>JBBMKA010003784.1:0-12280 GCA_037833695.1 Sechiopsis laciniata | reverse complement strand
AGCATATTTCACTACATTTTTGCTTCAACTTTTATCTTCCAGGCTTTTGTTCACTATTTCGCTTAACATGTTAAATCCAGCGAAAATTTTTGCTTTATGATTTGAATTCAACATTTCTTAATTAAATCTCTTAATTTAAGCAACTTTAACTCTCACTACTTGAGAGTTATCAGCTACCCTGGCGGTAACCTCTCCCAACAACACCGCAATACCGGCTCGCTCAAACTCTTTCCGTAAATGAATCTGAGAACTCAACAAAGCTGCAGAGTGTGACATCTTTCTACTTAGAGCATCAGCCAATCCGTTGGCCTTTATCGAGTGGTATAATATCTCACAGTCATAGTCCTTGACTAGCTCGAGCCACCTCCTTTGTCTCATGTTCAACTCCTTCTGAGTGAAGAAGTACTTAAGGCTCTGGTGATCTATAAACAACTAAATCTTCTCACCATACAAGTAGTGCCTCCAAATCTTTAAGGCAAAAACAACAGTTGCCAACTCCATGCCATGAGTCGGATAGTTTTTCTCGTAAGGCTTTAACTGTTGGGAAGCATAGGCAATCACTTTCCCATGCTGCATCTGTACAAAACCCAATCCAAACTCCAAAACATCACTATACACTACAAAGCAAAACTCTCTTTGCAACTGGCGTCCCAAACAAAGTCGACACCCTTTCTAGTCAACCTGGTAAAAGGTGCTGCTTTAATGGAAAAGTCCTTGACGAATCTCCGATAATTACCTGCCAAACCCAGAAAGCTACGAATCTCTGCGATCGTAGTCGGTCTGGCCCATGAATTCACTGCCTCAATCTTGGCAAGATCCACTGCAATGTCATTTTTAGAAACAACGTGTCCAAGGAAGGCCACTCGCTCTAACCAGAAATCACACTTGGAGACTCTCGGTAATCTATACAAAGGCGCATTGTTCCGTCCTTCTTCTTTACAAACAAAACAGGTGCTCCCCACGGGGACACACTCGGGCAGATGAATCCTCAGTCAAGCATCTCTTGCAATTGTACTTTTAGTTTTGGTAACTCAGCTGGTGCCATCCGATACGGAGCTTTGGAGATAGGGAGAGTTCCTGGTTCAAGCTCAATGGTAAAGTCCACCTATCTCTGCGAGGGTAAGCCCGATAACTCCTCAGGGAAGATATCTGTGAACTCCTGTACTACTGGTACCTGATCAACAGACAACGGGGTACTGCTTTCACCTGACAACTTTGCTAAAAAGCCCTAAGCTCCTCGAGCTAACAAACGACGGGCTTTCACTACTGAAATCATCGGCGGATACACTCCACTCTAGACACCGCGAAACTTAAAGCTCTGTTTCTTAGGCGGTCTAAACACGACTTCCTTCTGGTGGCAATCTATCATTGCGTGGTTCTCAGCTAACTAATCCATACCAAGGATAACGTCAAAACCACTCATAGGCAGGACTATGAGGGTAGCTACTAAAAGCTCTTTGGATATCTGTATCTAACCACTCTTAACTTTCTCGCTAGCTAACATACTTATTCCCGAACGAGTTGCAACACACAGCTCAAACCCTAAAGGTTTGAGTTCCAAACAAGCTTGTCTAACAAATGAATCAGATGCAAATGAATGGGTCGAGCCCGAATCAAATAACACAAATGCATAGTGATCTAAGACAAGTAACGTACCTGCAACTGCGGCATCCGTTCGCTCTGCCTCCTGACGAGTCATAGCAAATACTCAGCCCTGCTGCTGAGCCAGCTTGGCAATTGCTCCAGCCTGAGGGCAAAATCTGGTCAAGTGCCCTTCGGTGAAGCTCCACAAACTCCATAATGCGACTTGCCACAAGTGATACACTAGGGCGGTTGCCTGACTACGCCCTGCTGGCAGTCCTACTGTCGATGCTGAGGTCGACACTGATCTCTACCCCGAAACTGGCCCTGGCAGCGCTGCTGCTGACCGCCTGAACGGGAACCACTGGAAGATTCAAACTTCCTCTTCTAACTAGAATACGACTGAACAGTTTGAACAGGTGCATCAGAGGCTTGCACCGGTGGGTACTTAGAGTTATAAATGGTAGCTACAACCCTGGCATATGACTCAGGAGCGAGTGCCCGAACATCTTGAGCAACCTCCTTCCTCAACCCGTCAACAAACTTCTTTATCTTGAGCTCTTCTGTGGCTATCAACTTAGGAGCAAAGTAACTGTACTTAGAAAATTTCTTCTCATACCCAGCTATGGAGTCAGTCCCCTATTTCAAGTTTGAGAAGGCCTCCGCCATCTCCTGCTGGGCCTCTTCACTGATATACTTGGCCCAAAACTCAGTTATGAAGAACTCCCATGTGGCTGGTGGAGACCTTGCTGGTCTTCCTCTATCCGTGGACTTCCACCACCAAACTACTGTATCAGTTAACACATGGGCGGCACACCTTGGCCTCTGGACAACCGGACAGCTCATAACCCAGAAGATATACTCCATCCTGGCCAACCACTTCACTGCTACCAGCGGGTTCTCAGAAGCATTAAACTCACTAGGCTTCCACTTACAGAAATCCTTGAGCCACTTGCCATACTCGGTGGCTCAATCAACATCATTTGTCTCAACAACGACAGGCTCCTGCCTGCCCAGAGGGTTCACCGGGGCTGTTGGGGCAGCTTGGGGTTCCTGCTAGATCAACTGTGTAAGCTGGGCTATCTATGCCCAGGACTCCTCTCGTTGAACTACAAGCTACGCCTGGGTCTCAGCTCTCTGTTGAGCCAAAAAAATTGACCATCATCTCTCTCATGGTGGAAACAAACTCTGCTCCAGCAGTCTCTCTCTGAGGCAAGGTAGTCTCTACCCCCTCTCTCGGAAAATTAACAGCCGGGGCCAAAGGTGGCTTGCGAGTCTGGTCAACCCTGGACGTGGTCTCGTCTACAGTTGGCCCAGTTCCAACTCCATTGGCAGTCCAGTCAGCTGGCTCAGTACTTTCGACATACCTGACGGCTGTTGGAGTGCTGATGATCATGGGGACAAACGACCTAACTTAGTAGGTCAGTCTAGCGACTCTATGACTCTGAGCTCTAATACCAACTGTAAGAACCCGACCCTAAAATAGTCCTAAACCTGGTTCTTACTCAGCATGTATGTATGTAAAAGCATTTAAAACAATATGAGCAACTTATGCAAATAAAGCTCCCTCAAATTAAAATCATCCAAATATAAACCTATTAAAATAAACAAGTTCCTGGCTAGTAATTTTATTCAAAAATCCATAAACAGTTTTAAACCACAATATGCAAAATCCTCCTATGGACTCACTGTCGCCATCTGTCGTTCTACCTCCCTAAAAATTTGATCGTTCCCCTAACATGCCTCCCTATAAATACCAACTCCCATTTTCATTCTTCCCTTTTTCTCACTCAAATGAATCCCTAGCAGCTAAACCCTTGATTTTGGACTCCCTAGTTTCCCAATCTTCGTCTCTGATTAGATTTTTTTAACTTCTTCTCCGTTCCAACCTCGAAGCCAAGTTCTTCATCCTCAGAAATGGTCAGGAGAACTCTTCCAAGTGCTAGATTAGCAAAGAAGCTTGAGAAGAAGGATGAAGAGGTGACTAAGGTCACGCCTGCCAAGATCCTACTGAAGAAAAAGCCAATCGCTTGAGCAAGCATACCGATGAAGCAAGGCCTAGATGGAGAAGAAAAAAAGTAGTTCTCACTAACGCGAAAGATTCCAGTGCCTAGGCCGAAGAGCACACCAAGTCTAGTCAAGCCTGTTGAGGCCCCTATGTAAGTAGTAGAAAAGCCAATTGTGGCGAAGGTTGTGGAGCCGAAAATAATAGCTATTGAGCAATCAATTGCTTTAGGGCTGCTGGAGCCATTGGCATTACTAGAGGAAGAATTAGTGAAGTAGAGGTAAAAGGACAAGGAAAGAAAGGACAGGAAAGTGTGAAAGAGGAAATAAAAAGAAGATTCCGCCACAAGGAAAAAGCAAAAGACAGAGCGAAGGCTAAAGCAATCCGCTGAAAAAGTAAAGAGCTCCTGAAGCTTCTATGGCCGAAAGGAGTAGGACCGTGGAATTGCCATCAGCTCCTGTGGCTGAAGCCAGGGAGAAAAGAGCAGAAGAAAATCTCGCTTAGGCGAGAGTTGAAGAAAAGGCGCTCGGGGAAGATGCTGAATTGGTTTAAGTTGTAGATGAACCAGAAGTTGCAGCGGATGACACATAATTGGCTCCTGGCCAATTCACTATTGACGCCACATCATTGAATTTAGCAAACCAGTACAAAAAGAAGAAAATGAACACTTCGAAGAACCCCGACGGAAGATGCTGCAAGTCAAGAAGATCAACAAAAAGTTGATGCTAGGGTGAACGAAGGGAAAATGGACTTAGAAAAAGAGTATGAAGAATAGGCAAGTCCGGTTGAAGATTAGATAGAGTAGGATCAATTCAGCGAAGCAAAAGATTCCATGGGAGATGAGGCACAGCTAACACCTGGTCAACGAGCTGTGGATCCTAAGAAAAATGAGGACGAGGTAAATCCTCTCGGGAGCAAAGCTGGGAGCGCATCAGACGAAGAATTAGAAAAAGATTTGGAAGATAGCTTGGCTGCTGCAGCACAAAGTAGCAAAGAAAAGGCAGAGGAACCTGAGCCGCCCAAGTGAAAAAGATCGAAGCACGTTAAAATAATTCCAAGGATGCTAACTTTTACGAGGCAAAAAAAGGAAGAAAAAGCTACAGAAACTTTGCGACCGCAAACAAAACTGGACAAGGGAAAAGGTGTTGCGAGTGCCGCAGATGAAGCTTGCCAAATAGAAAAGAAGCGTGACCTGATCAATAAGAACATCATCCAGTATCAGGCAAAGAAGTTCTTGTCCGAGCAAGGGTTTGAGCCTGGTCTCAAGGACCTGCCTGCCCCAGTACTTAGACAAATTGAAACCAGATGGTGGTTGAAGATTGACGTCCCAGAATCTGAAGTGAAAAGAGAGTAGGTGATCGAGTTTTACGCAAGTTTGCTTGATTGCTCAAGTTATCAAACAACCGTGGGAGCGAACAATCAGCTGGACCCCTTCGGATTAGAATGAGCTGTTCAGTCTTGAAGATGAAAAGTCTGAATATGACGCCTTGTTGAAGGATCGCTCAAGCGAAGTGTTGGCGAAGTGTTTAGAGACAATCAGGGTTGACAGAGCGACATGGGAAGAAGGGCCGCAATTAGTTAAATTCTTAGTGGCCAACTTGAACGATGAAGCTTGCATCTGGGCGTCGTTTGTCATGTCTTCGCTACTGTCAACCACGCATGATTCAACAATGATGCAGCCACGAGCACTCTTGATTTATGCTACAATGGCTGGCCTCACCATCAATGTGGGGTAAATCATTGCTAGCGAAATCAATGCCGGACGGGAAAGCGCATAAGTCACTTCTTTTTTTTTAACTTCATTTTCGCACTCTGCGTCTACCAAGGAGTTAAGGGCAAGCCAAATGTTGCAGAGCTACCAAGGCTGAAGCCGTTGTGCCCCACTGAAAAGTTCATGGTGAAGTCATCTTGCAAGAGCAAGGCAGATAAGAAAATGACAGCATCTTCAATCGAAAGTGATGAAGGAATTAATTTGCTGAAGGCCTTAACCACCAGGTTCGATGCGTATCTGAAGCATCGCCAAGAGCAAGATCGAGTCCTTCAGCAATTTCTCATTTAGTATGAAGGTGCCCCAATCTTGCCTGAAATGCCTGAGTCTGTGCTCCTGTAAAAAAATCATCGCAGCGAAGCCCCATCAGATTACGAATAAATGGAAGTCCTCTGATCTCCTCTCCTCTCTTCACTTAATATTTTTGTATGAATGCATGCCTACTTTTTTCTTATTTTGAATCCATATTTTGTAAGCCTGCATGTAAAGTTTATAATATGAATACTATGATCTTTAGCTTCGGCGAACTTTGTTCTTTTTCTCGCGAAATCTCTTGAATTTTCTCTCTATGTAATTCAAACTCATTTCTTTGTCAAGTAATTTTATAACTTTTCGATGCTGGAGCGAAATTTAAAAGCAAAAGTGAGCAATTCATTGCAAAAAAATTTCACAATTTCATTAAGTTTAAAAACTTAATTTTGAGGAAATCTTTTAGCCGGAGCAAACTCAATTAGATCTAACCCAATCCTTAAACTTTTAGCAAACTTTAAGTTTGGGGGTGCTGAGTGTTTTCATTGGGACAATGAAAAGTCTAAGTTTGGGGGTGGAGTTTGCCGAAGCAAAACAAATGTAAATATGCTAGTGAAAAGCGCATAAAATAAAACATACTTCATGAGCGATTCAGCGTAGAAAAATTAATTGGATAGTTGCTAGTTAACTGAAGTAAAAGGTGAGTTTTGCATACCAAAACCCAAGGTTGGATAAAAACATGAAATTTTTTTAAAATTTTTTCCAAATATTCGCGAGAGCGAAGTGAATCAAAGGGCTAGTGGCCCAAGTTTTTGAGATCATCTCTCCGTTGTCGCTTGCTCTAACATTGCATATCTATCATTATATCAATCATTCAATGAAAATTGAGCAAGCAATAATAGGAAACGTAAGTGAGGGATTCCCAGCGAGCTATAAAAGGAGAGTATTCACTCGGTAAAAGTTGAGATGTACCAAGCAGAAAGGGAGCGAAAAGCTTAAGGCGAGTGGATAAATCTAATTGATTAGTAAAAGCTATTAGAACCATGAAATTAAAGTTCTAAAC
The DNA here is from genome assembly GCA_037833695.1 of Sechiopsis laciniata. NCBI lineage: Eukaryota > Viridiplantae > Streptophyta > Magnoliopsida > Cucurbitales > Cucurbitaceae > Sechiopsis > Sechiopsis laciniata. The sequence continues at coordinate 5,614 of JBBMKA010003784.1, read as the reverse complement.
TAAAAGGGGATTGCGAAATCATTTGGCTTAAGCGACATTTTAAATCAGAAGCTCCTGAACTTTAAAAGCTTTGCTCAGCATGGTCCTGTTATAGAAGAAAATAGAAATTTATTTGAATTCTCTGATTGATTTGTTGATGTTTTTAGCGAAGAGTAAAAAATGACGTTCGCTGTTGCAAAGGAAAATAGGAACAAGCAAATTCTCTCAATTTGAAATTGAGCTATTACTCAAGACGAGTAATAGTGTAAGTTTAGGGGTGTGATAACTCTCAAGAATTGAGAGTTAAAGTAGCTCAAAAGAATATATTTTTATAAGAATTTTCTATAATTAAATAATTTAATATTGAATTATACCAAATATTATGCTTAAGCGAAACATCCTTTAGTTTTCTGATTAGGATACATTTTAAAGGTTCACTGTAGCGAAAGATGCTTGAATGTGTGCAAATTTATAAGTGTTAAAAAGAATTGATATTTTCTAGTTTGTCTACAGCCTTCCTAATGAAGCGAAGAAAAATTCAAAAGAAGGAAGCTCGAGCAAGCGAAGTCAGCCCAGCGAATGCACCTTGAAAACATTCCACACCACAGTGATATGAAGATTAAGTTGGTTCAAGTAGTAGAACATGCTCGAAAAAATATCTAAGTCAAAGACACGTGTCAAAGATCCGAGAAACGCCTTTCAATCTCAGCCGTCGCTTTGTGTCCGCTCTGACGCAGCCGACACACAGATCGTGGAGCAAGAAAGTCAGAGCATTGCAGCTTTCGGCTGAGCGGCGATCGTGGAGTAGGCTTTAGGCAGTGTCACAATCGTGGATCAGACTTTGTCGCTTGGAGCTGAAGTATAAATAGCTGCCCTTCTCCTTCATTTAAAACTGTCACCCATTTTTTGGGTCGATCCTCCATCTTTGGAGCGCTATCGAGTTCAATTTTGATCAAATTTCCCTAGTTTTAGCCGTAGCTTAGTTGTTTTCCCATTTCCAGTTGTTTAATAGTTTAGATTTAGCAAAGTTGTAGTTAGCCGAAATTGCAAAGATTTCGCCGGAGCCAAGTCTGAGTTGCTGTCTTTACGATTCCGACCAGGCTTCTTCTTATCTTTGTTTTCTCTTTTATTGCTTTTGTTTATTACGCCTTAGCATTAGTTTGTAGCAAACGTTGTTATTTAGGGTTTTTAATGAAGATGAACTTTTGTTTTTACATTGCTTTGCATTTATTCATCGTTATGAGTAGCTAAGCCCGTCATTGGAAGGAAGTAGGCAAGTAGGAGACGTTCGCCTAAGTGAAGCTATAGCGAGATGTCAAACTGTTATGCATCCTGCATTAATGCGAAATACATTATGTTTGATCCACTATGTGTATGCCTCTGTTTCACTTCAAAAGAATATAAATAGAGCGAACTTGCATGTATAACATTAAGACTGCTAAGCTTTGCTTGCTAATGAAAGAACACTTAGAGATAAGGTTGGCCTAGTCTTATTTGTGTGATTTTAGCATTGTTTGAGTTCGAGAGACCGAACTAGGAGCTCGAGAGAGCCAAAGAGAAGCCTTTAGTTGTTTCCTTCTTAGCTAAATGTCATTTCACCTAAGTGAAACTCGCTAAAAAGTCTTATTCCATTCCGATGCAATTTACCCTAGCTTAAGTCACGTTACTTTTATTTCGCTTAGTTTAGTTTCATTGCAACAATTTTCTCCTTGTTACCTTGACTCTTTGACCTTCGCTTAAGCATGAAATTAATACTAATCCCTATGGAGATGACTTTTACTTATATTAAAACTTGCTACAACAGGATTGTGTATACTTGCACACTCTTGAGGATCGACACACATTTCACTTAATCAGAGTAGAGATTTTGCTCTAGTGAAATAAGAGCTGCCACGTCATCATTCTATTCAATTATTATTTGTAACATCCCGACCCATCGCTAGCCAAGATATTGTCCGCTTTGACCCACTGGCCTCACGGATTTGTTTCTCCCCCAATGGGGACACACTAGGATGAATGAAACCCTTATCCAATAGCTCTTGCAGCCGAACCTTTAGCTTTTTCAACTCTGCTGGTGCCGTCCGGTACGGAGTCTTCGAGATAGGGAGAGTCCCTGGCTCGAGTTCAATAGTAAAGTCAATCATCCTTGGCGGCGGTAAGCCTAGCAACTCCTCAGGGAACACATCTTCAAACTCTTGAACCACTGGAACACGATCCACGGACAACACTGGACAACAATCAGCTGTCAAATTAGCTAGATAGCCCCAAGCTCCTCGAGCTATCAAATGACTGGCTTTCTCTCTCGAAACTATCTGTGGGCAACATCCACTCTTAACACCTCGAAACTTGAAGCTTTTCTTCTCAGGCGGGCTGAACACGACTTCTTTCTGGCGGCAATCAATTACAGCGTGGTTGTCAGCTAACCACTCCATACCCAATATCACATCGAACCCGCTCATAGGCAGCACTATGAAAGTAGCAGCTAAAAGCTCTCCGAATACCACGATCCGACCATCCTTCACCTTCTCAGAGGTGGACATACTGACTCCAGACGGAGTTGCAACACACAACTTGAATGGGTTCTATCTCCAAACAAGCTTATCTCACAAAAGACAAAGATATAAAAGAATGGGTCGAGCCCGAGTCAAATAACACAAAGGAATAATGATCAAGAACTAATAATGTACCTGTAATTGCGGCATCGATTCTATCCACCTCCTGACGGGTAGTGGCAAACACACCGCCATGCTGCTGGGCCTGAGCTGCTCCTCCCTAGGTGCATGCTCGGGCCAGATGCCCCTCGTTGCCACACTTGTAGCAAGCTCTCAGAGAAGCTCCACAAATACCAAAATGGTACTTGCCGCACTGTTTACACTGCGACGGCTGTCTAACTGTACCCTACTGCCTATACTGTGGTGGTCGCTTGTCTTGACCCTGAAACTGACCTGAACGGCGCTGCTGGCTTCCTGATCTAGAAGCCTCAAACTTCCTCTTCTGCCCTGCACTAGAGGTAGTCCCTTCCTCTACTCGCAGCCTCGGGTACTTAGCTAGCTCAACTGCATCATCATACGTCTTGAGCACGAACATCCTGGCGAACCTCCTTCTTAATCCTGGCTTTTGTGCTCGAACATCCTTCCTGATCGGCTCTGCTGGCTTTTGTGCTCGAACATCCTGGCGAACCTCCTTCTTAATCCCACCCACAAAGGCCTTGATCTTGAGCTCCTCAGTCGAAATCAGATGTGGTGCAAAGTAATCGAGCTCAGTAAACTCCTTTTCGTACACGGTCACAGACCTGTCTCCTTGCTTCAAACCAATGAAAGCAGCTATCTTCTCTTGCTCAGCCTCCTCGGTGATATACTTCTTCATGAACTTTGTCTGGAAAAACTCCCACATAGCTGGGGGCGAACCGGCTGGTCTAGCTCTATCTGCTAACTCCCACCACCATATAGCTGTGTCTGTCAACACAAAAATAGCACACCTAGGCCTCTACTCATCCGAGCAACCCATATTACGAAATATGATCTCTATACGGGCTAACCACCTTGCAGTAAGGATTCCATTTCTGAAACGCCTTGATCCATTTCCCAGCTTCCACAGCTTCATCTCGCACTTCTGGTCCAGCCGTTGGGGCAAGAGGTGCAATCGGGGCAGGTGGGGGTAGCGGTGCTACTGTAGGCACTCCCTGTTGCTGGAACATCGTTGCAAATTATGCGAACTGCACCTGTGTCTCAGCTCTCTGCATGGCAACCATGGTCAAAACCATATCTTGAAAGGCTATAGTCGAAACCCCTCCGGTAGTTTGTGGAGGTGCATGGCCGGTCGGCTACTGCTGCTGAACTCCTGGCCTAGCAGAGGACGTGGGCGCATCCATCATCACTGTGGCTGCTATGTGGCCATCAGCTGTCGCTGCTACGTTTGCCAGACTCCGTGTATTTGGTCTCGACATAACTTACGATCTGCACCTAGAAATCACAACTTGTTAGTCCATGCACAGGACCAACCTTACAGGGAACAAGACAAATATGTGAGCTAAACACCAAGTGCATTAACCAAGACCCTTATGGAAACCGACATACCTGACGGTCGCTGGAATGCTGAAGATCATGGGGGAAAACTACGACCTACGAAGTAGGTCAATCTATAGAATCTAAACCCATAGGAGAATCCCACATCGGTTGGGAAGGGGAATGAAACACTCCTTATAAAGGGTGTGGGTACCTTCTCTTAGCAAGATGCGTTTCCCCATGAGGGAGAAACAAATCCGTGAGGCCAGTGGGCCAAAGCGGACAATATCTTGGCTAGCGATGGGTTAGGCCATTACAGATGGTATCAGAGCCAGGAATCAAGCCGGTGTGTCAGGTCCATCGGGACGCTGGACCTCTAAAGGGGTGGAAACCCAGAGGAGAATCCCACATCGGTTGGGAAGGGGAACGAAACACTCCTTATAAAGGGTGTGGATACCTTCTCCTAGCACGACTCGTTTTCCCACGGGGGATAAACAAATTCGTGAGGCCAGTGGGCCAAAGTAAACAATATCTTGGCTAGCGATGGGTTGGGCTGTTACATTATTTCTTTAATTTTTGTGTTGGATAATTCTGCAACAAGAAGCCAGTGGAAGGATGATGTGAGAAAAGAAGGTAGAGCCAGGGTAAAAACTGAAACAGGAAGTGATCTATTGTTAAGACAATAGTTGGTTGAGATGCTCGAGATGTTGCTAAATATGCAAGACGTGAATGCTAAAGCAACGGTACAAAGTATTAACTCACCACAGTTCGCGTGTGCGAAGAGCCTGCCACAAGTATCTCTGACAGAGTCATGTCTGTGTGCGGCAACGCACATTCTTATGAAGATTGTCCCCACAACACAACTTCCCTATGTTTCCCTAATGGTCAACAAGAGAATCACCAGAAAAACCCGTTCTCCAACAATAACAATGCTGGATGGAGGAATCATCCTAATTTGTCATGGAGTAACCAAGGAAACAGTAGAGTTTCAAGTAACTCAAACTTTCAGCAAAGACAGAATGGAAATTTGTAGGGATTTCAAGCTGCGAACTGTCAACAAGGATAAAATTCTAATTCATTCCAAAATCTTCCATATCAAAGAAATACCACACCACAACATAACAATCAATAATTTTCCAACAATGCCATGGAGAATATGTCGAGGGAATTTATGCAGAATCAACAAGCCAAAATTAGAAATTTTGAAGTACAGATGGGTCAACTCGCGGCTGAGATTAAGAAGAGACCATTGGGAAAATTACCCTCTGATACTGAACCTGTTTGGCGAGAGGAAAAGGAACAAATTAAGGCAATCACAACTATTCGCGAGGACATTGAATTCGCCCAAGTGAATTCTTCTGAGATCGAATTCACGAAGCAGATCACAGCCGTGAATACTAAAATTGTCGAACTTGATCTTGTAGAATCTAGCCAAGCAGGGGCGAAGTCAAAAGAAACTGGATTAATCGAATTCACACCTTCACCACCTCATTTTACGCAAAGGCTTAAGAAGAAGCAAATAGACGAGTAATATGAGAAGTTCATCGATATTCTTGTAAAGACCCGACCCGAAAAGTGGTCCTAAACCGGTCCTTACTCAGCATGCATGGAAGTAAAAGACACATTTAAAT
>JBBMKA010003773.1:0-12280 GCA_037833695.1 Sechiopsis laciniata | reverse complement strand
TATATATATTAACTATTATATAGAATAAGGGTAAATCAAGTTAGAAGAATCAAATAATGATTTTTGAAATCGGACTTATAACTATTAAATTAAAATGGATTACATAATCAACATCCTACCAACTCATTTAGTTAATGATAAAAAAAGGTTAGAGGTTGAATTTTTGTTGAATAAAAAAATCTTTAAATAATAAAAATCCATAGATTGCACATGCCCGTTCAATAAAAACTTCGATTTTACTTATCTATAAATATATTTTATTTGTTTAAAAAAATACATTTTATTTTTTTCTGAAAAAACTTGGAGCAGTTTTTTAAAAGTTTCACAAACTATTATTTTTTAAATGTTTTGTTGTTATAACTCTCGAACTAGATTCTTATTGTTTAGGAGATTTTTCATGTATAATTTAAAAATTCAAAAAAATTGTGCAACGGTTTAGAAGAAATTTATGTATAGCAAAAAATTAAAACGGTTCTAGTAAACAAAAGAAAAAATCTTTGCACCTAAATAATTTTCAAACATTGCACATATAATTTTCAATTAGTGCAGTAGATAATTTTCAATCAACACGGTGAAACCGAGAATTAGAATATACAAAAAATGCTCACATTTTTGTTATGGATGAATATTTCTCAAAAAGTGTTATAATTAAAATAGACAACAAAAAATTTGCCAACTAAAAATAATTCTCTATTATTTAATAAAATATTAATTTAAAAAATAACACCATGTTTTTTTTAAATAACTTTTTTTTTTTTAATTTTAGTTTTTTAAATTTTGGTGAGTGAAAGTGATATTTATAGGTTTAGCTTTCAAAGACTAAATAACTATCAAAATTTTGCTAGGATTTTGAAAGTATATTTAGAAGTATATAAAAAAGAACCCAAAAAACAAAAAATTAATAGGTAGAAATATTGTAGGTAAATGGAGCTTAATTCATTCGATCTTTTGAATCAATATTTTGCTTTAACTTTTTGTATCAAAATCATTAATTTTCATAATCGACGATTATTAAAAAAAAAAAAAAAAATCGAGATAATAACACTACTAATCAAATTACACTTTTATATGAGGTTTTGATATATATACTCTTAATTAAACCCATAAAAGGTTCTATATAATGGAAAAGGTAAAGTTGATGTATAAAATATTGAAAGTGACATTTAAAAAGCTAATATTGACCACAACTTTTTGAAAATGAAAATGAAAGAAAAACTTATAATTGATTTGTATTTTAAAGATAAATATATTCAAGTTTGTCTTTATTTAGTTTCAATTTTGAAATCTCTCTCAACTTTGAAAAGTAGTGGTGTGGTTGATTATGAATCTAAAAGCACACAAAATACTTTGAAAAGAATTAATAAGAAGCATCCAAATCAATTGCTCATAAAGATATTCTTACTTTACGATCAAAAAAGGAATGATTTAATGTGTATTTTACCTTTAATTCACTATTTTGTCCATATCTCTTTCCCTTTTGAGTTCTCATACTATGGATCAATCATTTTAATCCCAAGTTTAATTTCATGTTAAATTATGGTAAATTTCACTTTTTAGTCCTTAGGATTTCTGTTTTAGTTCCTACCTATTTGATTTTTGAGTTTTCAAACTTAATATTATATTTTTTGTTCTAGAATTTTATTTAGTGACATATTTATTCTTTGAATTTATTTGGTCTCTAAAGTTTGAAATAAAATAAAATAAAAAATAAAAATTTCATTCTTAAATAAATATATATTATTATAAATTTGGGTAAATCACTCAATACATTATATCAACTAGTGATGAATTCTAGTTTTTATAAATTTAAAATTAATTTTTTCTAACCTTATGTTTTTGCTTTCATTTTAATGGGAGAATCGATGACTAACACGAACTCTTCAAAAATATTTATTCATAAACGATAGTGAAATTAATATTTTTTTCATAAAGGGATTTTTAAGTTATACATATATACTACTATTAAAAAGAGAAACCAGTATTATTTTTCTAAAAAATGATGAAATAAGAGAGAAAAAAAGAAAAAGAAAAAGAAAAAGAAAAGAGTTTGCCTGTTCAAAATTTTAGAATTAGTTAGATTGTTTTGAAAGATTTGATATACCTTCCTCTGCTTACAAGAAACCCAATTAAAAGCACTTATTCAAAGTGAGACACCTTAATAAGGTAGGTAACTACAATTAATTTAATAAATATTTAGTAAATAAAACCTTGTGTAAATTGCTATGCCTTATTTATTTTTTTAATATGAAGTGAACCTTTTTAAAGAAAAGAAAAAAGTTTTCAAAATTATCTAATAAAGATAGAACCTCGAGCTTTGTTCCCATTAGAGAGAATAAAGGATACAAAAACTCTCTCTCTCTCTCTCTCTTTCTAGCATTTTTTCCAACTCTTTTTCTTAAAAGAATAATTATTTATTATTTATAATCCTGTTTTTGGTTAATTAATTACACCTGATTATTGACAAGTCAAACCCTACAACTCAGATAAGTTTTATGGGTAGATGAGGAAAAAGCACATGGCAAATGTTCATAGTGAGAGTTTGAAATTATCAACCTTAGTCAAAAATTAAATAATTACATGTCACATCAAAAATACAACTTGTGATAAATAATATTGTCGCTGTTAAATGTACATATATGGACCATCTTGACTATTCTGTATGCATATTTTTGACTCATTCTAAAGCTACGGTTGTATTTTATCCATTTCAAATTATGAATTTTTAAAATTATCATATGAACAGATTATATCCATCACTTTAAGTTGTACATACTTTTAGCTATCATAAATCCACAATCTAACCACACCAAATAGATATAAATTCATCAATGCATAATTTTTTTGGTCTAGTCCTATAATTAAGATTTATCACTTAGGAGATTAGTAAATTTTAGAAAATAATTATAATATAATAATTTTAAAAAATATATATCAAATATAGTCATTAGTATTATTGAATTTTGTCACATACTTTTTTATAATACTAATATTATTTATAATACAATATTAAAATGTTTTAATAATTATGGAGACAGTCTATCTCCATTATTAATAGTTTACTTATATTTATAATTATTTTGTAAAAAGAGCTCATTTACACAATTTTTCTTAACTTTTTAGCTCTTTAATTTAGAGTTTAATTTCTATTTAATTCATATATTTCAAAATTAAATATTTTTACTAATATTGACTTTTCAATAATTTATTCAATTTTAATTTTTGAGATTTTTATTAGTTACATATCATAGTACTTATTAAAATGATGATTAGATTAATTTTAAATTTTAATATATTAATAAAATAAATATTTTAATTTTAATGTAAAATTATTTTTAAAAGAAAACAAATATAAAAATAAATTCAAAAGATACCCAATTAAGAATTACTAATAACAGATAAAAAAAAAAAATACTAATAGCACATAAGAACTAAATAAAAACAAAACTATAGACCTTGGGATTAGAAATTTATGTATAAATGGACCAATTTGACTACTTAGGAAATCCAATAATGTCGCCTACGGACAAACTTGACTATTTTGTATTCATTGCTTGGACTTGTCGAGAAATTATGTCGGAGATTGTCGAGAAATTATGTAGGAGATTTTGGATGTATGATTGAAAAAGGTAGAGTATTTTCATTTACAACACAAAATCAAAATTAATGTAAAAAAATTAAATTAAATTTTATCACTGGTTGAGTTTTATTAGGGTGTGTTTGGGGCAAGCAAAATGGTAATGATTAAGGAGATGAATGGTATTGAGAAGGAAAATAGGGAGAAGAATGATTATTTGTGTTTAGGGTGAAGGTAATGATTATGAAGAGAATGAGTGTTTGTGTTTGAAATAAATCTAATGATTATGGAAAAATAAAATAATGAATAAGATGTGAGTAAAAAATGGTGATGTGATATATGAAAAGTTGTTGGAGAGAGAATACAAAATAGTTAGGGAAAGAATGAAAAAAGTGATTTTTGGAAAATGTGATTATGGGGAAAATGATTCTCAGTGGCCCAAATACGGAGAATCATCTTCATTCTCATTCTCCTCCTTATTTTTGGTGGCCCAAACATCCCTTAATGATAGAATTCAATCAATGATAGACTTATTTTATCACTGTTTGAGTTTTCTATCAGTGATAGAACTCTAAATTGAATTTTATCACTAACTGAGTAATAGAAATCAATGTATTATAGATGAATTATTTTAAAAAATTTGCTCCAAATATAATACAAGAGGTGGAATGTGCTAGTAAATTCTCAATTATGTATGTATTTTACCTGTCTAAAATTACTAATTTTCTAAAAAAAAACATTACTAAATTTCTAAATTCTCACTTGGAGAACTCAAATTTAAAACTTTTTTTTTTACCTCTTATCTGTCAAATTCTATGTTCTCTTAAAAATCATAAATTCACAGGAAAACCTAATATCTTGAGAACATATAATTTTATTTAGATGATACATTTCAAAATTGAATTATGAAATCAAGACTATATTTAACACATAGTTATATAACACTAATCTTTTGAGCCAATTTGTGTGCACTCCGTCTAATGTCACAGAACATACGATCCATATTTATACTACATACACACAAACATAGGATTGTAGAGGTTTTCAAAATTTCTAATTTTAATCTGACCAAAATTGATGAGACAAAACATTATCCAAAGGCAGTAGGTGGGAAAAAATAGACAGAAAAGTAGAGGGTAGTAAAATTGGAAATGAAAACATGGAGTGGTTTTATTTATTAGCAAAAAAGTTAGAAAATTTTGACACCAACCCCAATAAAATGGGACCAATGTCCCATACCATAATTGCATTATTGTCTTCTTCCTTCTTAAAAGTTAAACGTGTATTGTCTAGGAGGATATTGATTAAGAAATAATAAATAAATAAAAAAATTATTGTTAAAATTGAAATTTTATTGACTTCATATTTCTACTTTGAATTTTAGATGATAATTGAGTTTAGTGGTTGTAATTTAAATTTCAAAAATAATTTTGTTTTATCATGAAAACTACCCGGACAATTTCATTACAAAATAAAAATAAACACTTAATAATTATAATGAAAATTTTCACAGTAAATATTAAATTATTGTTACAAATTCGCCAAATGTAAGAACTAAAACTTTGACGTAATAAAATTCAAAGAAAAATTAACACGTATCCATTGAATAAAGTGTTTAAGTTTAATAAATACTGCTTCTACTCGCAAGTTTTCTTCAAATTGTTATCTACTTTTCCATAATTATTTTTTCGGTAAAATATAATTTCGATTCTTAATTTTAATATTTATTTTAATTTAATACATATATTTTTAAAAGTTCAAATTTAGTCTTGGAATTTTGAAATTTTTTCTATTTTAATCTCCATATCTTCATAAATCAACTTTTAGTCAATAAAATTCGAAGTTTATTGTGTTTGAATCCTTAACTTAAAAAATAAAATAACATAACTTAAAATTACTTTTTAGATTTATTTGTTTATTTTTCTCTAAACAACCCACCATTTTCTTCAATAAAATTTAAAAATATACTTATATTTTATCTTTAATTGTATTAAAATTATTATCATTATTAAATTAAATTCGATCAATACTAAATTCAAATTTGATGAATTTATTTTAAGTCTTTTTGAAAGTACAATAACTAAATGGGATAAATATCAAAGTTCATAGAATTTCAAAAAAAAAAAAAAACATCAATGTTCGTAGATTAAATTTGAATTTGTAAAAGTTCACGAACTAGAATAAAATAACGGCAAAATTTAAAGACCAAAATAATAAAGGAGACCATTTTGTTCAAGACTCACGTTTCTGTAAGAAGGGTGGAAACAATAAAATATATATATATAATTTCCAAAATCTAAAAATCAACTAAAGATTTTTAGAAAATAAAGCTTATTTAATTATAGGAAATAAAATATCAAACTCAAATGGGCAATTATTTTTGGAAGGAATGATGAGTTATAGTTGATGGATCCCGAGGAACAAAGAATTCTTTTGAAGAAATGATGGGATCGATCGATCGGATCCTTTGGATCACAAAAAAGAAATAAAATAGAATCTTAGAAAACGATCATTACAGAGTTTACAAAAAGAAAAGGAAAAGCAAAAAAAAAAAGAAAGAAAAAAGTGAGAAAAGTATTTATGTCTATTCTTTTGAGGGAACTCCTCAAAAGCATTCAAATTCCAAATTATTTTCAAAGTGCTTTGCTTTTTCTAGCTTTCTCTGCCATTCTCTGTCTAATGAGACAGCCCCATCTCCATGCATTTCTCAACCCCTCTTTTAACTTCAAACAAACCCCGGCGGGTTCGGAGACGTTATCGTCGGTATATGATGTGATTGATAGTTTTGCATGTTTCGATATGTGAAAGTATCGAAATTTTGGGTTCATTAATTATTAGAAGACATGTAGAGGGTTTTGAAATTAGATTATGATGGAATATTAAGAGATAAATGTATTGTAAGGAGTTCGTCGAATAATGAAAATGGCAGAGGCATTAAGTTTAAATTCATAAGAGAAAACTTATTTTTATAGTCTATAAGTGTAATTTAGACTAGTTTACACGGATAATGTAACATAAAACAAACAACAATGGGTTTAGGTTTAGAAGAAATTAAGGTTGTTGTAACATGGATAAGAGTTTTGTATGGCTTGAATGTATGAGAGTACACCAACGTTTTATTTTAATATTTATAAGTATTCGAGTCAAGTTATGTACAACTTCATTTTTCTTAGTTGTCAAAATAATTTATAGAAAATTAATCTACAAATAAGTAATCACCCTAAATTAAACTTATTCTCTTTGGATACTTAGTAATTATCAGAGTTCAGTAATTATTGAAGAATATATATATATAAAAAAAAAATTTACATACCACAATTATTTATTCATAGTCGTCTTCAATGAGTGACGTGGTAATTGAAGATTTGGATTTTAAAGGTGTGATTCCCTCAAGATACTTGGTTCGAGGTTCACCGGTAACATTAATTTGTAGATATTTTCCATGTTCATTTCTTTACTTCAATATAGTGGAGTGAAGCTCCAATTTCTGGACAACATTATAACAATTTTGTTGAATAATTTAGCGAGCGGACTTAGGGTTCCGTTCGAGAGAGAGAGAGAGAGAGTTGAGCTTTTGCAGTGTTTTCAGGAGAAGAAAAGGTAAAGCAGAGAAATAGAGAGCAGCGTTTTTTATAAACGCCAACCCCATCATCCAATTAAAGTTTTCTCTTTTTTGCTTTTGTGAACTTTGCATGAAAGTAAGGGATTTCTTGGATCTCCCACCCATCTCCTTCAATAATCACTCAAATAATTAACAACTTCTCTCTCTTTCTTTCTCTTTCTCTATGTGCCCATGTTTTAAATTTCATTTACTGAGTTAAGTAATTAATTGAATAATAATTAAGTTGTGCATTAAGTAACTTGCATAATTAACAAAATACCAAAAGAATCACCTAATTTGACACATGGATGAATAACATGCACCTACTTTGTTAGTGATTTTGAAAAAAGAGTACTAATACTAAATTCTATCTTTCAAGTTTATAATTTAACCTACAAATTATGAACGGTATTACTAGCATTTTTTATATATTTACATCAATGCTAATTGATAATATGATTATTAAATCCTTCAATTTATCGTTATATAAGATGTATATCTTTAAAAGATTTGAATCTATAATAAATTATAGTTACTTAGTTAAGCTATACTTAAGTTATTAGTGTGAACACAGTTAAACAAAAACAAATGAATATAGAGAAAAGGGTATTAGAAATCATGAAATAGGTTGGTAGAAAAGAGTTCCAACATATAATCTCTTGTATCGTACTTCTTTTTTTTTAGTATAAATTGGGAGAGGAGGATCACAAATCCTACACAGAGAGTATACTGCTCTCAAACAAATTAGAGTCAAATACCAATTTTTATGATCAAATCTGTGATCGTGGTATTGAACTCATGTTGAATTGAATTCTCTTGTATCTTATAATTTGAGTATCGTACTTAATTAAGCTATACTCAGTTTAGCCAACTCCGCTAAGATTAAGTTTTAAAGGCAAAAGGAAACGAGGAGAGAGAAAAGAAAAAAAGAAAAGGTAAAAAAAATAAAAAGAAGAGGAAGAGAGACTGTGAAAAGAGCAGTCAAAAGAAAGGTTGAAGTATGAAAGTTAACAAGAATAAATTTACGAGTGATCCAATGTTCCACATCATATTGTTTTCAATCATTGTTTGGTCGCTATCCTTCTTTTTTTATTTTTCAAAAAAAAAAAAAAAAAGTATTAGCCTAATAATCAATCAAAAGAAAAAGGAAAAAAAAAAAAAAAAAGATTCTTGGGTACTCCCATAGTACCATTTATATGCTTACTCAATGAGCACATGGAAGAAAATAGATACCTACCCTAGATGATAATTCTACACTTTTCTAATTTAATTTCTGTTTTAGTAAATACATTATTATCATCATTAATTGACTTTCAAAAAAAGAAATTGACATGTAATGTAACAATGATTTTTTTTTTTTTTTTTTAGTTCTATAACAAATTCAAACTTTACATTGATATTATTGAATTATTGTTTTTTTTGACATATAATAATGGTGAAACAACCAACCGTCTATCATGATAATTTTATTATATTTTTATTTTTTAAAACACGACAGTCTTAATAATGCCATGAAAAAAGACAAGACAAAAACTGATATGGAAAATAAGGTGGGGTTGAATTACTTTTAAGAAACGTTGGTCTTTTAATTGACAATTATTTTTGACAATATCGACACTTACAATGAAAAAAAAATAGTAGCTAGGCAGGTGATTTTTTGAATTATTTCTCAATTTGTGTGTGACAAATTTATGCTGACCGAGAATTCTAATCTTTGTTGTATCCTTTCAATTTTAAGGAATCATGTCTCCAAAAGGGGTTACTATTCTTAAATTATTAATGGTTGATTATGATTGATCTAGTCATGATATGGAAACATAGTAAACTATAACTATTTTTAAGGGGCAAGTTAAAAGATGATTTGGTCCAATTTCAACAATATTCGAAATTTGTCAAAGACTTAATAAGGACCCAAACAATACGTACTAACTTTTATGATCACACATTTTTTGGGTTTAGAAAAATATGGGTAAAAAAAAAGTATGACTATAAAGATAGGTAAGTATGACTCGAGTCCTTATTAATAAGGACTTAAATATTGCTCTTTGCCAAAAGAAGCAAAACTCTAGTGACATCATGTATAATTTGATAACTAAGAGGTTACATGTTCATGACCCCACCCTAAATGTGTTGAACTTAAAAAAAAAAAAACAATGAATTTGAAAGTCTCATTAGACATATTCATAAGTTTCAACCCATCAATTTCAATAAAGAGATCTAGTTTTGAGCAATAGACCAATTTTAGAAAAGAAATAAAATATGTAAATTAAAAAATTGTGTTTGAAGATCATTGTATTGAAGGAAGGTAGCAAATAGCTTTATTGCCTTTCATGTTCAAAATTTGGCCTAGTGTCTTGTCTTCTTCTCTTGTATTGAAGATTCCACATATCCTATGACTTTATTTTTCAACAACTAGTGATGGATGGGGAAACTTCAAGTAGTTTTTCCTACTTTCTTTTCTCCATGGATTTCATGGTCCCAATGGGGAGAGTCATCATGCAACTTCTTTCTTCTACGTTATCATCATTTTCGGTCCCCTCGCGGTTGATCAAATACAAACATATGCTACAAAATGTGTATGTAAGGCGGTTTGTCGTATGAAAATGTCATCTTCTATTCGTATGTGTGTTCAAATTAGCGTTGAAGTAAGTAATGGGAGAATGTCGTCTTGTATACTTGATATGGGAAATTTTGTGGAGTTTTATAGTAGTGTCGGTATGATACGTGATGGATCCGATCGTTCAGTGATATCGAGTTCTTTTTCGTGTAGCAGTTTTTAGTACTTTATAGAACGTCTTACTTTAGAGAATAAATTCATCTTTCTGTCCAAAAATAAAACTAGATGGGAGGTGTTGAAAATGGCCAAGTTTGTCTCTTTGAATTTGTTTGGGCTACTTTGGTAGTGGGCTTTTGTTCTTTATTTTGTAATTTTTTTCATTTATATTCTTTAATTTCAAATACACAATATAGGGAAAATCTTTAGAGAGGGTTTGTTTGTCAAATTTATGAAAGATTTAAAATGTGTATTTACTAACTAGTCAAAAAACTATAACTAAACAAGTTATTGTAATTATTCAAAACAACTCTTCATTTTTACTATAAAAAATAACTTATCATTTCTAATAATTCATTTATAACTATTCAAAATAACTCTTTATTTCTAACTACTCATTTTTAATCGGTCAATTTTAACTCATCAAAACAATTCATTTTTAATATTCTTTTTTTTTTACTACTCATTTGAAATCGACATTCAGACAAATTATTGTCTCTAATTCCTCTATAAAAAAATTGCATCTAAACTCATTTTTTGTTAGAACTCTCAATTTTTAACTATTCAAAATAACTTCTCAAACTAACTCTTCATTCAAACACACTTCCTTATATCAGTTAATAGTCAATATTTTCTATTCAAAAATAGCCAACAGCACCAGAGATTTTTCCTAATATAAAATATAAATTTTCGATTGAATTAGATTTGTCTAATACTGTAGGAGTTCCGGTTGAATTGTAACGATCGTTAACACATTTGATATAAAATTGAATTGTCCTCACTTTAGCATATTAGAATTCTTTTAAACAATGAGATTTCTTTATGTTGTATAGCTGTCACATACCTTATACATATTCAACCATTATTCTAGTATGAATAACATAGACAACGGCATAAGGTAAGAATAAATTAACTTCTCTGAATTGTTCAGAAAAACACCTACAAAAAATTGAAATTTTGATATACAATACACTCTCCCTCTATTTACATTTTGAACCAACAAAGGAAAAATGAACCAACAAAGGAAAAATGTACAATTTTGTAACTGAAAGTTATGAAACTATACAGAAAAACACATTGCAACCTATAGAGGCTGGTAATAAAAGCTCGCATTCGGGTTGGGTTGTGGCCTTCTTTCCACAATTCAACACCATTTACGGGTATAAAAACGCGCTTTTGTTCCATGCTTGAGTTCGTTGTAGCAACCATATTGAATAATTTTCCTTAGACGTACCTGCCACTAAACAGTGCCAATCAATATCAAGAAATGAGGAATACGCACATTGAAGTGATTTTTAGGAAAGAAGTTGCAGATTGAGCTGTTTCAATCATCTGTGATAGTTTTAACATTCCAAGTGAAGTAACAGAAAAGGTATTTCAACAGATAGTTTCAACATTCCAAAGTTCAGTGTAACACATTCATTCCAGTGCACAAACATTGTAATCATCCTTCCTTCGAAGGTGAAGAACGAAACACGATTCTCTGTCGAGAAGAATCATGGAGAGGGATCGGAGTACGAGACAGCGTGTGAGGTTTTAACTATTGGACTTGCAAAGATGAGAAGAAAGTCGCAAAATGTTGGTAGATATTGTTTCAGGTAAGGCACCAATCGCTCCGAACCTTGACAGCCGAGTTGCTTCGCTTCCTTAACAAACAAATGAAGCTAATCCAACAGGACTTAACCTACCGAATTGCTTCAAAAAGAAATCGACTATTTACTTGGACTGAGACATTGTATTGTGTCTATCACGCAATTGGACGAAACTTTCAATTATGGCACAATTAGTTCAAAATTTTTCATCAAGAAATGCTTTGGAATATTCCATGCAATATAGAACATCCAGTAGTAGCAAAGCAAACAATGTATGGAAGATAGCTTGACAGTGAATTAGCACATATTCTAACAATCCAAAGACTCTTGACAGTCGAGTTATTGCATCACAGAATGACAGAATACAATGGGAGAGAAGTTTTTATGGGATCAGAACCCAGCAAATTGGCAACCGTACTCGCTCATATTGCCACAAGGAGGAGCACCAACGCAAACTTGATCAGGAGGGAAATTGTTTTTTACTTTCCACCTAACGAGCTAAGACCTTCAACTCTCTTCAAGAAAATCCCACAAAAAAACAAGATTTCCCAATTTAAGACTAACGAATGAAAAATATCCTTTATTATTATTGTTTTTTTCGGATAGGAAACAAAGTACTTTCAGAGATTAAATGAAAAATATAGGCTATAAGGATACGTCATAACTGATAGGGTTGGGTCTTAGTAGAAATAGGAATAATATAAGGGTATGTTAGCAATTACTTGGGGAGTAAGTTTCAA
>JBBMKA010003763.1:0-12281 GCA_037833695.1 Sechiopsis laciniata | reverse complement strand
AATGTTTTTATTTTTAACTGTTTTTACTTCCATGCATGCTGAGTAAGGACTAGGTTTAGGACCACTTTTGGGTCGGGCCCTTACATTTGGGTTGGTGAATCTATCAACCCATTCAACCGTGTGTGTTTGAGTATTAAAATTGGTTGGGTTAGTTCGGGTTGTCGGGTTATTCGGGTTGTCGAGATGTTTGAACACTTCTAATAGAAAGTTTTTGAATGATAGCTTAAATTAACTAGTATTTTTAGACTAGTTGTACTGTTAATTGTAAAGTGTTTTAATTTTTCAAGTTTAATATTATATCGACAATTGATAAGAAGTTCAAAAATTTAAATAAATCACTGGGCTTCATAAAATCAACTCTAAATTATAGTTTGAATATTGATGCAATAGTTTTGTTTTTTTTTGTTAACCGACCAATTGAAGCTAGCCCCCTCCCTTCGAGCCAAGCAAAGGTACTAACCCTATCAGGCTACTTCTGTTGGCATATTAGTCCCACTACATCCAGACTCTGATACGACGTCCCAAGGCCCAGACTCATGATACTTCAAAAGTTTTCTATGTTAAGCACTTCCCAACCGTCTTGAACTCGAGACACTTGAGAAAGCATGCACTAAATGCCTCGCACCTCGATGACTTCATAATTGTTTTTAAATATATAAGTGAGAAAGAAGAATAATAATTTTGGAGTAAGAATTTTTTTAATATTTCTTAACGGTCAATGACATATTTATTCAAACAAAATTTTAACATTTTTCATTCAAAACTTAACAATAAAGATATTTTATTATTATTAATGTTTATAACTAAGGGTATTTTTGAAACTTTTTGAAGTTCAGAGACATTTTTGAAATACAATTTTAATGGTTCCATCCAAATTTAACGGCACGAGTATTTATGAAACATTTTGTAAAGTTTAGGGGTGTTTTTGAAACTTTTCTAAGTTCTGGGGTTATGTTAGACAAAAACTCAATAGTTCAAGAGTATGTTTGATCATTCAACCATAATTTATTTTAAAAAATATACATAGAAATAATTTTAGGGTAAAATATACATTTAGTCCCTATGTTCGGTAGAAAGTTAGAGTTTAGTTCTCATGGTTTTAAAAACTAGAGTTTAGTCCCTATAATTTGAAGAAAGTTAGAATTTAGTCCCTATGATTTGAAGAAAGTTAGAATTTAATTACTATGGTTTTAAAAATTAGAATTTGGTTCCTATGGTTTTATAAAACCTAAAATATAGTATTTATCATATGTAATAGCTGTATTAAATACATGGAAACTCACTACTTATGCATAAATGATATGGTTTTTTGGTTATATCAGTCACTTAATTCATAATTTTATCATTAACACATGAATAACTAACTTTCGAGTACTTAATTTGCTAATGATTTAAAACGATAATGACTAATTTTTAGAATTTATCAAATCATAGAGATTAAATTCTAGTTTTTAAAATTATAGACACTAAATATCTTAAAACCATAGAGACTAAACTATAATTTTTTAAACCATAAGCATAGTATTAAATTTATATTTTCCGTAAAAATAAACGATTATAATTGCAAATAACTCTTAAAAATGAACACTTAAAATTACATTTTAGAAGGTCATTCTTGTCCGCAAAAGAATCCAAAATCTTTTGGCAACTGGAAACCAATCCGTAAGAATGATATCTTCAACAGTTACGATGATAATTTCGCGACCTTCTTCAACATTACTGCTAACAGCGCAAAGAGCTCGCCGGATTTCGACACCTACAGCTTCATTCTCTTCATCTTCTTCACTTCCATCTCGCAAACTGGTTCTGTACTCGAAGCCCGGATGCTGCTTGTGCGATGGCCTCAAAGAAAAACTACACGCCGCCTTCCTTCTCGCCGGCCCTAATTCCCTCCACGACGTCGATTTACAGGCACTCGTTTGATTCCCTTCTCATTGTGATTCGTTTCATGTTTCAAGCGTTTGATTTCATTTGTTTTGTTTGATTTGGTTTCGAGTAGGTGAGGGATATCACTACTAATCCGGAATGGGAGCGAGCTTACCAGTATGAGATTCCTGTGCTGGCGAAAGTGTTATTGGATGGCTCTGAGGTTGGTTCTGTTCATTGATTCGTTTTTTGTGATTCTGTTTTGTATATGATGTGCCTGTATTCGTTTGCAGTATTACATTGTGTAGGAATCAGTTTGGGCCCATTACGTTAAAATCTTAATATTGTTGTCTGGTTTAATCAACAAAACCCACTGAAAATTATAACTTAACATGACATGCAACAAGAGAACTTAAAAAGTCTTCTGGTGAACGGTTTTCATGAAAGTTCACTTGGATCCACAGTAATATTACTGATAACATTTCTTAAATACCAGTCCATCAAAAGGGCTTTGTCAATGATGGGTTGTTGAAAGGATGCTGCAACATTTGAAAGAACTTTAACAGATTTGCACACATATCTAGATCTTATGAATTTTCTGAATTACCTGACATTTTAAACTATGGAATTGGGTTGATAACATTAATAATACCCATTGTTAGTATCGGTAAAGATGTAGAGGCCTATTCCATTTGAAACTCCTAGGTTGTAACGATTGACCTGAAGCAGAAGCCTCTTTAATATGTATCAAAGCTGCACATGGTTTCTTCTATCTTTATTTTCTGTGCTTAAGTATTCTGTAAACTAGCTATACCTTCCTAGGGCTCTTTGTACGAACCAATTTGTGATGTGGGTTTCGTTCTTAGGGAGGGTAATATGAAACAAGTAAGGTATTGGAGAGATTTACTGTGAATTGTCAAAATGAAAAAAGAGGTGCCCATATGGTAAAGAAAAAAGCAATGTTTATGAAGATGCACATAGAGGTCCACTCCAAACATTCTAAATATTCTCTCATATAAGTTTCATCTTTGTTATAAGCAGGTTACCGTTTTGAAAGCTTTAACGTGCGTTTCTCTCCTTAATCACCCTGCTCAACCAATGGAGTTCAATGGAATTGAGTATGTCGTCTAAGTGGCATCTCAGATAATTAACATAAAATGTTGAACTATTGATTTTTTTGGCTTTGCTATGATGCCAAAACTTAATAACCCTCCTTCCTGTGGCCTCATGGAGTCATGATGATTGGGGAGTTCCCTCACGAGGGAGGTGGATTACTCGTGTTCAATTATTCTTGTACAACTCTTTTCTAACTCTGGCTCGGATGAGAGGGAAATGTTGGCCAGTAGGTGTCTCTTAAAACCATAGTAATTAAAATAAAAAGAAATAGTATAACTAAGGGCAAGTATGTTTACCTTTACGAAGGGCAATAGGAAGGTCGTCACACAATCGTGGATCAGATAATGAAGTATTATCAGGAACTGGACAATCACCTGGAGGCGGTGGTCTTCTCGAGTATACATGAGTAATAGGCAGAGGGACAAAGTCAGACTCAGACGAACTAGGTGGTAATGGACTTGGCGGGGATGGAGAATTTACAATTGTATAAATAAAAAGATCATCCTCATCCTCCTCCCTCTGACTCGTAGTCGACAATGACAGAGTGAAAAGTGTATCTTCAAAGAACGTGACATCTCTAGAAACAATATATCTATTCAAACTAGGACAATAACAACGATAACCCTTCTGCACACAACTGTACCCTAAGAAGATACATCTTAATGATTTGGGATTCAATTTCGTTAAAAATGGACGAACATTCGAACAAAACATGGACATCCAAAACTTTTCAGCTCAATAGGGAACCTTGGTTTACCCGAAAATAGGATCTGACTGGGACTTTGACCTTTAAGAACAGATGAAGGCATTCGATTGATCAAAAAACAAATAGTCGAGATAGCATCAACCAAATAATGCTTGGGAACATGCATCTGAAAAGATAATGCTCTGTCTGTTTCTAAAAGATGCCTCTTCTTATGCTCTACCACCCCATTTTGAAACGTAGTGTTAGCACACAATGACTGATGGAGAATCCCATGTTTAGACAGATATGATGTAAGCGTTTCTGAAGAGTATTCGCTCGCATTGTCACTCGAAATTTTTAGAGACATCCCAAATTGAGTGCGAACTTCAACATGAAAGTTACAGAAATGAGTCAACAACTCAGACCGATTTTTCATAAAGTATAACCACGTCATACGTGAGTGGTCATCAACAAAGGACACAAAATACCGAAACCCTGTTTTAGACATGACAAAACATGGACCCTAAATGTTAGAATGAACTAACTCAAAATGAGAACTCGCTCGTTTGTCCATCCAAATTGGGTGTGAGCTTCAGCATGAAAGTTACAGAAATGAGGCAACAACTCAGTCCGATTTTTCGTAAAGTATAACCACGTCATACGCGACTGGTCATCAACAAAGGACACAAAATACCGAAACTCTGTTTTAGACATGACAAGACATGGACCCCAAATGTTAGAATGAACTTACTCAAAAGGAGAACTCGCTCGTTTGTCCATTCGAGGACTGGAGCTAGAATGATGAAATTTGGCATACGACACGAGTCACAATTTAAAGATGAAAAATTGTTAAACTGAGGATATATCTTCCTTAATATCGCAAGAGACTGATGCATAGACGACAATGGACATCAAAAGGTGAAACAACACCCGAGCACCCGAGCAGACAACTTGATTTGAAACTTGACTCGCAAAAACATAAAGACCTCAAGATTCCTGTCCCTTCCCAAATACTTTTTTGTATCAAGATCCTGAAACAAGCAATAGCCAGGATAAAACGAAATATTACAGTTAAGATCGCGAGTAAGTTGGCTAATAGAAATTAAATATAGGATAATTGAGGTAAATGGAGGACAGATTGCAAAGACAAAGAGAGGTGAGATTGACGGTACTAGACCCATGAATAAGGCATTTTGATCCATCTGCTATGTAACATCCACTACAGGCGCGGTGGACAAATTTGTCGAAAATTAATTAGGGTTACCTGTCATATGACTAGTAGCACCAGAGTCGATGACCCATTTGGTGGAAGATGAGAGGAGACGACAACTCATGTTACCGGAGCCAACACTGGTAGTAGCAGGCACAAATCTGGAAGACGACCCAGCCATAGATAACTGCACTAAATATCACTGTGGATCACAAGCATAAAATCCAATTCTAGCCACTAACAATTAATTTCAGCTTAAATTTCACAAAATGCAGATTAAAATAAGCAAAAAATATCTTAGGACAACGGCTCAAATCATCATAATTCCAACAAGATTTTCAAAAAATTGCAGTCCAAATAGAGGAATTTCTCCAATCGAAAACCAAAATCGTGATCGCTGAGTGAAAGAAATTTTGCGTTCAAAATGCACTTTTACCACCTACTGATATTCCACTTTAGTGTTGGCAAATTTTCAACCACAAATTAAACAAGCAGCTGAATCATTAAAATGAAATTCATGCTCAACTGAAATCCACTGCTGGCGAAACTGTCGATTCAATTTCAAATTGCTACAATCCATTCTCAATTATTGACATCATAGATTAATTAATAGCAGCAGACCAATTGAAATTCAAATTGCCCAAATAGATTCCAAATGTTGAAATAAAACAATTTGCTCACGAAGCCAAATAAAAGAATTGCAAAACTCACGATGAAATCCAAATTACCTTTTAATTCGGCACAATAAAAAATTCGATTACATAGATTAATAATACCTACCAATTTGCGACAACCCACACAATCCTACCACGATCATTAACCCGAGCGAAATATGCAGCGGAAACCGAAAACCAATCCCATAAACATGCCAAAAATCTGGAGGAGAACATGGGCTGGAATCGACCTCTACATGCAGCCTCATGAGCTGGCGAGAGGCTGAAACATCTGAGCGGTGACGACCCACTCGCGGTGGCGGTCCGACGACAGCGGCGATGATCTGGCAACAACGGTAAGGCGGCGGCAACTGATACGTGGTGGTGAGATTTTCTAAACCCGCTCTAATACCATGTAAACTGTATTAGAGAAGAAT
Source organism: Sechiopsis laciniata (assembly GCA_037833695.1). Classification (NCBI taxonomy): domain Eukaryota; kingdom Viridiplantae; phylum Streptophyta; class Magnoliopsida; order Cucurbitales; family Cucurbitaceae; genus Sechiopsis; species Sechiopsis laciniata. The sequence continues at coordinate 6,314 of JBBMKA010003763.1, read as the reverse complement.
AGGAAACCATATATTCAACTAATGAGATGGTTACATATATATATAGAAGGAAACCCTAACTACGAATGTGAAATTACTATTAAGGACAAAATAGAAAACTCATAAACTTTAACAACCCCAACCCCAAATCCCAATTTAAGCTTCAAAACTAGCTAATTAGAGCAACTTCCTTTGTTCTAGAGGTGGAAGACTCACCCTTGCCAATGCAGTTCTTTCCAACATACCAATTTATCATCTATCTATCTTTAATTGCTTTGTGTAAGGGCGCCAAGTTACGCCAATATTCTAGAAAGGGCAAATTCGGCAATTCCTTAATAGGGTATCTTGGGGAAGGGGGAGACTCTTGTGGGTATAAATAGTGTAATGAAAGGAGAGTGGGAAGGGTCTTATTTTGTGGAGGCTAGGTCATAGTGACTTGGAGGAGAGGTTCCGGTGGCTCTCAAACATCACTGGTTAGCTCATCGTTTCTTTTATTATCTTGTCTTGTTATTTCCATTAGTGTTTGTAGTGAAGTGGTTGGATTCTTACTGTTATATGAAATATATTAAGTTTCTACTGTTATTTCTATCCATTTGGTATTTGTTATTGTTCTGTGATATTCTGGGAAAGTGGTAAGGTATTGGATACCTTACACCTTGTGAAAGTGATTTTTTGATTATAAAAGTTTATTCTAGATTTCTTTTGGAAGATGTAGAAAAAGTAAATGGAAGCATCTTAGTCAACAGGAAAACTACTGCTATTCCTATTGTAAAAGGGGCCTCACGTTAGGTAACATGAAGAACGAGAATATTAACTTGCTCAAGAAATGGAGTTGGCAATCTATGAAAGAAGATCCCATCTTGTGGAAGAAGGTTATCACGAGAAAATACTCTTTTTAAAAAAGGAGACTGGATTCCAAAGCCTCGTAAACATGGACCTATCAAAGGTTCTTGGAAATCTATCTTCAAAGCTTGCGATTCAGTTGACAAATGGTATCAAATAAACCGTATTAAAGGTGATAAGATTCGGTTTTAGGAAGATAAGTGTATGAATTAACAAGCTCTTAAATCATTCCTAATTTTTAATGTCTCTTCGTCAAAAGACAACTTTATTAACCAATGTTGGCCGTCTCTTCTATTGAGTGGTTTGTTCTTGTAAGAAGAAATTTGACTGATGAAGAAACAGTAGAATGAGTTGAGCTTCATAGCCTCCTTTAGACGAAACCCTTCTTAATTTAGAGGATTCCAAATCTTGGATCCTTGTTCAAGACTGTCTGTTTTTTAGTTAACTTTTCAACTTCTAAACTTTGTGCCTGTCATCCTCCCATCAGTGTGAATCCGATAAAGATATTTGGGGGGCTAGAATGTCCAAGAAAGTGAAAGTACTCCTATAGATTTGCGTCTTGGGAAAGTTAAATATGGGAGATCTTTTGCAAAGAAGATGACTGACTTGCTCCATGTCTCCAAACTAGTATGCGATGTGTAGATCGAATAATGAAAATCAGGGTTAAAAAAAATAATGAAAATCAGCACCATCTGTTCTTTTTTATGCAAAACAATTCGATTTCTATTAGCTAGAGTTTTGAAGTGTTTTAGGCTTTGTTGGTGCCTCCCGAAAAATTGATAAGGCAATCTTACAACTCTTTTTTGAACTCCATTGAAGTAGAAAGGTCGTATTCTGCCCAATAATGTTATTACTTATTACGAAGCTGTTGTGGAAACTATGACTTGAAAGAAATCAGAATGTCTTCAAAGAAAACTCAATTACTTCTGATGAGCTATGAGAATATATTAAATTCTTTGGATCTATCTGGTGTCATTATACTTTTTGTGATTACAATATTTCAAGCATTTGGGTTCATTGGAAGTTTTTTTTTTAAAAAAAAAACTTTTGGCCTATGGGGATATCTCACCTACCTCTCTTTGTATCTTTTTATATGCTCTCTTTTATTAGGAAAAGTTTTTTTGTTTCTTATAAAATAATCAAGTTCGGAAATATGATGAAAGAAATCTCCCAAACAGCTTACAAAATCGCACCTCAATTGGCAATAATCAAAGGAAAGGACTAGAATCACGAGAATCTTGGGAAAAAATATAGCTCAACTCTGTAAATTTTGAAGGTATATGTAAGAACACTAATCCTTGAGCTTCTTTCACAAAGATCAACTAACTAAGTACAAGAAATAGATAACAACCCCACTATCCTCGATGTTTTCAAGTATAAATTGAGAGAACAAGTTGATCACAAAAGAACAAGATAGTTGGGGACGATAATAAAAGATAAGCTAGTCTCCCTGGTGAATTCTAGAGCATCGGTTCTCTCCCACACCTCTAAGGTCTTAAGCCTTTATACCAAAACTTGATTAACTCCCTAAGCCTCTATCATACGACTTTATACACACAAGAATCCACATCAGCTCTTTCTAACCTGGTAACGCCTTAATTCCCCAAACATTACCCTCGAGTTCAACTACCACCTTGTCCTCAAGGTGGACAATACCACGAGTGGGGTGTCACTGAATATGCTGGTTATTGTTCTTCATGCTCCTAGGGGGACAATTTGTTGCACTTGTTGGTTGGGTACAAAGCTATGGAAGACCCCCTTTTGTTTAGTTGGTTTACCTCTTGGTCCGCAAAGCTAGTAGGGAGAGGTCGCTTTTTCCTAGCTTCTCTAAGTTGTTGCTAGTTAAATGTTGAAGACCTTCACCTAACATCCATATCTTCATTTCCCCAACTCAACTAGATCGATTTTCTAGAGCCGATTCGGTTCACACTGTCCGGTTAAGATTTTATTAATGATTTATTATTATTATTTTTTAAATTTAATTTAATATATATTTTTATATCTGTGACTGTCCATGCCAGCTTGAGCGCACCTCAACTATTGTCGCAGAACATACCGCCTGACCTTGCAACATTTGGATGTCAAGGAAACCCGTAGAAAATTAATTCTTAGGTAGATGACCACCATAGATTGAATCTATCATCCCTTAGTTCCTCAAGACCTTCTTGACCAAGACCAATAGGCCATTCCATGATGAAATTAATTTTATTTTTTGGGCTATCTTTTAGCATCAAGTACACTATTTGGACTAGTATGTGCAACTTTTGGTTTGTATTTCAGGCTTCAGCTACAACAACTCCTCGACTCCAATGATGGACGAATGTCGAATGCATCATGTGTGTAGTGAACACTGTGTGAGTAGTCGCATTGGAGCTGCTGACGTTGGCTAGCGGGCTATAATTTTTGTTTGTGTTTGTGTTTCAAGCTCCTCTCATTATTGGTGTTGATCGACTGTTGAATGCAATTACCAGTGTGCATGAGTTCCATGCGAGATTGATGCCAAGAAGCACTTTTCCGTCGTTTTCCCTACAATCTCTTCTTGACTTGAGATTCGAGCAAGGTAGTGCTCCTTCTGCAACTTTGGTGACTCACCTTATTTTATTGCCGATTTAACTAGTGATAGGCCTTAGATTTTCTCCACACTTGGCACCATTTTAGGATTTGTCTCGATCTCCCCCTTTTCCCTCTAGTCATTTTCTATAGAGATTCCTCGACATACAAGTTCATCACCCGTTTGTGCAGCTGATTCATGAAATAATCTGTCGGATATTCAAGCATTGCCTTCCTTTTTTGGATTATAAGTTGGATCTTCAACTTCCTGAAAGCTTTGTACTAATTTTATTTTCCGTAGCATCTCATTATAAAAGACTCTGAATCTCGTCATATCCTCTTGTAACACTTTTATTTAATTAATGAAATATTTTCGTTTCATATACAAAAACTTCAGTTTCCCCAATACATAAAAGTCCAATATGAAAACATAAACCTAAAAGCCCAATACGAAATCCCCGCTCGCTAATTGGGCAGTGAGACCCCATGCTAAGTAATCATTAGGCAACATAGTTCAAAGGCTTATCAACATCGACATTTGGCTCCTGCATCTTCTGATAACTTTGAAGTGTAAGACACTTTCATTGAGATTTTTTTGGTTTGCTGCGTCCAGATTTGTGTTGCCTACATCCAATATTCTCTAATCAGCTCGATAATTGCATGCAGTGGTTCCATATTGGATGCTTCCTAGAGTTCATATTTCAACAGTTGTTGTGGGATTGACTATCCTTCATCCCAGAGTCCAATCTTTGTTACCAATTGCTTTTGTCTTTGGGAATATGCTCGTGCTATCAGATTGCAATATTGAGCTTTGAAACTCCCATTGTTTCTCATATTAGTCAGGTATGCTCAGTAGTCACTGCCTGCTCAGTAGTTCGAGTCGTCCTCTGCGTTTGGCATTGGATCCATGAGTTTAGGGTGGGACTAAGGACGGATTTTCTTAAATCTCCTTTTCATGAGTTGGTCGGCGTTTAGGTCATCTTCTTTCATTCTCCAGCTCTTTCCTGCTCCTTGCCCATAAGTTTCGTGTGGATTCTTGGTGCCCGAGGCTGAGGTAAGAACCCGTTCTTGTTCCTCTAAGAATGGTTGGTTCATGGGGGGTACATTCTTTGGCTCTTTGCGAATGACTTTCTTTTCTTCGTGCGGTTATGTCGAGAGAGGTGGTGGTTGTAGAACATCCCATCATGCCCTATATATAGCATATGTTTGAAATGGTGGAAGGCAAAGGGTTGCTCCATGTCATTATTCCTCCCGATCGTTCGCCGTCACCTGTCACTGTTAAGGTGATTTCCCCTTTTTTCCACGTGAATCCTTCCATTAATTCTTTTCTACATGCATTTAATTGATATGACACCCCTTTTTCTGTTTTCCTTCATTATTCTCATTTGGGCTTGCCCTTCTCTGTTTACCTCGGGTCCATTTGTCCTCTTTGGTTTCATCCCTTTACTAGGTATTAGTCGTATGACTCTTCGAGGTTTTATCCCCATCAACCTTTTTTGGTGCCACATGGCAAACTCTTTTGTTTTGTCTCTTTCCGCATTTGTTGATCCGCGCACGGTTGTGGTCCCAACCAGTAAAACAGAGCAATGGAAAGTGGAATGGCTTGGTTGAAACTGGAATCTTCATTCCATATGATATTCGTCACTTTTCGAATCTGAAATGAACTACCAAGAATGGAAGTTTTTTTACTCTCTATTACGTAGAGAGAAAGAGAGAAACAAATGGAGAAGAATGAAAGGGGGAAGAAAGACCAGCGGTTGACAAGGAAGGAGAGGGGCTAGGAGATGGGGAAGGAAGGCAGTCAAGAACGACAGAGAAGGTTTGGTAATGGCGGGATAGCTCCGATGGGTAATCCATCGAGAGCTTGAGAGTTTCCTCATGTTAGCCGTTGTGGAACCATACTTGTTAGGTATAACTTTTCTCCATAGAGTTTTTTCTCAACGTTAAACCTTCATATTCATTTAGATAGCAAAGTGATGGTTTAGGTTTATTTTAGTATTTTATTATTTTTATCTTTTTAATTATTTTTTCCTTTTAGGATTAGATTAAATATTATTTCTATCTTTACCTTTTATGATTAGGTATTATCTTTTCCTTTTATGATTAGGTCATCTTTTCCTTTTATGATTAGGTCATCTTTTCCTTTAATGATTAGATATTATATTTTCCTTTTATATCCAATATTGGGTCATTATTAAATGAAGAATTTGAATTATTTCTTTCAACATGGTATTAGAGCCTCAAATTTTTCCTTTCAATCCGGGTAAGCTTTTTCTCTTTTCCCTTAACTTTCTTTTTCATCATCTTCTTCCTCAAAACTCGGAGAAAATCTCTTCCTCCTCAGATTTCTATTTCTTTTTCCTTACCTCAAAACCTAGAAAATACAAACCATCCTCTCTATTCTACCTCACTCTTTTCTTTTTTGAAATTCATAAAAAAAAAAAAAAGAAATCAGCCAAATTTTCTCTCTTCAAAGGCATCAATGAACAAACCCGTAACTAGAAAAATCAGCCCTTATAAATTTTCCCAATTGGCCCTATACTTTCCCATTTGACCTTTACAAGCTTTCCCAATTGGCTCTTATAAGCTTTCTCAATTGGCCCTTATAAGCTTTCTCAATTGGTTTGTTTTCCCAATTGGCTCTTATAAGCTTTCTCAATTGGCCCTTATAAGCTTTCTTAATTGGTTTGTTTTCCCAATTGGCTCTTCTCCGACTTTCTCAATTGGCCCTGACATCGTTTTTTCCAATTGGCCTTGGCATCGTTTTTTTCCAATTGGCCCTGGCATTGTTTTTCCCAATTGGCTGCATTTTTTCCAAATGGTGGTGTTTTTTTTCAGTTGGTGGTGCTTTTCCCAATTGGCCCATTGTTCGCTAAATTACCCACCATAAATTATTAAGGAAATAAGAATGACGTGGAATGGTGATTTGGAAGCAATAGTTC
>JBBMKA010003732.1:0-12285 GCA_037833695.1 Sechiopsis laciniata | reverse complement strand
GTTGGCCCTGGGACCGTTCTCAAACAGTTGGTCCAAAGAAGTACAAGGACCGTTCACAAACAGTTGGTCCTGGGACCATTCTCAAACAGTTGGTCCAAAGAAGTGCAAGGACCGTTCACAAACAGTTGGTCCTGGGACCATTCTCAAACAGTTGGTCTAAAGAAGTACAAGGACCGTTCAAGAACAGTTGGTCCTAGGACCGTTCTCAAACAGTTGGTCCAAAGAAGTACAAGGACCGTTCACAAGCAGTTGGTCTTGGGACCGTTCTCAAACAGTTTGTCCCCTCTCAGCCTCTGGCTGATGACATCCTAACCAATCTATCTAAGATCATCCATCCCCTGTTTCGTAACAACAAACATGCTTCACAACAAGAACCCTAGCATGGCACTACAAGTTTTAGAACAGGAAAACAATCATGCTAGAAGGACAAACCTAGCATGGCACTAACATGTGAATATAACAACAAACATGCTAGTAGAACAGATTAGCCAAGGAATTCCTATCCACTAACATGCAAGCAACAGAAAAACAGGCATACAAGAAAGCAATCAGAGAAGTCCCGCAACGTCCACACAACCCCGGCAAGGAATCCTTACCTGGATAACAAGCAGATAAATAAAACAGATATAATTTGCTCCTTGAGCTGCAGACAACAACCTAGCATAAGAATACAAGTAACTAATTAATATCTAGCAGCTAAACAGAATAGGCAACACGCACATAGCTCGGGAATGGAATTTACCAAATCTGAGGAGGACACAAGCCCTCGGACAGGGCTGCAAGGGTAGGCTCGACAGATGTGCGGCAGCGTGCGGTTGGGAGCGAAGGGCTGGTTTTACTTGTAGGCGGGCACGTGAGCGCTTGGCGAAGGCTCGGATGAACTGGGAACTAGCGTGTGGCAGGACTGGTGAAGGAGTGTGTCCGCTGGAGCGAAGGCTCGCGGAGGCTATGCGCTTGGGCTGAGCGCGCGATCGCTCGGCTGCGGTTTGGCCAAGGGGCATGCTGCTCTGTAGGCAAGCGAGTGCGAGGCTTTGGACGGCTGCAGACGCACGCGATCGGATGGTTGAGCGAGCATACAACAGAGAGACGCGCGATCGGTGAGCGATCAGGCGAAGGGCGTGCGGCTGGTCGAGCGTGGGCGATGGCGAACGCGATGGTGTGCGGAGCGGCTGTACGCTGAGGCGAGCGACCTGCTGACTGGAGATCCAGGCAGGACGGACAGCGAGCTGCAGCTGGGCGTGCGTGAACTGCTGCTCGGGGAAGAGGGTGATGCGGCTGGAAGCTTGGGCGAAGAAGAAGATCTCGGCTAGAGCTTAGAGAGAAAAGAAAGAATTAGTTGGGAGGATTGCGTTGTAAATCAGAGAAAGAAAGGGAAAACGGCTCAAATACCTAGGTCTCGCAAAAAGGGAAGGGAGGGAGAGGATCGTGACACGTGTCCCCTCTCAGGTTCTGGCTTCGAGCCTTGGCAAGTGCACATTTTCCTTCTATTTTCTAAATAAATAAACCGAAGCTCCAAACCTCCCAAAAAAACTGAGCTAACTCCAGAAACCTGAAACCGAACTAAATCCCAACTCAGTAGATTAACAGATCAACCCCGGAACCCTGGCAAAGTACGAGACTACCCCTAGAGGCAAAATTACTAAAATGTCCCCAGAGGTCCAAGCTGCCCTAACGGCCCAACCAAACTACAGAAAAAGTAACCGAATGTACCTGTAGAACCGGAATGGAAAACTGGGCCGTTACATTTTCCAAAAAAACATTACGCATCTAGAACTTTCTAAGTAAGGTTTCAATTTACATTACTACAACATTTCTTTCAATTTTCTATTTGTATAGTGTTTTTACCTTAAACAATGATTAATTAGTTTATTTTTTGTAGGTTGATTCTATCAGCAATTTAGAACATAAAGTAGTTGATGAGACTAACCAATTTTTGGTTAACTTGGATACTCTGTCATGTACATGCAGTGTTTGGGATCTTAATGAAATTCCATGCTCTCATGCCTTAACTGCTATGCATGCACTAGATTTGAGTCCTAAATTTTGTGTCTGAATTTTATTATTTGAATGTTTTGGTAGCATCTTATAGAGATTTAGTTCGTCCGATTGGGAATCATCCTAGTTGGAGCTCCATTGTTGTCGATGTCAATGTTTTACCTCAAATTATTGACTAAAGCATTCCCAGTGCTAATATATTCGTATAGTAATTAATTTGGAGTTAAACTTATTGCTAAGTGTGCCTCAGAATCGCTTACGCGCAAGTATACGTGGTCAAAATGCAGTAAGTAATAAGTATATATTTTATTGATCCCACAGAGATTGATGTCTAGAATTAATATTGATCAGGCGAGAGTTGTGCTGAAAGGTAAATGCATGGGTTGAAGGTGGTTGTTGTTTTGTTCTTGATGCTAATAATAAAATGATGCAAATGCTAATAGTAATAAATATGAATGCAATGAGTAGTGACAAATAGACAATTGTAGAAAATAGTAAGAGCGAGGAACTAGTTATTGAGTTTCTCGCTTCCTTCTACCAAAAAGTACTTCCGCACTTAATGATTTACAGTAGAACCAGCTTCCGCTGCGAACTTCGTACTTGATTCAGGGCGACACGAGCAATAGTGAGGTAATTACTAACTCCCTAAATGATGCAAAGACTTGCCTTCAACCTATTGTTGCATACTGGGTCATCATGCGGTTCCTTATTCCGAACTCACCACAAGTTTTATACATGGGTAGCTAATCGATGCATATGTATAAAATAGAAAATGCAGTAGTGTAAAACTCTCTAACCTATGCTCCTAACATGCTTCTACTCGGGGCTATTAATACAAGACTCCTATAATGCAGCATAGCAATAAACACAAGTAAGAAGTTTAAATCAGACGATTTTATTATGACTAGTAAATGTTCAAAGCTACTACTACTCCTAAGAAAAATATTAAAAATGGAATTGGCGTGGTTGTGAAGTGTACAGTCCCCTTGTCATCGGCTCCTACAAACACCACCAAATGCTTCTCGTATAGATTGGCTTCTGGCCATCCGACCAGCTCACCTAACCTCTGCTTCCTTCTTACAATTTATAGAGTTGATTTATTTAGTCAGCAACCCTAAGTGAGTTGGAAAATCCTCATTAATGCAGGATCTCTTGATTTCTGCTAGAATTTATTTGATTGACACCAATTTAATTGCTTTATTAATTCTCTGTGATTTTCTTGTTGGTGTGATTCTTTTAACGCGACTGCCTTTTGAACGCTTGAGTCTTCTGTGTGTGTCGTCGTTCGCATTACTTCTTCCCTCCAGCATAAGTGTTCAACATTCCCTGCATTAAATTACCTTTTTAGCGCAAAGTCGTATAATATTCATACGTAATTTGGGAACTACGCTTATGATGCTACTTTATGAATGCATGTTGATTTCCATGGTTTATATTCGTAATTTCCTACTAACGCTCATTTATTTTCCTTAATCCTAAGAGAATGAAAACTATTACAGCCTAAAATATGCTCTATTTGAGAGTTATCAAACCCCCAAACTTAAAGCATTTCTTGTCCCAACTAATGCATAAGTGCTAGTTAGCTTATTCTAATAAGTATATCAGCTTTTCCTCTTTCGAGAATAAATCCAGCAGGTCTTATCGCATATCCTTTTATTAGCATAAAACTTCCTTCTCTTTTCAATTTTCAAACTTTCCCAATGATTCAGGTTTTGCCTTAAAATCCTCCTTACCATGACTGACAGATTGTTCCTCATCGCAATTATTTCTCATTACTCAATCTATTGTACACAATCACTTCTAGTCTAAGTTTTCTTAACATATTCTATCAAGACTTTCTAGGCCCTTATATCCTTCAAGAATTTATGGTATGCTTTTCGCATTCCTCTTGAGTTGCACTCACGTCTATAATTCCATAGATCTTAAGATGTCTTGTTTGAGCATAAAAAAATTCACCTAAGCAACAAAATTTAAGCTTGCGCTTTCCATAGACAACAAAATACTTGAGGAGTCCTAAGGCTTATTCGCGCTTCTTTTGTCTTTTATTTTGTCCAGAATATGCTGTTCTTTATTTTATAAGTTTTTTTTTTCAAAATGCTGCTTTCGATCACTCTTTCTTTTCAGCATTCACTCCTTAGGCTGCTCTTACCCCTAAACTTAAAGTCTTCATTGTCCCAATGAAGGCGAAACTTAGTTCCCCCAAACTTACCTATTATTGTGATTGCAGTACTTTATCTCAAGCTCTAAGACTTCCTTACAAATTTTTGGTTCTTTCTGTCTTTCATGATAAGGATTATTCTAATGCTAGGTTTGGATCAAGGGGAACTTAAGAATTCATCTAATTGAAAGGGCGTTTCCAACTAAACTTAGTTTTGCAATAATAATGCTATCTTAAGCTTTCAAAGGGAAATTGCTAATTTATTAGATAATCATAAGGGAAATAGAATAAATTTGCAACCCAAATGCATGTTCCTATCAAATTAAAATTGCAACTACTAATGAAATGCATGCGAAAGAAATAAATACGGTAAAAGAAAATAAAAGAGCTGGACTTCCATCTAAGTTTTTGCATTACCGCTGCGATTGCCTTGCTCCGATTTGAGTATGTGTTTTGGAAATTCAGGCCATTCGGAGTATTCTGTTAGTGTTGTGGCTACTTTTAATATTATCTCATCTCTCTTATTCTCGTATTCCTAAAATTCTTGTGAATTGATACTGACGTGAGGTTGCCTCGTGTGCAAATGCACACACTCGCACAAGTATACGCGGTCTACAGTAAGTAATAAGTAAAATTATCGATCTCCATAGGGACTGTGATTTATCAGAAGTAGTATGTTTGGAATTGACAGAAAGTAAATAAAAAGCTTTTGGTTTGGTTTATGTTGCATAAAATAAAGATAACGTAAATCGTAATAAGCGTGATGAGAAATTAAGACATAGTTAAGGTACTCATAGAATGCGTAGCAGTGTTATAAGAACTGTGCAGTGAGGGGAAACTAGTATACTTCGCTTAACAAACGTCTGCTTTCGCATTCATTTGCATTAAGTCTAACTTCTGTTGCAACTCAATGAAATCTGAACAGGTAGCGTATACAGTAGTTACGTGTTGATTCCTAAACTCTGATTTAAAGTATAAAAGACTTTGATACTATCCTACTGAACATGCTATCTAGCCTTAGGTCATTTCCTCTTTCGAATTACAACCAAGTAGCTTATGTGGATGTCCGGTCGACACTTACTATTAAGAAATTAAAAACCTAGCTAACATGCACTGGTTTGTCCCTCCCTAGATTTGCCTAACACATGCTTAAACAATTCCACTTTTCCCTAACCTAGCCTTAGAGAAATTAGTTCATAATGCAAAATAAAAACATAGATAACAACACGAATGAAAACATGTTGAAAGCAATATTATTAAAAAGTAGAATGAGTCTAACAAAATAAAATGATAAAAACAAGTAGAGAGTTCTCTGTTCTAGCAGTCTCTCCCCTTTTAAAACGATTACAAGGTTTCAATTTATAGACTCCTTTTCGTCCTTCTCGAATATTCCAGATTTGATTTGGTAGCCCAATTAACTCGACCGCGTTGGCTGATTGATTTCGTCATTCTTGTCGTAAATAATAAGGAACAGATTCCGTAATTTCCGTAATCTATCTCTCTAGCTGTCTGGTTAGTGAACATCGTGCGTTGTCATCACAATCATTCCTTCATTAAGTCATTACCTTGGCGTCTTGTCCGAGATACTGTTGTCCGTATTTGAGTTAAGCATTGGTTACTGTTGATCTGTGAGGTTTAGTCCTGCTTTTCCGCATTGCACTTCATGCAAAACATCTTTTCAGCATCAGAGGTACTTAATTACGCATTTAGAGTGTGATTTTAGCATTTTTAACAGTACAATGTGTAATTCTCTGTTTAGTCCCTTAATGCGTGAGCATTAGTCTAAATCACCACTTTTAGAACTAAATTGACTCTTTCGCATAAGATTTTATATGCTAATTGCGAACAACCAATTCAAAATCAACATAAATATTTACTCTATTTGAGAGTCATCAAACCCCAAAACTTGAATCATTACTCGTCTCGAGTGATGCTAAGTAGGTCTTTTAGCTGCTACAAATACTCCTAATCCAAATGTAAATGCTTTCTTTTCCTCTAAAAAAAACTTTTCTTTAACGATAGAATTGCCTTCGTATGCCATACGCTTAATCATTCTTGTTCTTCTCTTGCCTGCATTCCTCCAATTCTATCTTGGTTCTTCCTCTAGTTGACCTTGGTACACCACACAATTCTTAGTTTGGGTTCCTATAACTCTAGCATAGTTTTTAGTTCCTTTGATTACCTTAAATTTGTTCAAAACATTATGTTCGAGGATCCTTTATTTGGGTTGCATTCCTAACCACCATTCTGTAGTTCTTAAGAAGGTCCATTTGAGCATAAAACATTCCTCCCAAGCAATGGAATGCCAAGCTTTCGCTAAATGTGGCCAACGGAGCATTTTGTAATTCCCACGGCTTATTCGCGCTTCAGTGCCATTTCAATTATTGCCCAGAATGTTATGATCTTTATTTTGCATAATATATATATATATATATATATATATATATTTATTTATTTATTTATACATTCTACGGGCTTGCCCTCACCCCCAAACTTAAAGTTTTCACTGTCCCCAATGAAGGTGAGGCTTAGTTCCCCCAAACTTAAGTTATTCTAAGGATCCATTTCTCTATATTTAAGCTTTCGGTCCCCTCCCTAATGACTATGCTGCTATCCCAAGTTTTACCAGAATCTGTCCCTAAACATCCTTGTTAGAACACTAGTAAGTGTCAGTTCCAGGGCAGGATAAGTTTAAGTATACGTAGGCAATGTTTTGGAAATGGGTAAAAGTAAAAAGTGAAAAATAAAACATTGCATTTGTCAGAGCAGACATTTAAGCAGGGTGTAACAGAGTAGAAGATTATAGATTTCGTAAGTAATTGATAAAGTACATGAAATAAAGCGAGAAAGATAGAGACTTCCTTTATTCATCCTTGGAGTCAGGGCTGTCGGAGTCGGAGGAAGAAAAATAATGTCTGGAAACTTTAGCCTTTGTATGCGCAGATCTAATACTTCGAGCCTGTTGAATATTGCATTCTCCCATTCATGCGCATACTGTAGGTATGTTTTCACGCTTCTAGCAAGTTGTTTGAAGCAATGAGCCAAATTGTATTCCATACTCCTATGTTCCCTTGGTGGTCGAGTAGTTACTTGGGCACGCCTAGAGGGACCTTTATCTGCTGCTGTAGTAGTAGGGTTTTATTGCAAACTCTACCATTAGACGCTCAATGGTCGTATCTACGCCTTCTGGAGTTCCGCCCAGATACGACAGCTGTGTTCTTTAATGCCTGGCAAGGCCTGCATCACTTTCGTTTCGTAATTGGCATTAGAACAAGTCCTCCAATGCTGGCATTGCCCTTCTGTATACCTCAAACTACTCTTCCACCATCGGTGCTTTTCCTTTTCGATGCAGCCGTTCCTCTATCTCGTAAAATACAGCCATCTCAATAGGTCTAGATGGACCGACTTCTTCATTTCCTCTGCGCGCGCATTCCCTTACTCGTACAACTTCCTCCATTCGCTGATCAAACTCAACAATGTCCCACTCTTCCATTGAAGGTGTTAAACCTTCAAAGTACCCCAATGTTTTAGATTTGTCGATCAACACCATTGGCGGGGGCCATCTTGGTGCGAATGTTACTGCTCTTTCTTCTTCAAGCAGTTCTGAAGATTCTTCTACTGCTACGTGCTCCACTGACCTTGAAGGTTGAACAGTGGCTCGCCTTCTCTTTGGGGTTCTGGCTTGCAACTGCTCATCTTCACTGTCAACATGTGCCACAGCTTCGTTTCTTTTCTCGGGGCCTTGAGTTGGATCATTCTCTCCTTGCCTTTCCATTCTAATATTCCAACTTCTTCTGTAATTTGTTGTGAGTTGTTACACCATTGTAGATAACTTGGATTTCGTCTGCCAAAGAAGGTTGAAGTTTCGAATGTTGGTGGTCGAGTATAGCCTTTGCCTTGGCTTTTAAAGACCATATTGAAAGTACAAGATTTTTGGGGTTGTGGATCGTAGCATTGTGTCAGGGTAATGATTCGACTAAGGCGGCCATGCAATTTCTACAAACCGTTAGATTAACTTCCCTAAAATCTTGCTATGAAATAGTCACCTGCAATAAATAACTAAATGATTGCATTTAAATGTCTTGCATGCCGAATATTTTATTCGATTTTGACCATCTCTAATAACCATAAATTGAAAATCAAGTAAGGAAATGAAATAAATGCATTAAAATAAGAAAAAAAAAAAAAAAGCTTATGTAAGTAAGCATATAGAAAGAATTTTAACTAGCATGCTTGGAGAAAAAAATAAATGTACTCATACACATTAGCTCCAAGCGCATGTTTGTGTGCTCAAACTTCAACGAGGATATCCTGCGCTGAATTTCCTCGTTCCATTAATGCTTTAATCTTTGCCTATTAACTGTGAATTCATTCCCATTGGCTTCGTTCTTTATTTAGATTGCTCCTCCCGGTTTAACCTGTGTAATTTGGAATGGTGCAGACCACTTGGATCTGAGCTATCCTGGAAACAAACAAAGTCGTGAGTTAAATAAAAGTACTTGCTAACCTACCTCGAAGGTTTTCTAGAGTATTCTACGATCATGCCATTTTTTGTCTTCTCCTTGTATAATTTTGCATTTTCGTATGATAGGTGCCTGTGTTCTTCTAAGTCAAGAAGTTACATCATTCTGGTAGAACTGGCTTTCTGAAGATCAATGTTTAACTTTTTAAGCGCCTAGGAGGCTTTATGCTCCAGCTCGAGTGGTAAATGGTAAGCTTTTCCTTAGACAAGTCTATAAGGTGACATATTGAGAGGGGTTTTAAACGCAGTACGACAAGCCCAAAGTGAATCATCTAATCTCATGGACCAATCTTTCCTATTAGGTCCCACGACTTTTTCTAAAATACTCTTGATTTCACAGTTGGATATCTCATCTTGTCCATTGGTTTGTGGGTGATAAGGTGTTACAATGTGATGCTTTATATTATACTTCTGTAGCATATGAGCCATCGCTTTGTTTTGAAATGCGTTCCTTCATCACTCATCATTGTTCGCTGAGTACAAAACCTTGTGAAAATATTCCTAAGTAGCAATTTTATGACTGTTTTTGCATCATTAACAGGTATGGCAATCACTTCTACCCATTTAGAGACATAGTCAACCGCAACCAAGATATTCAAGTTTCCGCACGAGGGAGGAAATGGTCCCATAAAGTCGATTCCCCAAACAGCTAACAGTTTGACTTCCAAAATTGAAGTTAGAAGCATTTCATTCCTTTTTCCTATATGCCCTTTTCTTTGACACTTATCGCATGTTTTTGCGTAGTGATGCGTCCTTGAATATGCTAGGCCAAAAGAAGCCTGATTGAAAATTTTTTGCAGCAGTGCCATCCCACCAAAATGTCCTTCATAAGGCGATGCATGGCATGATTCCAAAATTGCATTCATCTCTTTTTCTTCAACGTATCATCGAATCATTCCATCGGCACATTGTCTGTATAAAAATGGTTCATCCCAAAAATAAAATCACGTCTCATGAAAGAAACGCTTGGCTTGCTGCCTCGATAAGTCGGTTGGGATGATGTGGTTTGCTAAATAATTTACAATGTCTGCAACCCACGGGGTTCCATTTATCACTGTAATAGCTACCATGAATAACTGCTCATCCGGGAAGCTTTCAGATATTTCGACCATAGATTTGTCAATATTCCCGTTTTCCATCCTTGATAAATGATCTGCGACAACATTTTCACAACCCTTCTTGTACTTAATCTCAATATCAAATTCTTGAAGAAGCAAAAACCATCTAATTAACAGCAATTTAGCATTCGCTTTACTCATAAGATACTTAATTGCTGTGACGTCAGTAAAGACGATCACCTTTAATTCAACTAAGTAAGATTTAAATTTTTTGAGTGCATAGACTACGGTTAACAGCTCCTTCTCAGTAGTCATGTAATTCAATTGCGCATCATTGAGTGTTTGACTCGCGTAATATATTGGATGGATGAGTTTTTCTCTTTTTTGTCCTAAAATAGCTCCTATCACGTAATCACTGGCATTACACATTAGTTCGAAAGGTTTTACCCGATTGGGTGATATCATAATGGGGGTAGTGGTTAGCGCATCCTTCAACTTCTCAAAAGCTTCAAAGCATCTTTGGCCAAACTTGAAAAGGCGATCAGCTTCCAAAAGCTCGCATAGGGGTTTTGCGATTTTTGAAAAATCTTTTATAAAATGCCTATAGAAACCCGTGTGTCCTAAGAAACTTCGCACTCCCTTAACATTCCTGGGGTGTTCAATTTTTTCAATTGCTTCAATCTTTGCTTAATCAACTTCTATTCCAGCCTAGAAATTTTGTGTCCTAGGACAATTCCTTCTTTCACCATGAAATGACATTTTTTCTAATTGAGCATCAGATGCATTTCTTCACAGCATTGCAGCACCTTCTTCAAATTCTTGAGGTAGTTGGAAAAATCATCTCCAAACACTGTGAAATCATCCATAAAGACTTCCATGATATTTTCTAACATATTAGAAAAAATGGACATCATGCATCTCTCCAATGTTGCTGGAGCATTGCAGAGTACGAAAGGCATTCTTCTGAACGTGAATATTCCATAAGGACAAGTGAAAGTGGTTTTCTCCTGATCCTTGGGATCAATCGTGATCTGGTTATACCCCAAATATTCGTCTAGAAAATGGTAGTACTCTTTTCCTGCGATTTGATCCAACATTTGATCTATGTAAGGCAACAAAAAATGGTCTTTTTTGTTGCTTTATTCAACTTGTAGTAGTCCATACACACTCGCAATCTAGTCACCGTCTTTGTTGGGATCAGCTCATTTTTCTCATTTCGGATGACTGTAGTGCCTCCTTTCTTTGGTACACATTGGATAGGACTAATCCATTGTTTATTGGATATTGGATAAATTACTCCTGCATCGAGCCATTTTATAATTTCCTTCTTAACTAATTCCTTCATGGCAGAATTTTGACATCTCTGATGTTCAACTGATTTCCAGCATCTTCCTCTAGAATAATCTTATGCATACAACATGTAGGGCTGATGCCTTCTATATCTAGCAGAGTCCATCCAATTGCCTTAGTATGCTATCTAAGTAAGTCCAGAATGAGTTGCTCTTGGTCAAGAGTTAACTGTGAGAATATAACAATCGAAAGAGTTTCCTTTTCGCCTAAATATGCATACTTTAAATGCTCAGGAAGAGGTTTCAGAACAAGGGTTGGCGGTTCTTTAATTGATGGACATTGAGGAGTGTTAACTCCACTTAAAACACCAAGCGCTTCGTAGTGATATATTTCTTCCATCATATTTTCCTTAAACACAAACTCTGGCGTATCCTCTTCTTTCTACTGTTCCGATGCTTTTTAGCATTTCCAGTCTTTGCTAATCTTTGATTGCTTCATCAATCAGCACTTTAATTTGGCTGATGATAACTCTTAAGTATTGAGAGTAATTGATGTAGTATTAAGCATCTTCTAAGTAAATTCCCTGATTTGATAATATGAATTGAGAGAAATTGTTTTTTAGATTTAGAATGCATTAGCAATTTGTTAAGTTTTACAGTTTTCTGAGTAGAATAAGTTTTCCAGGGATTTTGTAGCATTGGTGCATGAATGTGTGAAATAATAAGGTGATAAATGAAAAATTCTGATTACCTTAAATTGCTATAACATTCAGGTCCGCAAAGTACTGTTAAGCTGGAGCATTATCTAGAAGCTAAGTTGAAGAAAACGGAAATGGCATGACTATTTTGGAAAGGACAAGTGTCATACATCTGTGAAGGGCGATGATTATAATGTTGGAGCATCTCATTCTCAGCCGTTGATCATTTAGGCGGGAGCAATTGGGACGAGTATTTAAGCTAGAGCGCATTTAAACTTAGCAGCTTTTCTCATTTTTTCGATCTTTTGAATTTTCGTTTTGAGAGCATTTTTACTTTCCAGCATTTTCAAATTCTAGCGTAGTCATTTTATTTCTTGTAAGTGTGTTCAAGCTACCTTGGAGTTCGTTACCTATTCAGTTCAGATTAGGAGTTTTTGTTGATTTGAGGAGCATTGCAAAGTAGAGCAGAGGATTCAGTTCTGAAGCACTCATCGATTCGAAGATCGCAACAGGCTTTCTCTTCTCTATGCTTTCTGATCTCTGTTTACTTGAATTCTGCATTTAT
>JBBMKA010003721.1:0-12286 GCA_037833695.1 Sechiopsis laciniata | reverse complement strand
CATCAAATTCATTTGACAAGAGATAACAAGCATATTTCGCTATAGTTTCGCTTCAACTTTTATCTTCCAGGCTTTTGCTCACTATTTCACCTAACATGTTAAATGTAGCGAAATTTTATGCTTTATGATTTGAATTCAACATTTCTTAATTAGATTTCTTAATTTAAGCTACTTTAACTCTCACTAATTGAGAGTTATCACTCCTTCTTTCTTCTTCCTCCATTCTCTGGTCAATCTCCTCTAAGTCCCTCTCCTCCAATGAAGGCATCAATCCTTCAAAATACCCTGAGGGTTGGGTACTATCAATCCTCACCACTTGGCGTGGTGGTGAGGTAACAGCCCTTTCCTCCTCAAGAACCTCCGAAGATTCCTCCACTATTACAGTACGTTCTTCCATTCTTTCGGCTGGGATAGCCACTTGCCTTCTCATGGGTTATCCAGCTTGTGACTGTCCATCTTTACTGTGCACAGACGCAACGGCTATTCGCTCAGGATCCTGATTGGGGTCTACTTCTCCTTGCTGCTCCATTCTAATATGCCACCATCTTCTATAAGTAGTTGTAAGTCTTTGCACCATGGTGTAGTTTATGGTAAATTGCAAGGTAGGAATTTTCCGATTGAAAGAGAATGGGTAATAGAAAATATATTTTGGAGGGTATTTAACAGTCGAAATGAAAGAGAATGCAATCGTCGAATATGTCAGGGCGACGATTGGATTTTTGGCTGCCATACAATTTTTACACACCGTTGGATCAAAATTCCTGTGATCCTACTGATCGATATCCGTCGGCAATTAATGATTGATATGATTGTAAATAGAGATTTTCTGAACTTATTAAAATTTAAAATTGTAAAGAAATAAAGAAAATGAAAATTAAAAAGAGATAAACATTAAATTCATATAATCTTCTCGCATAAGTATATAGGAAATATTTAAACTCAGCATGCGTGGAGTGAAATTTAAAGGTTACCGATACACTTTGGCTCCACTCGCACACTTGCGCGTTTATTCTTCAGTCAATGCGAATGAAGATATTCTGCGCTGAACATCCTCATTCCAGTAATGCTTAATTCTTTGCCCATTAACTGCAAACTCATTTCCATTTGCTTCGTTCTTAATCCAGATTGCTTCTCCTGGTTTTACCTGCGTAATACGAAATGGTCCAGACAACTTGGATCTGAGCTTTACTGGAAACAAACGAAGTCTAGAGTTAAATAACAAAACTTGTTGTCCAACCTCGAAAGTTCGAGGAGTTAGCTTTCAATCATGCCATTTTTTCATCTTTTCCTTGTACAGTTTTGCATTTGCATATGAAAAGTGTCTATGCTCTTCCAAATCGAGTAATTGCATCATTCTAACAGCACCTGCTTTTTGGAGATCAAGATTTAATTTTTTTAATGCTAAAAAAGCCTTATGTTCTAGCTCGATTGGCAAATGGCATGCTTTCCCATTCACTATTCTGTAGGGCGACATGTTCAATGGCATTTTCAATGCAGTTCGGTAAGCCCAAAGTGAATCTTCAAGTCGCATGGACCAATCCTTCTGGTTAGATCCTACAACTTTCTTAAGAATACTCTTAATTTTGCGGTTTGAGATCTCAGCTTGGCCATTAGTCTGCGGATGATAAGGGGTAGCAATGCGATGCTTGATATTATACTTCTGCAGCACGTGGGACATTGCTCTGTTTATGAAATGTGTGCCTTCATGACTTATTAGTGCTCGCGGGGTCCCAAACCTTGTGAAAATATTCCTATGAAGGAATCTAATAACTGTTTTGGCATCGTTCAAAGGTGTGGCAATCGCTTCAATCTATTTTAACACATAATCAACTGCTACCAAGATATACATATTCTGCACGAAGGGGGAAATGGACCCATGAAATCAATTCCCAGACATTGAATAATTCAACCTCCAAGATTGAATTTAACGACATTTCATCTCATTTTTGTATATTTCCTTTCCTTTGGCACTTATCGCATGTCTTTGCATAGTGATGCACATCCTTAAATATGCTTGGCCAAAAATAGCCAGATTGGAAAAATTTTGCTGCGGTGCACATTCCTCTAAAATGTTCTCCATACGGCGATGCGTGGCACGACTCTAGTATTTCATTCCTCTCATATTCCTCTACACATCGGCTTATCATTCGATCAGCACATTTCCTGTAGAGAAATGGTTCATCCCAGAAATAAAATCATGTGTCGTGGAAGAATTGCTTAGCTTGTTGTCTTGTGAGATCTGTTGGGATGGCATGGCTTGCTAGATAGTTGGCGATGTCGGCAAACCAAGGAGCATTCTTCTTTTCTACCAGGTTGAGTGAAAATAATTATTCATCAGGAAATTTTTCGGATATGTTGAGCATTGCTGTATCAGGTTGCCTATTCTCTAGTCGAGATAGATGGTCTGCTACAACATTCTCGTAACCTTTCTTATCCTTGATCTCTATATCAAACTCTTGCAGAAGTAGAATCCATCTAATCAATCTTGGTTTTGCATTAGCCTTGCTCATTAGATATTTTATAGCAGCATGGTCAGTGAAAAAAGTCACCTTGGATCCTACTAAGTAAGAGCAGAATTTTTCTAATGTGTAAACCATTACTAAAAGCTCATTCTCAGTAGTTGTATAGTTTTGCTGCCCTTCAATTAAAGTCCTGCTGGCATAGCAGATGGGATGGATCAACTTTTCTCCCTTCTGACCCAAAATAGCTCCTATCGCATAATCACTAGCATCGCACATGAGCTCAAATGGCTTTTTCCAGTCAGGCGATATCATGATAGGTGTAGTAGTCAGAGCCCTTTTTAATTGTCCAAACACTTGCAAACAGCGTAAGTCATAATTAAAGGGACAATCAACTTCTAAAAGATCGCACATAGGTTTTGCAATTTTCGAAAAGTATTTAATAAAGCGCCTATAAAACCCAGCGTGGCCTAAGAAACTAAGCACGCCCTTCAGATTCCTTGGTGGCTCCAACTTCTCTATTGCTTCAATCTTTGCTTGATCAACTTCCATTCCATCCTTAGAGATTTTATGTCCAAGGACAATTCATTCTCTTACCATGAAAGGGCACTTTTCCCAATTAAGCACTAGGTGTGTTTCTTCACAGCGGTTGAGCACTTTTTCCAAATTTGCTATGTAATAAGAAAAACTATCCCCGAACACCGTCAAATCATTCATAAACACCTCCATGATGTCCTCAAGCATGTCAGAGAAAATAGACATCATGCATCTTTGAAATGTAGCTAGGGCATTCTAGAGGTCGAACGACATCCTTCTGAAAGCAAACGTTCCATAAGGGCAGGTGAAAGTGATTTTCTCCTGATCCTTAGGATCAATGGTGATCTGATTGTATCCTTAATATCCATCTAGAAAACAATAATAATCCTTTCCTGCAATGCGATCCAACATTTGGTCTATGTAAGGTAAAAGAAAATGATCTTTCTTTGTAGCTTTGTTCAATTTGTGGTAGTCCATGCACACTCACCATCCTGTAACTGTTCGTGTTGGAATCAGCTCATTTTTCTCATTACGAACGATGGTGGTGCCTCCTTTCTTGGGCACACATTGAATTGGACTGACCCAATGGCTATCTGATATGGGGTAGATGACCCCAGCGTCAAGCCATTTTAAAATTTCTTTTTTCACTACCTCCTTCATGGCGGGGTTCAATTGTCTTTGATGTTCCACTGAAGTCCTAGCACTATCCTCTAGAAAGATCTTGTGCATATAGAATGCAGGACTAATGCCTGTTATATCCTCCAAAGTCCATCCAATTTCCTTTGTGTGTTGCATGAGTAATTTCAATGGTAGCGCTCATGCTTCGATGTTAGTTGTGAAGATATGAAAACTGGTAATGTCTCATTTTCTCCAAGGTAGGTGTACTTCAGATGTTCAGAGAAAGGTTTTAATTCCAGCATTGGAGGTTCACCAGTTGAGGGGCGCTGCAGTAAGTTGACTCTTGTTCCCACATCGAGCGCTTCATAGTATTGTCTTCGTTCATCGCAACCTCCAATGTATCATCTTGCAAATTCTCTACTTCCTCTGTATTATCGACAATTGTCAGCATCTCCTTCTGTTGTTCAGTCATGACTGCTTCATTCAATAGCACTTCCAGTTGACTGACATTAAAAGTATCCTCCGTGTCAAGCCGCTTCATCGAATCGAATATGTTAAACTGAATCTGCTGATTATTCATTCTTAACGTAATTATTCTTTCACAAATATCTACCAATGTTCGTCCAGTTCTCTGAAATGGTCGTCCTAGAATAATTGGAACTTCTAGATCTGTTTCGTAGTCAAGAATGATGAAGTCTGTTGGAAAAATGAACTTATCGACCAGAACCAATATATCTTCAATCTTTCCAATAGGGCGAGTTATCGACGTATCAGCCAGCTGAATTGTTACTGTTGTGGGCCTAGCTTCACCTATTCCAAACTTTTTATAAATTGATAGCGACATTAAATTGATGCTAGCACCTAGATCGTAGAGTGCGCGCCTAATATGATTACTAACAATCTTGACCAGAATGGTAAACTGCCCACGATCGACCTCTTTTTTTGGAATTTGATTCTAAATAATCACATTACATTCCTCGTTCAATGCTACTACCTTGAATTCCTCGAATTTACTTTTTTCCTTAAGCGCATCCTTCAAGAACTTCATATAGTTCGGCATTTGTCGAAGAGCATCAACTAATGGAATGTTTATGTGAATTTGTTTCAAAATGTTCGGGAATTTCTCTAGTTGTGATTTGCTTCCATTTCTTCTGATCCTTTGAGGGTATGGTAGCGGTGGAGGTTGGTAAATAGGTAATGGTTTTACCACATCTGTCGCTTCCTTTGCTATGGTTCGTTTTTCGTCCGCGCCCTTTGCTAGTTGCTTCTCTGTTGATGGTTCCATTGGGGCTTTTGTTCTCTAATAATTCCTAATTTCCTCACTATCCATCAAAGGTTTTCCACTTCGTAATTCAATTGCATTTACTTGCTCTTTGCCATTCCGCCTAGACCCTTCCGTATTTGACGGTAATTGTCCTAGTGGTCTATTTTTTATATCTGCTGTGATTTGGCCTAATTACAGTTCTAGCGTCTGAATAGTTGCTTGTTGTGTCTTCAACAGGGTTTGATGTTCCATCATAACCATGTCATTCTTCGCTATATAATCCTTCAGTTCTAAATCTGATTGCAGAGCTTGCTGGTAGTTATTTCTAAATCAAAATTGTGGAGGTATGCGCTGCTGTCCCACTTGGTTAGCGTTGCTGCTTTGTCCTCCCCACGAAAAATTTGGGTGTTGTTTCCATTCGAAATTGTACATATTTGAATAAGGGTTATATTGTTGTCGCGAATTCGAATTTCCAACGTAATTAACAGACGTCGTGTTTTCACTATAGAGTTCGTACAAATGATCGCTTCCATAGAGTGCACAAAATTCAGGAATTGATTGCTCAATTACCGATGCATTTTGAGGTGCAGTCATTCAAACATTTTTCAAAGTGTTTGTCACCGTAGCCAATTGTGCTTTTATGGCGGTCATTTTACTTAGCTCAAATTTATCGAGTGTTTTTGTTAGGTATTCGGGTTAGAAACCTGTAGAATAACAAGAGAAACTAGATACCAAGCAAAATACCACCGATACTATTTATGCTTCAATATAAAATAGAGTGTCCTTCCAGAGATTTACAACCAAAACACTATTAATATCCAGAACAATAACAAGAAAAACAATGCAGAAATATAAAAGATAATTCCCAGTGAATTCAAGAGCACCAGCGACTCTCCTCTCAGTCGCTTCTGGCATAAACTTTGCACACCTACTCCCCAAGCCAAAATCTCTATTTATAGACTCCAAAAAATGCATAACCACAAACACATCTCTCTATTGATCCCCTACTCTACTCCCTTACCCTTGTCCTAGTTCAATTACCCTTTTGCCCTTTCTTGCATAAATTTGTAACACTAGTGTAGTAGTCCTACTTTCCTCATTTTCCCCTCTAGACCTTCTAGCATAAGTATGGATTATTAGGGGTCTAACACTACCCGCTGGGGTCAAATACACCTTGTCCTCAAGGTGTAAATCTGGAAACTACTGTTTCATAAAATTGACTTCTTCCCATGTGGTTTCATCTTCCTATTATCCCTTCCACTTCACTAACCACTCTTCTAACTCTTTCTCCCTATTCCAACGCAGTCCTAAAACCACTTTTAGATCCACTATCCACTTGAGATTCTCAGACAGAATTGGCATAAAAGGCTTTACCTGATGCTTCGGTCCCACTCATCTCTTCATTTGGGAAGCGTGGAAAACATTATGGATAGTCGAATCAGTTGGCAAGTCTAAGCGGTAAGCGACCTGACCAATACATTCTATGATTTTGTATGGGCCAAAAAACCGTGGAGCTATCTTTTCACATCTGCATTTTGCCAGTGATCGCTGCCGATAAGGACGCAGTTTTAAATAAACCAGCTCACCTTCCTGGTAGTAAAGTTTCTATAGATTCTTATCTGTGTAACGCTTCATCCTTTCCTGCACTAAGTGTAGGCATTTCTTTAAGGCTACCAGAGCCAAATCCCTTTCGATTAACTGCTGGTCCACTGCATCATTAGAAGTCTTATTTTCTCCATAGGATATTATAGGAGGAGGCTCTCGCCCATACACTGCCCGGAAGGGTGTGGTGTTCGTCGACATGTGATAATTAGTGTTATACCAGTATTTTGCCCACGCCATCCATTTGGACCATTGTTTAGGTTGTTCACTACAAAAATAACGTAGATACACTTCTAGGTAATTGTTGACCCTCTCAGTTTTGGCCGTCAGTTTGCAGGTGGAACGCAGTGCTTCGTTTGAGTTTGGTGCCCTGACTCTTAAATAGCTCAGTCTAGAAATGATTGATGAATATTTTATCTCTATCCGAAACAATGGAACGTGGAAAACCATGTAGCCGGACGACTTCCTATACGAGCTGCAACTTCTTTCGTGGTAAACGGGTGACTAAGAGAGATGAAATGAGCGTACTTACTCAGCCTGTCTACCACAACTAAAATAGTGTTTTTTCCATAAGATCTGGGTAATCCTTCAATGAAATCCATTGAAATGTCTTCCCAAATTCGTTTAGGGATCTCCAAAGGTCATAATAACCCAGCAGACGTTCAAGCTTCTATCTTATTTCGCTGGCATACTTCACATTCCGAGACATACTTCTGCACATTAGCCTTCATTCCTTTCCAGAACAATTCGCTTATTAGACTTTTATACATCCTTAAGAATCCTGAGTGTCCTCCCATGACTGAATCATGGTACGTATGTAATATGGTGGGTAAAAGTGGGGAAGTTGCGGAAACTACCATTCTTCCTTTATACATTAATCGACCATGAACCACTTCAAATTTAGGATGACTGGCAGGATCCATTTTAAGTGACTCCATGATAGATTTCAACTCCTCATCAGCACAAACCTCTTTGTGAATTTGTTCCACATCGATCAAACTGGGTACAAACAGTGCCGACAATTCTACCATCTGAGGCATACGAGATAGAGCGTCTGCATCTTTATTTTAGAGTCCTAGGTTATATTCAATGTCAAAGTTGTATCCTAGTAACTTAGTGACCCATTTTTGGTATTCCGGTTGAATCTCAGTCTGTTCTGTAAGATAACGAAGAGCTCTTTGATCAATTCGAATGAGAAACTTCCTTCCAAACAGGTAGTGTCGCCACTTCTGAACAGCGAGCCCGATGGCCATTAATTCTCTTTCATAAATCGATTTCCCTTGCGCCATTTTTTATAGGCGTTGGCTAAAGAAAGCAATTAGCATTTTGTTTTGAGATAAAACTGTTCTCATACCCGTACCCAAGGCATCCGTCTCTACTACAAAAAGAATTGTGAAAACAAGGAGAGCTAATATGGGAAGAGTTACCATAGCTTTCTTCAGATCTTCGAAAGCTTTTTCTTTTTCCTTATCCAAAAAGAAGGCATCCTTTTTAAGTAAGTCGGTCAACGGGCAGCCAGCGAGCCATAATTTTCCACGAATCTATAGTAGTACCCTGTCAGCCCCAAAAATCCCCATAGTTGTTTAAGAGTTTATGGACTCGGCCACTGTAACATTGCTTCAATTTTTCCAGGGTCTGCCTCTACTCCCTCGGCCAATACCTAGTGTCCTAGATACTCACATCTAGGTTGAGCGAACACGCATTTCTTCCAGTTAGCAAACAAGGAATGTTCCTCTAGGGTACTAAAAATAGTCTATAAATGTTTCTCATGTTCTTCTAAATTCGAGCTATAAACTAATATATCATCAAAGAAAACCAAAACAAATTTATGCAGATAATAACGAAAAACTTGGTTCATTAAACTCTAAAATGTTTCCGGAGCATTAGTCAAACCAAATGGCATAACTAGGAATTCATAATGGCTCTAATGTGTGCGAAAAGCAGTCTTGTTAACATCTCTCTCGTGCATTCGAATCTTATGATAGCCCGATTTCAAATCTAGCTTTGCGTACACCTTGGATCCATGTAATTCATCCAACAATTCCTCTATTACCGGAATAAGGAACTTACTCAGTACTATCTCTCTATTCAAGGCACAGTAGTAGCACCAAACTTGAGAATGGACTATGGCAAGGCCGAATGATTCCAAACTGTAGCATCTCCTCTATTATTCTTTCTATCACTGTCTTCTAGGCATGTGCATATTTTTACGGTCTCACTTGTACCGTGGTCTGCTCATTCTTCAAACTGATGTGGTGATCAATTGCTCGTCGAGGAGGCAACCCTGATGGTAATTCAAATACTGTAAAAAAATGCTCAATTAATTCCTGCGTACTGTCGTACAGTTCAGTAGTAGCATGGAACTCCTCCTGGACAACCCTTCCTTCCTCAGATCCATTCCCTAGTTCATTGATTTCGATTAAGAACCCCTGATCATCCTTCGTCAAAGATTTTGACATCATTTTTAAGGATACCTCAGCTTTTGTAAGAGATGGATCGCCCTTCAGAGTAATTGTACCTTATTCGGAGTCG
The DNA here is from genome assembly GCA_037833695.1 of Sechiopsis laciniata. Lineage (NCBI taxonomy): Eukaryota > Viridiplantae > Streptophyta > Magnoliopsida > Cucurbitales > Cucurbitaceae > Sechiopsis > Sechiopsis laciniata. The sequence goes on along the minus strand of JBBMKA010003721.1, from coordinate 3,274 downwards.
AACGTCATGGTAAGAGCCTTCCAGTCAATATGCATGAATCCAGCTTTCTGAAGCCATTACATTCTGAGAATCAAATCAATCCCACCCAGTTCTAATGGCAAGAAATCCTCACTGATTTTGAACTACTGCAACTCTACCAAGACTGCCTTACATATAACCCTCCCTTTCACAGCCATTCCTGTACCCATGACCACTCTATAGTTTGAAGTTTCAGAGCACATATATTTCAACTCTTTAACAAGTTGTCGTGATATAAAATTATGCGTTACCCCACAATCTATGAGTATTATCACCTCATGACTTTCCACTTTTCCTATCAACTTCATTGTTCCTAGAGTTGAAAACCTGATGACTGAACGTATCGCTAATTCTGCATTGTTTACCACTTCTTTTGCTATTTATTCTTCGATTTCCCCTTCAAAATCTAGCCCTTCTATTTCTATTTCTCTGCCGTCCATGACCACCAATACCCTAAGTTCTCTGTTTTCCCTGGCTTTGCATTTATGCCCTATGAAAAATTTCTCATCACATTTATAACATAGCCCTTTCTCTCTCTCATTTGATATTCTACATCGGGCAACCTTTTCGATGGGCCTTCTCTACGCACGATGCCACCTTTCTCTAGGATTGTGATGGTTAGCAAAGGGAATGCTTCTCTAGTTCTTGAGCCTGGGTTAATTTTGGGATAAGTAGGCTGGCTAATTTTCTGGGCTTTGTTATCCTGATGAATTATTTCTTTAGCTTGGCTTTTATCCTGAATCAGTTGGGCCTAATCCATAATTTCTTCCAACCCCTTGGGTTTTCGGCTGATGACCTTTGCTCGTAATGTTGACGATAGTCCATTGAGAAATGCACTTTCAAGCACCTCTTCTTCAAGATGAGGCAATGGTGCTGATAACACTTCAAACTGATGAATGTACTCCGCTAGCTTTCCTTCTTATCTTAAGGCCAGAAAATGGGTACACAGAGTTCCCTCTTGTGTGGGACAGAATCGGACATACAGCCTTCTCTTTAACTCGCTCCATGTGTTGATTTCGTTGCGATTATTAGCCCTTCTAAATGATCAATGACATCATTTTCAAAGCTGATCACGGTCACGTTTACTGTTTCCTTCTCCAATAACTAGTGGAGTTCAAAATACCTTACCGCTCGAAAATCCAAGAGTTCAAATCGACTCCTGAGAACACAGGCATTTCTAACTTCTTTAATGATCTTTTCTCCCTCATATTTTGCACTTTACTATCATCCTATGCTTCCCCTTCGTCCGAAGGTTTAGGGGTGACGATTCTCTCTCTTTCTATCTGCTTCAGCTTCTAGCTGGATCCATCGGAAATAGAGGATTGTATCTTTGACTTGCCGTTGGCTACTTCCTCCACCAAGCCATCAATAGCTTTCTGATTTTCCATCACGCCAACCGTCAACTTCTCTAGGCCCTTCATAATGTTTTTTAGAGAGTCTTTCATTTCCTCCACTTATCTCTCGGTCCCATCCATCCTTTCTTCGATTTATTTCTGCGCCATGCTTCTTGTCTTCCCCAGGATTGAAACATGCTCTGATACCAAAGTGTTAGGTATCAAGGTTAGAAACCTACAGAATAATAAGAGAAACCAGATACCAAATAAATACCACCGATAGTATTGATGCTTCAATACAAAACAGAGTGTCCTTCTAGAGATTTACAACCAAAATACTATTAATATCCAGAACAATAACAAGAAAAACAATGTAGAAATATAAAGATAATTCCCGGTGAATTCAAAAGCACCGATGACTCTCCTCTCAGCAGCTTCTAGCATAAAATTTGCACACCTGCTCCCCAACCCAAAATCTCTATTTATAGACTCCAAAAAATGCATAACCGCAAACACGTCCCTCTATTGATTCCCAGCTCCATTCCCTAACACTTGTCCTGGTTCACCCTTTTGCCCTTTCTTGCATAAGTTTGTAACACTGGTGGAGTGGTCATACTTTCCTCATTTTCCAATCTAGGCCTTCTAGGATAAGTATGGATTATTGAGGGTCTAACATTTTTCTCTTGGTTTCGTCCTTGACTCACCTTAGGCGCATGATTTTTAGCAATTGTTTCGATGATTTTGTAGGATTGAATGTATGTTTTATCCATTAAACATCTTCCTGTTGTTGCGTTAATGATAGCCTTGTCCGATTCAGATAATCTATTGTAAACATGTTCGATTTGAAGAGTATTGGACAGACCATGGTACGAACATTTTGCTATCAGCTCCTTGTACCTTTCCCAAGCTCCTCCTATAGTTTCATCATCTTCTTGTAAAGCTACTGATTTCATGTCTAGAATTCATGCTTCTTGCACAAGGATAGTATTTTGCTAAAAACCTTTCAACCATTTGCCCCCAAGTGTAATTACTTGGTAGCATATCTACCCAGTATTTGGCCTTATCCCGTAAGGAATATGGAAACAGAAACTGTGGATCTTCCAAACAAATGGCCTTATCCAGTATTTGAGTACCTTCCAAAGAAATACCGACTTCCTAGTTAGCGTCACTAACAGACAAAAAGGTACACAAGTGTTGATGTGGATCTTCCAAAGGATGTCCTCTAAAAGGTTCATTGACTCTAAGCATGTTATACATATTATTAGTCAATATAGGGTGTCTACCTTCACCTTTAGGTCTAACCATACCTGGATATGCTATATGATTTAATTCTCCTTGTTGAGTTTGCATGACTCTATCTCTTTCATCTACCTCCTGTGCTAGAGGCAGATTAGGATTGGGGTTTGCATTTGCTCCATGTTCCGCACCTGCTGCTCCTACTGCTAGTGGATCTATCACTCCAGGATGATTCTATGCTATGGGGTCAATTCCTCTGTGGTTTCTCCTTCTCTGTTCACGTATCCTCCTTCGAAGGGTTCGTTCAGGTTCTGGATCAAATACAAGAGTAGCACTCATGAACCGATCACACTAAAATGTTGAAACAAATGAAAACTGAAAATATATAAAAAAAAAAAAATTATTGTTTTGTTTTTATATTCTAAACACTCTCGTCTCAAGATAATTTTACACAGTCCCCAACAATGACGCTAAGAACTTGATTCTGCTATAGCAGATAGCTGAATGCCTTAAGTGTTATTAGTTCGCACTTCATGTATGTATACGCGGTCTGTAGCAAGTAATAAGTAAATTATCGATCTCCACAGGGATTGAAAACTATCCAAGGTAATGTTCAGAATTGAATTGTAAATTGCACGAATATGAATTGAGTTGGTTTGTTGTGGAAACATAAAAGTGAATAAATA
>JBBMKA010003700.1:0-12291 GCA_037833695.1 Sechiopsis laciniata | reverse complement strand
TTTACAATAGGTTTTAACATATAAACTTATTTTCAATAAATTTAAAAATAATGAACTTATTTTGTTTATTAAAAAAAATGAGATTCAAATTTTGTACTTCGTAGTAAGCTACACTTTAAAATAATAGTAGGAGCGGATATATATATATTTTTTGCAAAGGGGTAAATTAATTTAAATAATTTTGAGAGTTTTGTTTGTATAAAAATAACTATAAAGTTAACATAGGGATTGAGATCTATTTTACATTTAAAAAAAAAAAACAGCAACAATAAATTCCAAAATTTGAGTGACACTGTCTTACTTAATAATAATTATCAAAATGTGATTGAGTTCATTTTTACTTCCAAAAAATAACAAATTAAAATATTTAGAGGTGTTTATGGTTTCTATAAGCATTAATGACTAATAAGATAAATATTTTTAATGTTTGATTTATTATCACACATTAATTAGTATATTTTATTAACAATTTTTTAACCTTCGGTAAATATGAATATGAATGTATAAAAGGTATAAGAAAATAGTTTCTTTTTTAATAAAATAAAAATAAAAATTACTATCAATATTGTATAATGACTAGTATAACAAAATGGTTTTACTTTTTTTTTTTAATAAGTAGAATCTTGGTATTTTTAAATTTTTATTATTATTATTTAGGTCTAACAAATATTGGGAAAAAAAAAATCAAAGTTATGATTAACCTATAAATATTTTAGATTAGTCAAATTTCATTTTTGTTGTATGAAGTTTTTTCTTATTATTATTTTTTAATTCAATAATATTTAGGTGTGATAGATTCGAAACTTTGATCTCATGATTATTAGGGTTGGTATAATATTGATTTTATATTACTTAAAATTTATTTATGATTGCGGTTATATTTACATACTTAGGTTACTAGCTAAATATTTGAAAATAGTTTTATTATTGAAAAAAAAACATAATAATAGATTAAAAAAAATTGTATAAGATACTCTAACATCTCATCTCCTTTCCCTCTATCTCAAACAAGTTTTCCTATCATCTCACTCTCATATTAGGGCACCCCAAACAAGGTTTTTCTGTCATCTCATCTCATCTTCCTCCACCCCAAACAAAGTTTTTTTGCTATCAATATTTCATCTCATCTCATCTCATCTCATTTCATCTCACATGCAGCCAAACACCCCCTAAGATTAATACTATGCTAACTACAATACTAATGTGGTTATTCTAATATAAGGGACAAAATTGAAGGATAATTTTTTATAATTTAACAAATAAATAAATAAATTATGGGTACAAAAGTTGTTGGGTTGCATAAATGTCCAAGGAAGAGCATCAAGTTGCATATGTTTATTTTTTTAGCATCAAGTTGCGTATCTTTATTTTTTTATCAGACAGTATTAAAATGAGTTGAGAAGTTGAATATAATTAAACAAATTATGAACCAAATCATTTTCTTGTTTTTTTTAATATGTGTAGACAAAAAATTGATGATAGAACGGGGTCTACAAAGACTAATATTTTTGTTTTTTTAAAGAAACATTGTATTCAGCTAAACCCTATTCTTATTTGAGATTTTTTTTTTTCTGGTAATCTTTGAGGTATATTTATATTCTTATCAAAACTTATTGTAGGTTAATTTAGGTTGGGTGTTTGATAAAAATCTTATTAAATACTCCGCTAAATAATATTGTTAATAATTTTAATATAAAATTCTCAAAAAAAAAAAAAATTTTAATATAAGAAAGAATAAAATTATGAACACATTTTTAAAATTTATAAAAAAATAGTCATTAGAAATTAATTTAAATAATGAAAAAAAAAAAATGTTAACAAGAACACAGCAATAAAGAAATTTTTTAGATTTCAAAAAAAAAAAAAAATTAAGTCCTTTTAAAAAATAAAGCAACTAAAAATGAGCATATTTAAAAGCACTTTAGTGACAAAAATGAAATGAATCATAAAATACGAAAACAAAAACGATATTTTAACCTAACTAATTTTTATGCAAAATTCATTCATTTACTTAAAAGTTTTAACAAATTCCCCAAAAAGTAATGAGAAAAAAATAATAAAAAAGAAGATATTTAGGTATTAAATTAAATGGCTGACAATAGCAATTAGCTGCATAAGTATAAGCTCAATGACTAAAATATCATAAGTATCTTTTACTTCAATTATCGAATAGATTAGTGGCACAATGGTTTCATTGTTTGGTTGTAAACCAGTTCAACACCAGCGTCACAGTTCGATCCTGAGAATCGATATTTATCCCCCCTCTCTCGATATGTACTCAAAATAATTTTTTTTTTTTTTTAAACATGAAAAAGATTAAGTTAAATGATCGTCATTTTGGATTAATAATTTGTACCACTACATATTCCATACCAAATACTTGTCTTAAATCTTAGATTCAAGAGATAAAAAAAGAAACTTTACAATAAAATTTATTTACGGACTTCGAGCGTCAAACCTTCAAGTAAACATACATTAAGACCTCAAGTCTCTAACCAAGTTAGTCCTAGAAGTTATATATAACATAAGAATAGTATCAACCATATTCAAAAATTAAAATAGAACAAAACATTGAAATGAAAATAAAAGGTATATGATCGAGATAAACGAAAACGTAAAAACTCACAAGGATCGCCGTGTTGAGCGCTAACGAGTCGAAGAGAGACACCGCCCCCTAAGAGCTCATGAAGATTATCAAGAACAGTTGAACCAAAATCATTGAAATCCAAAACATTGTCTCTCATTAAAACCACAGTCCCTTCAATCTTCTTCCCACCATGTTTCAGCCCAGAAATAGCCCCAACAATGCTCCCAAGCAACATCTCTTTAAACTCCAAACAAAAAAAAATAAAAAAATAAAAATACAAAGCTTATATCTATGAGAAAAGGTTATGGTTTAATTTTTCAATGAATGTTATAAAATGAAAGAGGGCTTTTGGCTTTTATAGGAAAAAATATGGCAATCATTTTGTGGCTCTTGTTTCACCATATGTCTTTTCTTTTCCTTTTTATTTATTTATTATTTTTTTTTTTCATGTAGTCTACACTTTTGATTTTTTTTCACATTGTTTATTTTGGTGTGTTGAGTGTTTCTCTCTCTTTTCCCATTTTGTAGAAAATATGATATAAGAAGATAAACTTGAGATCTTTGAGTTAAATTATAATTTTGATCTCATTATTTTAAAAATGGAGTATGAAAGCTCGACACTTTAACTAATGATTTAATAGAAAATGTATCTCTCTTAAATTAAGGATAACAGGTTGATACGTCTAAAATCAAGTCCCTACAAATTTATTAAAGTTTAAGAACTTATTTTACCTAACATGACATATTCATCTTTTCTTTAAGTTTAGTGGCCCATTAAAGAAAGTATTCATTAGATACAACTCTAAAAGGACCATTTTCCTAAAAGTAACTATTATGTTCTTGGTTTTTCAAAATTATTCTCCTAATCATTATTTCTTCCTTATAGATTTTTTTATGGATAAATTATAAGTTTAATTCATATAGTTTAAAGAACATTTGAACTTAGTTTTCACAGTCTCAAAAATTAGAGTTTAATTTTCATAGTTCTAAAAATTAAAATTTAATCCCTGTAATTTGATATATTTTCGTTCTAATTGTTAATGAATTAAGTTATTGAAAGTTAGTTATTAGTATGCAAATGATAGAAATTGAGAGTAAAGTGTCTAACTGAACAAAAAATCATATCATATCATTTGAGCATGATATTGAGTTTTCACTTATTTAATTGGCCATTAAAAACGAAAAGAACTATATTTTATGTGAGATTAAATTCTAGTTTTAGAAGCCACGTAGACTAAATTCTAACTTTTTTTCAAATCATCTATATCAAAAAAAAAAAAAAAAAAAAATCATAAACACTAAATTTTAATTTTTAAAACCATAAGAACTAAACTGTAACTTTCTTCAAATCATAGAAACAACTTTTTAAGAGAAATTGTACTGGATAGTCTCTTCTCCCAAAATAATTACACAAATTTTAAAATATTTGAATCTATAATTATTAATACATTTTAATATTATATTATAAATATTCATTAATACAGTATTATGAATTATTAATACTATTATTAATATAGTATTACCATTAATATCAATTATTATGGTGGTTAAATTTTTTTATAAGTGACTATATATTTATATTTATTTTATCGAGTAAGTTTATAATTGACCCTTCTTTTATTCGGTTATCTTAGCTACTTCTTACAAATATTTCTCAAAATTTACTCCCAATTTTTAAAATTAATTATGTAGTTTTTAGACCAGGTTAATAACCATTTCAATTTCAATTTTTAAAAACAATTATGTCCACAAATACTATTCATAGATTTCAAAAAAATAAAAAATAAAAAGAAAAACAACTTATAATTCATATAGTTAACAATTGACTCTGTCCCATGGCTATGGCTAGATTAGGTTAGCATTAACTTGCTCTTTTTTGGGGTCAAAATTAAAATTTTTAAAAAAAAAAAACGTGTAAATAAATTAATGTCCTGTTTGATTCGGGCTGAAATTTGAATCATCTGGATTCCATTACAATAATCAGATTAGCCAAAATCTTTGATTACCATATTTGGCTGGTTCTTACTCCAAATTAAAAATGTTGTTTAGTTTTATGTATTGAAACTCTAGAATTGAATCTTAATAAATTATTAAATATGAAATTGATGAGACAATTTATGATGATTAATAATTAAAAAAATAAAAAAGAAAATGAATTTCTTTTGTTTTTTTTTTTTTTATTTTGTTTCTGAAATCTTTGTTTTATTATTATTAAAACATAATAAATAAATAAAAACAACTGGACTTACCAACATATTTTGTAGTTTAATTAGGTTTCGAAATTTTATTTAAAATAAAATTAAGATCAAAATTAGAGAAAAAAAATAGGAAGAGTTAGAAAGTGGGAAAAGAGAAAATAATAAAAATGAAATAAACTTTTATTCCTCTTTTATATATATATATATATATATATATATATATATATATATATAGTGATAAATAACTATGATAAAAAATAATAAGAATGAGAATAAGAATATTTTTAGAAAATAGCAATAATGATACAAATATAATAATAATAAAAAAGAGGTCATGATTTCTTTATCGAAGTTGTTCGGACAGGCAAGAAAAAAAATAGCATATTGATTTTGTGAAAAATATGTTCCTACTTTTCCCACCGACTCTACATTGTTGAAACAAGGAAAAAATATAGCTTTAAAAAAATAGAAAAATATATACTACCACGAAAAGAAACTGAACCTACAAACATATAAATATATATCTTAAATTTCATTTTAGACTAAGTTTCATAACTATTTTATTTTTACTTTTTGTTTTTAAAATTTAAGTCAACAATAATTACAATATCATTTTTTTTTACATGGATATCTACATCTTACCTATATTTGTAGAAACCAAACTAAAAATTGGAAACAAAAAAAAAATAGATTCCAAAAAATTTGTTTTTATTTTTAAAATCTAGTTAGATTTCACATACTTAAGGAAATTTGAAATTTAGATTAACACTAAATCAAAAACCAATCGAGCCACCGACCTATTCAGAGACCAAAAGAGTTAAAAGGGATCTAAAGAGATTTGGATTAATAGAGTTGAAAGGGATTTGGAGACCAAAAGATGAGACTACATTGATTAAAGACTATATCTTGCATTGTTATTTGGTGCACTTATTAAAGATTATACCATTAAACTGATTTAAAATTATTTGTGGTAATAATTGAAACTGTTTGTGACATTAATTAAAGATTTTAGGCCGCTAATTAATCAAAGCCAGAAGACAAAGATCAAAGACTTTTTCAGATAAAATTAGCAGGTTAAAAATAAAAAGTAGATGAAATAAATTAATAAAATAGATCAAGATTTTTTTCTAAGATACAGTTAGTAGGTTAAATATAAAAAATAAATCTAATAAAACAATAAAATAAATCAGCCGTTGATCATCATAATTTGTAATTTATTATTTTCTGTGATTTGTTTATGAGATAAGACTTAACTTGTAATAATTATTTGATTAAAAAAATTCGTAATATTTATTAGAAATAATTGTTTGCAATAAAAAAAATTGTGTTATCCTCATGCTTCACAATATAATTTTTTTAATCTCATCTAAGTCTTATTGGATATTATTTAATTTTAATATCTTAATTAACATCAACTACAATATAATAATTAACTTTAAAAAAACGACAATATAATAATTATATAATTGTAGATGATTACAAAGAAATCCTAAAGTATTTTTTTCTTTTCAATATTATAGTGTCATTTGCCATTATTTTAATACATCCCAAGAATAATGTTATATGTGAATATTATTTTTGTATAAGAGTGTACTCTACAACAATTGATGTACTAGACTAGATTATAAATATAAAATTACGTCAATGTGAGGTATATATAAGTAACTTGGAGTATAACTCATAAAAAGTACCTTGGTATAATATTAATTAGAGAAAGGTAATAGATAAATTAAAATAATTGACATACTTTACAAAAAAATTCACATCCAAACAAGTTATTATTACAACTCAAATTTCTAATCACTCAAAATAACCACTCATTCTAATCACTAGTGCAAGGGATTATATATGTTCATCTTATGTGGACAAAATTAATTCTATTTTGTTTTTTTGATTTTAGATATTTTACATCTAGTTTGATAACTTTTTTTAGTATAATAATATTTGATAGCTAGAGGTTTAAACATGTCATTTCTTAAGTCAAGAATATATGTCAATTATTGTGACTCAACCTGATGTAGTCATTGAAAGTGTCGTGACGTAATAGTTTCATTATTTGGTCATAATCCAGTTCAACACTAAAATCACGAGTTTGATCTTTCTTTGGTCAAAAATAAATATCAATTGATTTTTCAATTTTGAAAAATGTGTAGGAAAATTTACAGGAGGTCACCTAGACTACTCTAAATCCAAGTTAAGCATGTTTAACTTTGAAGTTCCTTGGACCCTTCATTCAGATGTGATCTCAGTTCATTCATATATATCCTCCTAAATCCGAGCCCTACAAAAAAATCAACATGAGTGACCTAAATAGTAGGTGTTGATTAGGATGTTTATCTAAGATTAAATATATTTGAAAGAACAATATTTAAATATATTGATTTTTCATTCAACATCCTAACCAATAATAATTTTGAAACATTTGTGAAAAACTGAGTTAAAAGTACGACTTTTGAAACAATAGAAGTAATAGTTAAAATTTAAGATGTGATTTTTTTTTTTTTTTTTTTTTTTTTTTTTTTGAGAAATTTAAGACGTGAAACTTGATTGAATGGTTAAATTAAGAATAAGGAAGTGTACTAAAAAAGTAATAATAAATAAATAAACAAGGGTAAGAGTTCAAAGGAGAAATCAAATTTGGCAATGTTGATAACATGCATCAATTTCTTTTCTTCTTCTTTTTTTTTTTCAATCATAGAAATTCAATTCTTTCAATTTTGGTACAAAAGTGTGAGAAAGAACTATTTGAAGCTTGATCACACCCAAAATTGTTTTTGGTATTTATACAACAATAATTGAGTAGAACAAGTTTCTTTGTTTTTTTTATTTTTTTTATTTTTTTGATATTATGCAACACGTTTTTAATGGATTTAAACAAACTTATAAAATTAAACAATCTTAGAGGGATAAATACATAGAGGGAGAAAGTCCCATTTGAAATTAATGTCCCACACCCAATTAAAAAAAACGTAATTCTTGTTTCTTATTACGTTGATTTTTTTTTTTTTTTCAAGTTTTTTTCATTTGCTGAATGTTTTTTCCTTGTTTAGTTAAAAAATATATGATAAAATATTCAACTTTTAATTTTAGAAAAGATAAGAAAAGTTATGTAGGTGTCTTAATTATTAAATTATGTTCGACTCATTTTGAAGTATAAAATTAATATGACAAAAGAAACAAAAACTTTTAGGAACATTTTGTATAAACTAATAATTAAGAGATTAAAATTTAAAGGGGTTTTTTTAGGAATATGTCAAATTGGAAAATAGTATTTACAATATTAGGCAAAAAAAAAAAAAAAAATTTACCAATCATAGTCAAACATACGGTATAATCAATACTCAACATGCAGTATTATTAATACATAATACTGTACTAATAACATATAATAATATTGTATTAATAATACATAATATTGTATTAATACCCTAAATTATACTGTATAATGATTATTAACCACCTATGTTTGATATGGATACAAATATTTTCAAAATTTGCCTAGATCTGCAATTATTTTATGAAATTGGATTACCCACCACAATTTTCCAAATTTAAATCTCTTATCCTAAATTTGAATTTTAAAAAAGTAAAAATTAATATTATGATTTTTTTTTTTCGAGATTATAATAATTGAGGATCGAGGATTCAAATCTAAAACTTTTTTGTCATTAGGTGTACATTGATATCGTTGAGCTACAACTCTTCTGGGCTCTATTAAATTAATACTATGATTAATGGTGGCAATTAAATCGTGATCATACAGGTCATACAAAACATTATCCAATAAATGTTAATTTTATTCTTTTTTACAACGTAGAAAACATAAAATGTTTATTTATTTTTTAAGTTTAATGATCACATGTTAAACAAAAATATTTGGTGTTAAAAAATACCTCCGATTTCTTAGAAAAAAATAATTATAAATTGTTACGGTCAAACTAAACTCACTTTATTTAAATGGTACCTTATAAGTTTTGGTTTTTCTATATGTTCCCACCTAATAATTGTCCACAAAATTATCATAAAATGAAGTAATGGTTCAAAGAGCTAGAGAATTAAGAAATGACTAGTTCAATCATGATATTATCATCTGACTGAATCAATTTCTTGTAAATTTTCTTAACATCTTAATGTTATGGATCAATGGTGTCAACAAACTAGTCAAATTAGTCATGAATATAATTTTCAAATCAACTTTTTGGCATTCTATTTGAATCATAGCATATTTTTTTTGTAACATACTACATGTATAGCATATTTAGGTGGCCTTTATTTAATTTTCTAATTTTGCTCTCTCCATACCATCCACTCCATTGCGGTCTTCTCCAATTGCTAAACAAACAAAGAATTTAGAGAGTAAATGGATTTAAAATCTCCCCATGCCAACTGAGATTTCTCTTCACAATCAAACAAGAAACCAAGGAAGATTTCCGAATGGGTCAGTGGCGCAATGATTTCATTCTTTGGTTGTAAATCAGTTCAACACCAGCGTCACAGGTTCGAATTCCAAGAATCGGTATTTTTCCCCCCTCTCCCAATATGTACTAAAAAAAAACCAAGGAAGATTTAGAATCTAAAGAAAGGAAATCGATAAAAGGGTCTAGAAATTTAAAATCTAAAGTTGAGATCTTAGCCCTCCCAAGTTGTTGGTTAGTGCAATTATGAGCATTGTGGGTAATATTTTTACTTCGAAAGGGGAAAAGAGAGCTGGGTTTCGAAAAACATTAATAGAGAGGGCATTTAAAAAATTACTATTTGCTTCTAGCGATTTTGAGTGTGATTAAGTGTTGTATTATGTTGTTTGTAGCTGGTGGAGCAAGTGTGGATCAGAGAAGAACCGCCATGGATGATGGCAAAATCAGCTCAACAGATTGAAGGTTATCAACTCAACAGATTAGGATCATCAGATGAATTGATTGAAGACTATTAGAGGAACTGACTGAAGGCTATAAGCTAAATTGATTGAAGACTATTAGATGAACTAATTGAATGCTATCAACAAACATATTGGAGGGTATTGGCGAACTGATTGAAAGTTATTGGCGAACTGATCGAAGACTATCAGTTGAATTAATTGAAGGCTATCAACGAAGAGATCGAAGACTATCACCTACATTGATTAAAGTGTGGGCATTATGGTCATTTTTCAGGGACGCTCCCATTTTTCTACTAAATGCATAATTATTTTTAAAAAAAAGTGTTATCTTAGAGAATATGGGGTTCCACCTCAAAACCAATTAGCAATGAAGGGAGTAACTCATATCTCTTATAAACATGCTGAAGAATCCTCACCTTTCCAATGTAGCTCAATTGCCACAAGGTGAGTATCTCCAACATTCCCCCTCAAGATGGCACCATTTAGGGAAGACCATCTTGAAATTGATTCGAATTTTGTGGAATACCCGCTTTAGCTTTTTACTTTTTCTTAGAGTTGGATCCGACTTTGGGATCAAATACCCGCTTAAGCTTATGCCCTCTTGGATGGGCTCCATACCCACTTTAGAATTCAAAGCGTTTGGACTCCATCCAAGCGGGCATAAGCTTAAGTGGGTGTTTGATTCCAAAGTTCGGATCCGACCCTAGCAAAAAGTAAAAAGCTAAAGCGGGTATTTCAGTCTACAAAAATTCGAATCAATTTCAAGATGGTCTTCCCTATATGGCGTCATCTCGATGAGGAATGTTGGAGATACTCACCTTGTGGCAATTGTCTCATTGGAAATGTGGGAATTCTTCAACATCTTTATAAAAATATGAAATACTCCTCTCATTGTCAATTGGTTTTGAGGTGGAACCTCATATTCTCTAATATGTTATTCATGAATTTTCTTTGATTTTTTTTTTTACTATACCACTAAAATCCCCTATTGATGCTTTACTTCCAACCCTTATTTAAATATTTTTTTCCTACAAAATTTATAATTAAATTGAAGAGAAATACTAAGTCATTATAATAAAATTCAATAAAAAGTAAAAAACTAAAATATAAAAAAATTGAAAGTAAATAAATCAACATTGGTTTTATTTGGTTTAGTTTTTATTACTTTTTCGAAAAGAAACCGAACTAAATCAATAACTTTCGATTTTTTCTAAATAAAATCTTATATGTTCAATATTATATTAAAAAATTGAACCAAATCATTAAATCGATTTAGTCAATTATCAGTTGTTATTATCACCCTTTACCACTACTAGAGTAAAAATTTATAAGAATGTTGGACGGAAAATCAATATGAGTACAATGTTCTAAAATACTACGTGTTGACTAACATGTTTATCTAAGATTAAATTTGGAAAAACCAATATACTTTAACAAATTTGATTTTCCATTCAACATTCTATCTTAATTTCAACGTAATAATAACTTTGAAATAGCTAGCTATATAAGGTTGAGGGTAAGAGTAATAGTTAAAGTTTCAATTATAAAGCACAAATTAATTATTGTCGGAAAAGTGATAGAATTGTTTTTTTTTTTAATCATAGAACTTCAATTCCTTCTCTTTAACCAACAAAAATGGTAGCGGATTCAAAGGTTTTCGGTTCGAATTCCACTCCTCTAATTTTAGTGAAACTCAAAAAGAAAATTTACAAAGAAAATTTTAAAGCATGATCACATCCAAAGTTCTTTTTAGTGTTGTGTACAATAATAATTCACCTTCTTTACGAGTGGCAACACGTTTTTCTAATGGGTGGCTTTTTTTTTTTAGTACTTCTAATGGGTGGCTTTGAACCTAAACAAACTTACACAATTTTATTTTGTTAAATGTATGAGAAAAAATTGACATTTTGTAGAGTGGTTCGAGTATGTAGCAACATAAAGATCGCAAACATAGAAGGTGATGGGCCTGATTTTCCCACGGTGTCGAGCCCCGTACAGGCCCATTCTATTAGAGGAGGTGAATCTTTATTTAGGTGGAAAATGAGAAAGTAAGTGAGAATAAAAAATTCTCCGAGTTAAATGAAGATGGAGATCAATAATGTATTCTCCATCCTCATTTTCCCGCTCCCCATCCCATTTATATTTTATATTTATTTTATAATAAATATATATACATATGTTGTGCAAAATTGCTAGATCTATACTCTAAATCAAGTCCAAGTTCCAAACTATAGATCTAAACCAAATTGAGCAAATAGAGATGAAATTAAACCAAATAAAGGAGGAGAAGAAATTAAAACACCGAGTAAAATGGTTCGGACTAGCCTACTCCACTGTTTAGAATGTGAGACGATACTCACTCATAATTGCCATCGAAGAAGATGAAGCTTCAAAGTGGGCACAAATGGTGGCTAGGTTTCTCTCAACCCTAAAACACACCCATAAGGAACTTTATATAGATAGCTCAATATTACACACCCACATGGTTAGAAACCCTAACCATTAACTAACCCATTGTTAAAAACTAACCTCACAAAAGAGTTAAGCTAATTGCAAATGATGTGAACTTCATATTTAACAAATTACCCTCTTGAAGTACATATCATCAAAGGCATCAGAATATCAGAACT
>JBBMKA010003689.1:0-12292 GCA_037833695.1 Sechiopsis laciniata | reverse complement strand
AATCGGACCTCTTGTGTTGAATTTGCAAGTCTAAGAACATAACAAATAAAAGGGAAGGTCTTAGGAATGTTTCAACATCCTTGAGAAGACAACAATTTTTGCCCAATTGGCACCACCTCCTTCAATTCTAGGCGAACATTATTACTAGACATCATTGCCCTCGCTTTTCTGAACATTCAACTTACTGGTCTTGGTTGTAGGAAACAAATGAGGACAGTCTTTCAAACCGCACCCTCTAAACTTGTAACTCAGCTTCAAAAGAGGATTGGAAGGGACCCTCCAAAGGTAGTCAGTGATTGCGTGGTTAGAGTTAACCACCACTTGGTTAGAATGACATAACTCAAATAACGAAAAACCTAATAGACAAAAAATAACAGATGGTCTAATACACATATACGACTGACTCTCACTTTTTTAAAACTATAAATAAGCATACATATCCTCGTTGGTGTAGAAAAAATCAAGCAAACAATTTAAAAAACCCAAAGGTTTCCAAAAGTGAACTAGCATGAATCATAAAACAATAGAAGTAGAAGAATGTAGAACAAAAATCAAATAAGACACAAGCAGATCAATAGTAGGCAAGACACATGTGACCGCGATGTTGATCTCAATGGTCTATTGTCGTGTAGTCACATAAGCTCGTTTGTGCTGCTAATGAGTAGGTTTGGTTGCGACTAGCCAAATGGCCTTGGTGCCAAAGATGGCCCATTAGAAGAGTTAGGTAACCAAAACTATGCTAAAAAGTGGCCCTCTCTGCCACGCCCAAAAAAATACTTTTTTTTTTTTTTTTTCACTCAAAGTTCCTTGTGAGTATTCCTAACTCTATAACATGCAGGTGTTTCAGGGGGAGAACTTTGACGACGACCCTGACGAGGCCCATGTCTTCCATGTTATTCAGTGCCTCTTATGCTCAACTAGCCTTCTAGCTGGTCGAAATTCCCTCGATTGGACTGACCTCCAATTGGGATGGTGTAGGGTACAACTGATACCTCCGTTCATGCCTGACTAAATTTCTAAAACTCCCAGACGCCTCATACTTGCACAATGTTAGGATGGTCACAAACTGCATTGTCCAGACAACAATACTAGCATGGACCGTAGAGAAGTGAGCATCCACTCCTCCAGGTTTGGTATAAAACAAGAGAATCGTGTGAACTCCAGCTTGTGGTGATTGTGCGATACTATTATTATAGTGTAATAAAAATGACATCATCTCTCAAGTGCAATGGTTGATGCAAGATACACCTTTAGGAATTTTTCCTTAAATCGGTTCCACAAGACCTATAAGGCTAAAACACTTATTATGGGTAACATTCTCTCGATTGACTTCCACCACCAGTGGACATCCTTTTTCAAGACATGGGTTGTACAATGTACCTTCATGCTTTTCAAGGCAATCCATGGTGTGAAAAGTGTCCACCAAGGACAAACACCACTAAGCTACGTCAGGATTCTTAAATCTCACGTCGAAAGAAGGGGGCTCTTCCTCACTTGTTGAAATCCTCAATGATCTTTTCTTCTTTGGTGACACTTAGCTAGCTGAAAATGGATTGAGCCAAATGTGTAGTAATCAAACCTATAGTCTGAGCCATCTACTTAGTCACCGTAGTGGTCACCATCATTCCATAAGGCTAGAGCTGGGTCGGCAAAGGCATTCGCGAAGACAAGGGCTATTGGCAGCTCGTGGATTTGGACATGTTATTATATAGATTTAAGTTGACTAATATGAAAAAAATCACGACGAATTTTATATTTCTCTAAGGATTACATGGTATTAGAGCTCAATTAGGCCTTCTTTCGAGAATCATCAGGGTTTACAATTTGTTCAATAATTGTGCGCTGAATTGTTCGACAAGTGTTGAATTCACATTTAATGCATGAGCCTATGCAACGATTTTTTGAATTGATTATTGAAAAAAACTTTGATGCCAACGTTTTGATAGTGCGATTGAATTTTATTATATTGAAGATTTAAGTAGCAACTTCAATATGTGATTAACGAATGTGAGATTATGCATGTCGGCGGTGGATATTTGGCAATTTTTCTTTTTTGGAGCAATTTTGATTTAGCGTTTTAGCATATTTGAAATTTAGCATCATTTATCTTAAAAAATTCAGATTCCAACAACTTGAATTTAGAGATTGGCTGGATATTCGATGATATTTAGTGTGCTTCCTTATCCAAATTGTGAATCGTGTCAATTTGCAAAATTCCACCGTCTTAGTTCAAGTTCCAAAGTCAAATTATATCCAGAATTCAATAAAGTGTCGTATTTGAATTGTGAGTCGTGTAAGTTTGTAAAATTCCACCGTTTTAATTTGAGTTCTAGAATCAAATAAACGATGCTCCCTTCAAGTTAATTCATTCAGATGTTTGAAGTTCAAGTGAAGTGTCTAAAACAAGGTTTCATTATTTTGTTAAGTTTGTTGATAATTATTCTCGTCTTACATGGGTATATTTGATGAAAAATCGCTCAGAATTATTTTCTCATTTATGTACCTTTAATGCTGCAATTCGTAATCAATTCAATGCCTCTATCAAAATCTTGCGTATTGATAATAGTGGAGAATATTTTTCTAATATACTTGATTCTTATCTTAGTGAAGTTGACATTATCAATCAATAGTCTTGCGGTGATACTCCATCTGAAAATACAGTAGCTGAAAGAAAAAAATAGACATTTGCTTGAAATTGGAAGGGCATTGTCATTTGAAATTAATGGCCCAGAATAGTTTTGGGTCAATGTTGTGTTTTCTGCATGTTTTTTTTATTAACCCAATTCCATCAACTGTTCTAGGTGATGCGTTTCTGTTACGAGTTTTTGTTCCCCCACTAAAGAGTTGTTTCTCATTTTACCTAAAATATTTGGTTGCATCTTTTTGTTCGAGATGTCAGTCGGCATCATACTCAATTAGATCCAAAATCTATGAAATGTGTGTCCCTGGGTTATTTCGAGTTCAAAAAGGTTATCAATGTTATAGTCCAAGCACTTATAAGAATTTTGTCTCGTCTCACGTTACATTCTTTGAGGATGTGCCTTTTAGTGTGTCTTTTACTCCTTCTCATGAGGAGGACAACTTGTTTTGTATGAGACAATGTTCTCTTCGCCTCGTTTTGATTTTTCACCTATTTAGTCTTGCCAATCGTTCATGTGTGAAGATGCATACAATAACAACTTACAAATACATGTCTTGTGCCAGAAGATTCTTCGTCATCTGATCTGCAAACGAGTGATGATCACTACCTATTGCCCTTCGTAAAGTTAAGCGCTCTTAGTCATATTTATTCATTTGTGTAATATCATCAATTGTCTTTACTCACTCATTCATTTCTAACCTCTCTTGATTATGTGACTATCTATAAAGATACGACCAAAGTCGTGTCTCATCTTGGTTGGCGCGAGGCTATGATTGAAGAGGTGATTGTCTTTGATGATGATAATGACACTGAGGAGTTGGTGGCTTGGCTGACACACAAGAAAATAATTGGATGCAAATTGGTGTTCGCTGTAAAAGTTAATTTTGATGCTTCAATAGCACGACTTGTTGCCAAAATGTATGCTCAGACTTAAGGAATCAATTGTAGCAAGACTTTCTCTCTAGTTGCAAAGATGACATGGATAAGTTTGTTTATTTCCATGGCCACTTCTAACTCTTGGTCATTGCATCTGCTTGTTAAGAACACATTTAAGCATAAGGATCTTTAGAAAGAAGATGGAGCAACCACCTGAGTTTGTTGTTACTCAGGGGGAGAATGACAAGATCTGTATGCTTCAAAATTATTATATGGCTTGAATTAGAGTCCACGAGCATGATTTGGTAAATTCATGAATGACAAGGTTTATTGGCTTCAAAAATCATTGTATGACTTGAAATAGAGTCCATGAGCATGGTTTGGTAAATTCAGTCAAGTCTTGAAAAAGTTTGGAATGAAAAAGAGTTCGTTCGATCACTCTGTATTTTATCGACAATTAGAACAAGGTATTACTTTACTAGTAGTGTACGTCGATGATATTGGGATTACGAGTGATGACACTTCCGATATAGCTTTGTTGAAAACTTTTCTCTATAGCCAGTTTCAAACTACGGACCTAAGAGCACTTAAGAACTTTTTTGGGCATTGAGTTGTTGAAAAGCAAGAAAGATATCTATCTTCATGTCCCAAAGAATATGTTCTTAACTTGTTATCCGAGAATGGGAAACTATGGGTAAAACTGTACAATACTCTGATGGTACCTAACTTACAACTTACTAAAAAAGGAGAAACATTTAAAGATCTAGAGCGATATATGTAGATAGTTGGGAAACTAAATTACTACAGTTACTAGACCGTACATAGCATACTCGATATGCGTAGTGAATAAGTATATGTCGTCACCTATACTAGATCATTAGGCTTAGTATAGCAAATTTTTAGTTCTTTGAAATTTGCACCCGGGCAAAAAATATTATATGAGAATCATTGTCATACTAGTATTGAGTGTTACTTGGATGTAAATTAGGAAGAATCTAAAGAAGATTACTTTGTTTTTTGGGACGTATATCAAGTGTCATGAAAAAAAGAAGAAATAGAATGTTGTCTCTCGTCAAGTGCGGAGTCAAAATATAGAGCTATGACTCAAACAACATGTGAAATGGTATGGTTAAATTAATTATTGACGAAAATAAAAGTACAATCTACCATACCAGCTAAATTATGGTGTGACAATCAAACAACAATTCATACTGCATCTAACCTAGTGTTTCATAAAATGACTAAGCATATTGAAGTAGATTGCCACTTTATTTGTGAGAAGATTCAAAAATGTTTGATTTTTACCAACTATGAGAAGACAGGAGAACAAGTGGGTGATATCCTTACCAAGGCTTTCAATGTAGCAAGAATTTCTTATTTCTACAACAATCTGGACATGATAAACATATTCGCTCCAGCTTGAGGGAGAGTGTTAGAGTTATTTAGGCCCCGTTTGATAACCATTTTGTTTTTTGTTTTTTGTTTTTGGCTTTTGGTTTTAAAAAATAAAAATCATACATGTTTGATAACTATTTTTTGTGTTCTGTTTTTTAAAAACTAAAAACTAAAAATACATTTGATAATGGTTTTTGGTTTTTTAAAAAATAAAAAATAATTATTTTAATATTTAATAAAGCAAAATAAAATTATTTTAGAATATTATTGATCTAATAAATCTCAAATTTGTAGGTTTGAACTTTATTTGTAATGTGTTTGATCACTTTTCCAAAAAAAAAAAAAAAAAAAGAAAACAAAAATTGGTTTTTAAAAGCTACTTTTTTTAGTTTTTAAAATTTCTTTAATATTTTAAAAACGTTTTTAAAATTTTAAAAATAAAAACCAAAATTGATTATCAAACAAATATGTTTTTAAAAGTTAAAAACAAAAACAAAAAATAAAAAACGAAATGGTTATCAAACGAGATCTATAATTGTATTTTTTTTATTTAGCCCAATTTAACCCATTAGACATAGCTAGGGTTTGTACATGTATTTCTATATATAGACTTGACTAACATGAATAAAATAACAAAGATTTTTCCATTTATCTAACGATTACAGTCCCTACTGAGGTTATTTTGTCTGACGCTAGTAACCTTTTGGGCCTTCCTTTTCTATGAGGCATGATTTCAAGTTGTTTCTACACTAAAACTAACACAGTTAGTCTCTTACTCGATCGAACTCACATGGTAACTAGAAACATACATATATTAAAAGAAAAACCTAACTTAAAGAGCAACATCATACCCAAAACCTATCCTACTTCCCAACATGACTAACGTTTACTACTAATCATGGGGCACACAGATTACAATGTAAACTAGTCTACAAAATATATGACTTAGCGCATTGATACCAATAGAACGCTCGTGGATCTAGAATCAAACACGGATTTGGAATCTGGATTCAGTCCATCTCAACCACATTGTAATAACCCCCATATTGGTCCTTTTAAAATAATGAGAAGGGTTGTTCTTTTGGTGGTTTTAAGAGTTGGTGGCAATTTTGAGGTTTTGAGAAAGGAAAGGGGCATTTTGGTCCTTCTTGCCCTATTATTTAAAGAGTATTTTAGACCTTTAGGAGCCCCATTACTATAGCGCCGTCACTGTTCATCCGTCTCCCTCGCATTTTTTCGATCAACTTATCGTCGCCGGAGTCGCGCCGCCGTCTGAGGTCTTCGCGAGTCAGTTGGTTCGTGTAGGCAGCGCGGTCAAGCTCGTCGCGAGCAGGCAGGTGTCGCGGTCGGTTTCGTCTAGCTACGTGTGAGGACGTGGTTCGCCGGTGCCATGGATTCGTGCGGTTGGGGTCGTCGTCAGAGCTTCGGCCAAGCCGCTCTTCGTTGCAGCCGGGAGTCACGTCGCAGAGGGTGGTTCGCGTGGGTTTGCGACACCGTGAGGGCCACCAATGTCGTCTCTGTCGTGTGTTGTCACCGTCGATGCGGAGGTAACGCTGGGAAGCAGCCGCCAGCCTTATCGTTGCCGATGAAGGTCCCTTGGTGAGTCTTTTTCTTTCTTTCTTTCTCTCTCTCTCTCTCTCTCTTGTTGAGTTTAGGTTGAAAATGGTGGCTAAATGAAGATGAAGAGGGGTGTTTGGTATTTGGGTTATGTTAATTAAGCTGGGTTAAGGCTATTCTAAGGTGGTCTGAGGTGCTAGTTTTGACTGATTTGTTTGTTTCAGGGTTCAAAGTTGTGTTTGGCCATTTAGGAGCTTCTAGTAGATTCAAGAGTGTTGTTTTCAGCCGAGGAAAGGGACCCTTTACCCCTTTCTCGAGGACCTGTGGTTAATACATGTGCCAGTTTACTTACATTAGTTAATTTGTCTGTTTGTAGCATAACCATGTGTATTGTATGTTGCATTGATTGCATCGAGAGCATATACATTCATGCCTTGTCTCTTATATGACTAGTGATGCATGGTTCATGTATGTCTGCCTGATGTGGTCAAGTTGCATGTGGTTGTATGATTGTCCTGATATGGACTTGCATGTTTGTCCTGATATGGACTTGCATGATGTTTGATGCACGGCTTGATGCCTCGTTTGGACCCAAACGAGTCATGGAGATCAGATAGAGGAGACTAGTAGGTGGGTGCGGACGATGATATTCGGGCTCACATCCCAACTTGAGGTGATATTCTCTCGCTCCGCAGGACTTCTGTGGATAGTTGACCGGTCAGGCTCACGGCCCTGGATGGTTTCTACTCGGCTCACCCGTTTCCTCTAGACTAGGTTACCAGATTGCTCTCGAGTCAGAGGACTCTTGTGAGCTTTTGGTCTTGGGATCTACGATCTTTAGACTGCTCTGCGAGGTGCTCGTCCAGGACGAGGTTTCTTGACCTAGCACCCAAGAGCTTGGATTTTGTATACCTCTTGGTTATGTTGCTGATAATACTTATTTGCTGATGTTTGTATTCTTGTACATGTCTATCCCCGTGTTGGGTGAGCCTTACTAAGTTTGCGAAAATTCACCATTTCCACTGTGGAATTCTCCACAGGTACTACTAGGCTGTATCGAGATGGATGATCGACGGAACTGGAGATGACTATGGGACCCGCTGCATTTACTTTTGTGTCTATTTGGTCTTTTATCAATATGAACTATTTCAGGGGCATGTTTAGATTATTTTCCTTTTATGTTTATGAACTCATGGGTACCCTTTACTACTATGTTTTGATGGCTTTGGGAACTTCTATTTATGCACTGAGACTTTATGGATTTCACTGTTGTTTTATCACGCATGCCCTGGCTGTCTCTATTTTCATGCACGTAGAGTTAAGGACCTAGGTCTAGACCCAAATTTGGGTGGGTCCTTACAAACATTCCCCTACAACCCCTACGAGCCAGCCATGTTACCGATTAGCTTTTAAGCACTTCTAAGAGTAAAGATTGTCCACTCACATGCTTTCTAGAAAATTTCCCACAAGGTCACCCAACTAGGATTCCTCTAAGTTGCACTTTTAATTGTGAAGTTCTTTAGTCTCCAACAATGGATTTTGTATCCATAGTATTTCATTCGGATGAGGTCTTAGTTCATTCATGTATCATTTAGGTAGTGCAAATTTTTTACCTAGCTAGAGTCTTATGTTCGATGGTGACCGCTACGGAGACTAAGCAGATGGCTTAGGCTATAGGTTCGGTTACTGCACAGTTGACTCAAGCAATTTCCAGCCAACAAAGTGTCACCCAATAAGAGAATATCATTGAAGATTTCAACAATTGAAACCCCTTTCTTTTGACGGGAGGTCTGGGAACCATGATGTAGATTAGTGGCAGATGACATTGTAGGACTCGTAGAGCATAAGGTACTTTGTTCAACCCATGTATTGAAGAAGGATGCCCACTAGTGGTGGAATTTAATTGAGAGAGTGTTACCTACATGAATGCTATAATCATGTGGGACCAATTCAAGGAAAAATTTCTAGAGCGTTACATTATAACAATAATACCGCAAAATTTCTCCAAGGAACCCCTTTCTTTTGACAAGAGATCTGGGAACCATGACGTAGATTAGTGGTAGATGTCATTGGAGGACTCGTAGAGCATAAGGTACAATTCAACCCATGTATTGAAGAAGGATGTCCACTGGTGGTGGAAGTCAATTGAGAGAGAGTTACCCACATGGGTGCTACGATCATGTGGGGGCAATTTAAGAAAAAATTTCTAAAGTTTTACACTATAGCAATAATACCGCAAAATTTCTCTAAGGAACCCCTTTCTTTTGACGGGAGGTCTGGGAACCATGATGTAGATTAGTGGTAGATGTCATTGGAGGACACGTAGAGCATAAGGTGCCATTCAACCCATGTATTGAAGAAGGATGCCTACTGGTGTTGGAAGTCAATTGAGCGAGCGTTACCCATATGGGTGCTACGATCATATGAGACCAATTTAAGGAAAAATTTATAGAGCATTACAATATAGCAGTAATACCGCACAATCACCACTTACAAGTAAAGAAGAGAGAAAGAGTTATAGTCAAGCAGAAGTGAACACCCACTTCTCTACGGTCCATGCCATTACTGTCTAGACAATGCAGTATACGACCATCTAGATCATTTGCAAGTACGAGGCACCTGAGAGTCAAGTAGTTCAACCAAATATGAGTAAAAGGTATGAGTCGTACCTTAAAATATCCTAGTGAGGAGGTCACTCGAATCAAGGGATTTTTGCCAGCCAAGAGGCCAACCCAACAGAGGAGGCTTCGAGAACATGGAAGACGTGGGCTTCATTACAGTCGCCTAAGTTGTACCTTGCATGTTATAACTGTGGGATGCAGAAGGGATCTTATAACTGTGGGATTCACAAGGAACCTTGAATGTAAAAAAGGAAGGTCTGCTTGCAGTGTGGCAGAGAGGGCCACTTTGTAAAGTAGTGTGGATTACCTAACTCTTCTGATGGGCCATGTCAGGCGCCACACGCCCCTTCGACTCGTTATGACTAAGTCTACTCATTAACAATACAAACATGCTTATGCTACTACACGACATCAGATTGTTGAGACCAACGTCGCAGTCACAGGTGCCTTGCTTACTCTTGAATAGAACAATAAATTTGATACACAATAAAAGGATAAAACAAATATTTTTTTAGGTAGTGGACAAAGTTTGATGCAATTTGTAGCCAGATACGTGTATAAGACCACTTGTTAGTTTTCGCGCTTTAAGTTTTGCTTTTATTCAAGTTTCATGTCATTCTAGACATGTTAGTGGTCAGCTGAAAACCAATAGTCACTAGAGACTTTAGAAGGTCCCTTCTAGGCTTCCTTCAAAGCCGAGTTGTAAGTTTAGCAGGTCAAAAAATTATCCTCGTTTGTTTCATGCAGCTAAGACTATTAAGTTGAGTACTTGGGAAAGCGAAGGGATTTGCCACTACAAGTTATCTTATGCCTAGAGTTGAAGGAGGCGGTGTTAGTTAGGCAAAAATTGTTGTCTTCCCGAGGAAAAGTTGCCCATTCGTTGTAGTGGGAAGGCGAAAAAGGTTTCAAAAGTCCCAACATGTTGATCTCAACTTTAGCGTTGGTCGCTCTAGGAAGTTAAGTGGTAAATCACGTGTAACAATGCGGCTAAGCGATTTTGGTTGCAGTTCCAAGATTGTTGTGCGTACCTTGAGGGCACCGAGTTTTGAGTTTTGAGTTTTGAATAAAAATTGTAAGATTGAATGTTTTTTTTTAAAAAAATACTAATATATAAAGTGTTTAAGCTGGTGAAATTCTTAGCATGGTAAAAAAGTTTTGAGCAGCCGAGATTTGTTTAGTGGAAGTTTTGTGACGAAGTTAGGAGCCATATTGGACAGAGTAAGGACACATATGGGAACAAAAAGACGAGATGCATTCTCGTTTCCCAAAGTTGTTTCGATTTTAAAGTGGCTTATAGGATGAAATTTTCTTTAAGAGGAGAATGTTGTAATAGTACCCTTTCTCTTTTATTGAAGTAAATTGCTTAACTTAACCCCTTTTCACCGTGAGAAGGATCATTAACTGACTCATCAACAATAGGAAGTGGGATAGTAACACATGAAAGAATATTATAATCAGCTCGGTTCTTTTCCAAAAGAGTTAATAAGCAATACCTTTTATTAGAGGTTAACTCAATCCCAACAACTACGGTAACTAGGATCTTACATCGACTTATTCTTTGGTGAGAGCTGTCTACAAACTAAAATGGAGTTGATTTTTGTATGCAAAGGAATAATCCATATTGGGAAAATTAAAGTAGAAAACAAAGAGCAAAATTTTCACCTTAAGTTAAAAAAGAGTTCAAAATTTGAAAATGTTTGGAAAATGGTGGAGAAAACTCCATGTTTCTGCTTGCTTTCATGGTGAAAGGTAAAAAAAATGGTAAACATTTCGCAAGGTAAAAATTTCATGGTAGTAGCACGAAGTACACACCTTAGAAGATAGTGCTTTCATGGTAAAGCTTGAAGATAGTGTCTTTCATGGTAAAGCTTGGAGAGTGGCATGTAATCCTAGTAAACAAGACAACAACTTGTAAAAGTAAAATACCGTTAGACAAAACAACACCTTGGCACAAGGTTGACACTTGGATCAGCTCAAGGCCGACCCTCAAGAGTTGGGTAATTTGGCCCGAGCCTCGACTAACCTCTTCAGGGGGTGCGCTCCACATCTCTCATGTCTTTGTTTCTATAGAACGAAGAAGACTCTAGAGGAGCAACCTAAAGGATGTTGGTATGTAAGGGTTGGTGTGCATATGATGAGTTAGTGTGGCAAAGTTGCATGATGCCACTAAGGTAGCTTCACATCCACCTTCAACCAAACCATAACAACCTCATTATTTCGAGTTTTATAGTGAATAGGTTATAGTTTCACCATTAACCCAACATTAAGTGGTAAGTTTAATGGGCCAAGTCCTTATTGTCTAAAGAAAAAATGAATTTGGTAAGTTCTAAGCTCAATCTTTCTAAGAAGCTTCCTAAACTTCAACTTTCCATTTCTACTGAGTTCTGACTTACGCATCCCAGGCACATGGCTCGCACCACACCGATGTCATTAACCTTTTTTGTTTTGCAGGTACGACGTCCCCAGTAACTAACAAATTTATCATTGATCTCAGAGGCCCAACTTTCAGTATAATAATAATAATAAAAAAAAACAATTATGCAGCACAACATGTTATTTGCATCAAAAGCAAAGAAAGTTGATGCAAAGTATGGGCGTGATTGTAGAATGCATACCAAGAGATCAAATGTCATGTCATATCTTTCACTATCGCAATCAAATTGAAAACTGGTTCATAAACAAGAAACTGATGGTAAATAAAGCCATAGACACAAAATTCATACCAAAAAATTGCATACCAATAGATTAAAGGTCTATATAAGAAATATTAAGACAAATTAATAGAATATTAAGAAGTATCACTTGCTAGTCTCGAAGAATAATCTCAAAAGGGATAGCACAAAATGACATCAAAGGCTCGTCTCAAAGTGGGTTTGTTGAGATATGCCTTGAACGCACACCAATGCCCTGCGATTAGTAGTCAGGGGTCTCGCTGCCTGGTCAGCGAGTGGGAGTACCGCGGCAATGTCCCCATTGCAAAAATGAAATTCTGCTTTCTATTGCGCGAACGCATGTCAATGCGCTGCACAAACGCATTTCGCGTTGCATGTCCTCATCCGCTAAGTGCACTCTTATGAGCATTCTATTTCTGCAGCGTGCGTCTACGTCCACATTCTATTCTACGTTTACGCATTTTGTAATAGGGTTTAATGAGAGTGCATATATAAACTCGAATTAAACCCTAGCCATATTATGACATTCA
>JBBMKA010003678.1:0-12296 GCA_037833695.1 Sechiopsis laciniata | reverse complement strand
GAAGTATATTGACATAAGCAATTTGTTCTTTCTTTCTATTTTCTTTTTAATTTGTTTGTTTGTGATGTGTTTGTGACCGGTTGTTGCTCCATATAATCCTGGGTGAGTAAAAGTTTGTTCATTTCAAACATAGTTTATCACTTAATTACTTTTAGTTTGATAATCTAACACTTGTGTATTTTTGTTTAGTGGTCATTGGTCACTGCTCATTGTGAATCCGTACAAAGATATTGTTTATCACTTAGATTCATTACGTACAAGTTCAAATGTAGATATCAAGTCTGTATCATGCACGTAAGTTATGTTTTCACTTTGAATATGTTGTCTATTCATTTTGTTGTGTTATTTTTTATTTTTTCATATGATAAGTATTTATGTAGGGCACTTGCAATATTTCGAGCTCAGAAGAAAATAAAAGTGGATCGAAATAAAACATTATGGAAAAATGTTAAGGCAAGTATAATACTTTTTTCTTTTTCTTATTTTCATTTTGTGAGTTTTTTCTCGATTCAGCTTTATTTTCGTGTTCAACTTGTGGATTCTGAGGTTTTTATTTTCTTTTTAAATTGTTTGTGAA
Organism: Sechiopsis laciniata; assembly: GCA_037833695.1. NCBI lineage: Eukaryota > Viridiplantae > Streptophyta > Magnoliopsida > Cucurbitales > Cucurbitaceae > Sechiopsis > Sechiopsis laciniata. The sequence continues at coordinate 11,719 of JBBMKA010003678.1, read as the reverse complement.
AATAAAAGTGTTCTCTTTGTTCTTGTAGTGCCCATTACAATCAGGTACAGTGGAATGTGGATATAATGTAATGAGGTATGTTAGAGACATAATAACCAAAGATATCACCATTATCACAGATACAGTATGTTACATATAAATTTATAGTAAACAATATTTTCTTATTTAACATAAGCAAGACTAAATTGTATTTTTATTCTTAGGTTGATACGAGGAAGTCATACACAAAAATCGAGTTAGATGAAGTGCGAGTGGAATGAGCGAACTTTGTTGGGCGATATTATTGACTGTTTTGTGGTTGAAGAAACTTTTTGGATCACTTTATTCTATGCATTGAACTTATAGATATCCATATTATTTTTTGGAAGGAAGGTATAGGTTTTGGTTAGTTATATGCAACAATATGTTTTTTTTGTATACATGAACACGATTACTTCGTATATTCTATATTATTTTTTTGGAAGTATAGGTTTTAGTTAACAATAGGTTATTTTTTGTATACATGGAACACGATTACTTCGTATATTCTGGTTGGTTGGTTAGTTATCTCTATGTTCTTTTTTGTGTACATGGAACAGAATGTTCACTATATCCTCATTCTTTTTTGTGTACATGCATGGTGGAACAATTGATTGATGAAATATATATTATTATTCTGGTTTCTGGAAATCTGTTAAATATTTGAGTTTGAAGAATGCTTTCATGTTTGCATGAATAGGTTTACAGGAAAATTGTGGAATGAATATTTTAAATTAAAAAAAAAGTATGATTACTTGACGTTTACTAGGTGTCAACCAATACCTACATTTGACGGTTTTTAGATGTCAACCAATATCTTAAACTTGACGATCCACAGTTGTTAAACCACCCACTATACTTGACACTGTCACAGTGTCAATGATCAAACTAAGCTTGACGCTTTACGACTGTCAACCTACTTATGTATCTGATAGGTATTGAATGTCAACTAAATAGATAGTTGACGGTTAATCGACCATCAAGTAAAGATACATTACTTGACAGCAGTATAGTTGACGTTTGGAAACCATCAAGTAACGTTTTAGTTGACATTCACCAGGCATCAAGAAGTAATGTCTTTTTTGTAGTAGTGGTATTTTACAGGAATTGATGTATAGAATTAGTCTTGTTAACTAAGAGTCAAACAGGAAATAATAAAGCAATGAGATGTTTGTTGGTTGAGTTTTTAATAAGTAAAATTAAATACGACTTAGGTTGAGAGTAAATGTGATGTTAGTTATGCGTTGGTGGCAAGTACGCATTCATGCTTCCCTACTCTAATGACTACTTCTGCATTCATTGATTTATAGCGAATCCAGCTCCCGCTGCAATTCTCTATACTTAGCATTGCGTCACATTCAATAGTAAAGGTTATCTCTAACTCCTCTAAAATGCACAAGAGTTCGTGTACTGAGCGAACCTATCTTGCTCGATTGTTCTGACATCTCTTTCTTCTGAGATTATTGACAGCTAGCATACGTGGGTAGCTAATCAATATGAAAAATGCATTAATTGCTTGCTATTCTACATGCATTCTACATTCATCCCCCAGCCTAATGCCTTTAATTAATGAAACATAATAAAAGATAAACAATGTTCAAGTAAGGAAATACGAGATTTCATTACAAGAAATTGTTATGCTATAATCTACTCCTAAGTTATGAAAACAAATAAACGCAAATAGTAAAGGTTGGCGGCTACTTCAGAATTGAGAACTTCTTATCATCGGACCTCCCGAACATCTCCTGAACTTTACTCTCTACGGCAGAATAACTCCCGACCAAGCCGTCGTTCTAGGGTTCTTGACTATTCTTATATATAGCTAGGTTACTTGGGAGTCAAGTTTAAAATGTTCTGGAATATCTTCAATTTCCCTCTAGATTTCCGTAGTGGCGTACCCCTCCGAGTGCAGTAACTCCTTTTTCACTTTTAGTGTAACGGCTAGGTTCCTGCTGCTTTAATCACGTTCCTCCAATGCGGAGTCGCCTCATCTATTTGATATTGTCAAATGCATTCATTAGTGTATTTATTGCTTTCTTTTTACTTGGAAAATGCAATGTTGCTTTCTTAGTGCCTACATGTTGATGCGTATGATTTCTATCTTTTTTGTCCGTATTTTAGCTTTTTTCTTATTCAACTGCCCAATAAATTCTCAGAGATGCCTAAGTAAATAAGCTGAATTATGCTATATTTGAGAGCTATCAACCATGAACTAAACGCCATAGACGAGGGTAAGAAGACAATAATGTAGGTAGTATTTATTGAGGGTAAAGGAAGATGCGGAGTTGTTTGTGATAGCTGCTTTAATTTAGCATGGGTCGACTTAAAAGTCATCTATTATTCATTGGTGATGATAAAATAATGCCATTCAAGAATAATTAATGACACTTATCAAGAAGTGTCATCTTAAGAGCATAGATGATGTGCAATATAATGATTGAAGAAAAGTATCATCTAAAGAGTTTTAATGATACCTCATAAGAAGTGTCATCTTAAGAGAATAGATGTTGTGCGATACAATGATTGCAAAAAAGCATCATCTAAAGCATTTGTGATACTTTTTTAGAATCATCATACCCCAATTTTGTAGTAGTGATCTAATACTTTAAACTAATTCCCTCACATTAATATGTTCAACATATTAATTAATTAGTTTGGACTATTCAAACTAAGCTCTCCATGCCTATCAATTTATTGTTCTTATGAGCTAATCTAGGGATCTATGGATATACATATTGAAAGGTTCAACGATATAAGATTAATTGGAAAAAATCTTTAGCCCGAATTTAATCTTCATTCGTTAACTTCAGATTTATTCCACTAAATGCTTGAGTTGCCCTCTCACGTACTGTAAACACAAGATATGTCCACACATATAGTTGGTCATCTGCTAATTGAATCAGCCTCATCAGTTATTCTCACCCATACAAATCAAATGATGTTTTCACAAGTAGGAGTTTGCAACTCATTTAGAATTTATATGAGATCAGCATACGGTCATTCTAGCGAAATATTGATCTCAGACTCTAATGGAATTAATTAGACAGATCGAGTTTTTCTTGTCTAGTTTTATGCAAACTCTAGCTTAGATACCCACTCTCACATGTCTCTACATGAACAACCTTCATTAGGTTATTTGGAACACTGGCAAAGTGGGACGTATCGATAGTGTTACTAGGGCGAGGTGCCCAACCTAGGTTCATATACTATAGTCTACTTTAGCTAGGTTATTGACTTGGATAAAAATCTACGTGTATGTGCAACATACTTATCTAAATTGTCATCTTAATAACTTAGGGTTTCACGCTATTAATCTATCAAATGAGTTTTGTTTGGATAATGTGAATGAAATAACGATTTGAATAAATGAATAACTCTTTATTAATTTACAATTAAAGTAATAGATGTTCTTTAATGATAGATTACTAAGTTTTTAGGACAAAACCCCTAACATAACGCTGTAGGTTTTGACTCGTTCAAATTTCAATCTTTCATGTCTCTTGCAAATGAAAGAGAGTTCTCATGAACCTGTGAGTGTAGACTTCATTGAATTTGGGGCTTACAATTAGACTTGGGGTTTTTGTGTGTTTTTGGATACTAAATAGACACATGTCTGGTTTAATTTTGACTCAAGTTCCAAATAAACTCATTTTTTGTCAAATTAATTTATAAACAAGATTGATTTGTAATTTGCCAAAGATGTTAATATATTGAGCTTATTATTTTGAACATGATGCAAAAAGTGATGGACCTAAAATATTAGTTTATTTTTTAAACTGGAAACAACAGGCCATAGGCTTTAATTTTAATATGGCAAGCCATAGACATAGAAAGAGATAATAATAACCCATTAATGAATAAATAATATTTTATAATGTCTCAAAATACTCTATGGACAATCGGTAAAAAGACAATGACTTATTCAAATTTTCGAAAGACCGGACAGGATGGATATAAAGCGGAGAAATAATTCTCTACTCATGAATAAGTAGAGAGACCCTACTTGTTACTCATATGACACTACTTAGAGCCACAAATATCTTTTCATTTTAAAGAAAAAATCAACAAAAAATAAAAACTAAACAAAATGTGTGGCACCAAATAATGCCACACTAGCAACAAGTAGAATAATTCTACTTATAAAGTGGTTTAACTTTTTGATGCCTTGTCACTCAAAGTTGCAAATTAATGTGAAACATAAAATTATTAATAGTTTAAATTTTATAACTAATGCTGTTTTTTATTTTTAAAAAAGGACTAATTCTATTTAGATTAGACTAATGCCTAGTTTTAAAAAAAGTACTAAGCCGTGCCACTCAAAATTGTTTGAGATTCTATATATAAGAAAAAAAAAAAAAAAGTTTGAGGTTTGTTTTCTTTTTTTCTCTTTTAACCAAATACCAATATTCCACTTTCGTTTGTGTGGATGAAAAAAAGAGAGGATAAAATGGCTGTCCTTTCTCACTTTTTCTTAAAGAAAATAAAAATAGTAATTAGTTGTATGTGACAATTTTTTTTGTTAGCTATTTTTATTCTTAATAGAATTTTGGGCATTTTTTTTGTTGTGTATTTCAATTCTGTTACTTACCATCTCTTAATTGAAAACTATTTACTATATTGATTGAGAATTATCTGTAAAATTGATTGAAAATTATTTTGATTGAAGAATCTGTATAGTATTAATTGAAAACTATATGTACACTGATTGAAGATTAAATGTTGCATTGATTAAAGCTATCATGCACATGAGATTATTTATTTTTTACTTGACCCTAGTCAATATTTTGCTACAGACGAATTTCTTTTAAAAGTTATTATTCATAGAATTATTTTAGTTTTTATTTTTATTTTTATTTTTTATTATACATAAAAAACCTCAATAAAATTATACCATAGTTACTAAATTATTATGATTTAAATATATTACTGAAATAAACCAACTAATTTATATTTTGCATAGGTTTTTTTTTTTTTTTTTTTTTGTTGATAATCTATAAATTTCGATTTATTATTAAAGAAAAGATTCTTTAAATTCATCATGAACTATTCTAACTTGATTATGGGTACACGTTGACAATTGAACTATTATTCTTATTGACAACATTGTAATAGTTTAGTAAATTTTATACGAAAGAAAAACATTATAGTTAACTGGTTGGACAAATATATTATAATTTTATACGAAACAATAGAACATTATAGTTAAGTGGTTGGACAAATATATTAGATATTAAACTATATTTGTATAGTTAATTTATTAGGTTCTATATTTGTTATGATCTTTTCTATTATTAGTTTTACTATTTGTATATTTATATTAGGAGATGAAGATAAACATATTATTATTCTCTCAATTATCGGTATCAAAGCAAAATATCATTTGATTTACGCAATTAATTTTTTTTCTTTTATCAAAATATTGCAGACGTCGGCTACTGCCCCTCATATATATTTTTATTTTTCCTTGATTATCTGTACCATTCGACACCAATTTTGAGTCAAATCGTCTGCAGCGCTGCCATTTGTGTAATACCCCGTAAATTCCATTTGACCCTCCAAATTCAGTCATTCTCTTTCTCAAGATTTTCGGAGTGTTAGTTTTGGGTCTTAGAGGTATTTTGGTAATTTTACTCTTAGAGACCATTCTGCAAATATTGATCAATGTTGGATAATTTAGTGATTTTAGAAAATTCTTGGGGCATTTGTGGAAATTGGTTTGGTTGAGATTGTAAAAGAAAAAGAAATAAGAATTAAGAGATTGTATTTTGGTTTTTAATTAAAAAGAAGGAAAAAAAAAAAATTAGAAAGACCATTTGAGTGGATTTAAAAAAAAAAAAAAGGAATTTCTTTAAGTTAAAATAAAAGAAAGGAATTTCTTTAAGTCAAAATAAAAGAAATGGACATTTAAAGGAAAGAAAAAGAAAAAAAGAAAAGAAAAACCTCCTTCTTCTTCCACCCCAAACCCTAGGTGCTGCCGCTCGTCTTCGTCCATCACCGTTGTAACGCCCCAAAAATTGTAAATTAAGATTGTAAAAGATTTAAAAACCAAGAATAGTTTTCATTTTATTAAGTGGTAAAAGGAAAGAAATTGAATAAAGTTTTTGTTTTGTTGAAAATAAGAGAGAAAAAGGATTGGTTTTGTTCTTTAAAAACGGGAAAAGCCCATATGGATTATTTGAATAATATTAAAAAAGGGTTTTCTTAAAAAAAAAAAAAAAGAAAAGAGAAAAAGAAAAACCCACCCCATCTTCTTCCTCCCTCACCCCAACTCTAGCCCACCCCACCTGTCGTCACCGCCACCCTACCGTCGCCGACCATCATAGCCCGCCACAGAACCCGCTGCAAACCGCCCCCCGTCGCAGCCGCTCCATCTCACGCACGCTCGTGCGTGTCTGCAGCCCAGCCATCTGCAACCCTTCCGCCGTGCCGCTGCAACCCAGCCCGCGCCGGCATCGACCTTCGCAGCCCGCCGCCGACTTCAGCCTCTCCTACCGCAGCAGCCACCGCCGCGCAGAAGCAGCTTTGACGCTGCTGTTGTGTTCGATTCGTCCCGCCTTCGCAGCCGAAGCTTTGCAAGTGCCGTGTTTGGGTTGTTCGAGTGTTGGGTAAGTTTATGCATCCTTGATCTCGTGGGTAATCGATTCTTGTTGAGCTTTGTTGATGATTTAGATTTTGGCAGCTTGAAGCTTGAGTTCGTGGGTTCATTGTTCTTTGTACCTCACCGGTTTTGTGCAGCGGTGTTCGCAGTTAGATTTTGGGTAAATTTTGTGGGCTGATTGTTATTGGGTTGAAGTTTGATAGAGATTTTAAATGAGTATTAGTGGCTGATTTTTTTTGGTTGAAAATTGATAGGTTGTTATGTTCGAGTTCTCGCTTGCTCGTGCTTGTTGGATTGTTTTGTCTTCTTTTAAGTAAGGATTGTCTACCCGGGTTGTGTGATAACCTGCACAGGGCGAAGTTTATTGTGTTGTTGATATGTGTGGGTGTGTGCTTGCTTTGGTTGTGATTTTTCTATTTGTTTGTATGTTGTGCTTTGGGATTATATTTTACTGTGAAGCATGCCGGGATCATGGGGTGCTGGTGTGTTAATTTTTCCTGTTCATGTTCTTTTGTTCTCTGTTATGCTCGAATGATGTGATGACATAGGTTGGTTGTAGCTAGTCAAGATCATGTTTTCTAGTATCATGTTAGGATGTGTGTTGGGACTTTGAGCATGTTTGGTGATCTATTAGGACTAAGCTGTTAAACACTTTGGGTTTAGAATTGTTAGATGTCATCATCTAAAGGCTTTAGAGGCACGGCGTATTGTGTCCTCCTCGTCGAGACCGTTGAGGAGTGATTTCCCGCACCCTATAGCCGGAGATGTTATGTACCATGTCGCCCTCGATGATGCCTAGTTTGTAGTCTTATAGGCGGGCCTTGATCATAGTGTACGCCTGCTATGGGAGGTTCTTAGCTTGGGGCCATAGGAGTGAACATGCTAACTCGAATCGTTGGCGAGGGCCTCTAGGACCGTGATTCAGTGGACACCTTTCCTTGTCGAGATAGGCATGTGCACTTGGACCATGTTGTCTTGTTATTTCATTTATTTAACTATTTTTTTTTTTTGTTTTAATAAACACCTTGGCCAAGGACTTTACATTTATTTATTTATTCGAAATATCGAAATAAAACCAATAGGAGCAGTTATTTGAAAGTTTGAAAAATTGAATCTGCATGTTGGTAACTGTTTTTAGGTCAGCATGACATAAAAAATGTAGTTTAAAATTACGGTTTCTTACATTTGGTATCAGAGCACAGAGTCCTAGATTCTATAGACTGACCTACATAGTAGGTTGTAGTTTTTTCCCATGATCTTCAGCATTCCAGCGACTGTCAGGTATGGCCAGTTTTCATAAGAGTTTTGTTAATGCACTTAGTGTCTAGCTTACATATTTATGTGGTTTTTCTGTATGGTTAGTTCTGTGCGTGGACTAACACGTTGTCATTTTTGGGTGCAGATCGTGAGTTATGTCGAGATCGACAACTCGGAGTCAGGTAAACGTAGCAGCGACAGCTGATGGACATATAGCAGCCACAGTAACAACGAATGTGCCTTCGTCCTCTGCCAAACTCGGAGTTCAGCAGCAGTAGCCTACTGGTTAGACACCTCTACTAGCTGCTGGAGGGGTTTCGACTGCAGCCTTTCAAGATATGGTTTGACCATGCTTGCAACGCAGAGAGTTGACACACTGGTGCAGTTCGCACAGTTTGTAGTGATGTTCTAGTAGTTAGGAGTGCCTGCAGCAGCACCCCCCCACCTGCCCTGTTAGTACCTCCAGCCCCAGTGGCCGGACCAGTGAGTGATGAAGCTGTGTAAGTCAGAAAGTGGATCAAGGAGTTTCGAAAATGGAATGCTTGGGAGTTCGATGCCAAGTCTGAGGATTTGAAAGATGCTGCAAAGTGGTTAGCTCGCATGGAGACCATATTCTGTAATATGGGTTTCCCGGATGAGCAAAGGCCTAGATGTGCTGCGTTTGTGTTGACAGATACAACTATTTGTTGGTGGGAGTCTGCAAATAGAGCTAGACCAGCAGGTTTGCCCCCAGCTACGTGGGAGTTTTTTGGGACAAAGTTCATGAAGAAGTATATCACTGAGGAGGCTGAGCAAGAGCAGATAGTTGCCTTTATTGGTCTGAAGTAGGGAGACTCTGATTGCATACGAGAAACAGTTTACTAAGCTCGGTTACTTTGCACCGAATCTGATTCTGACCGAGGAGCTCATGATCAAGGCCTTTGTGGGTGGGCTTAAGCAAGAGGTTCGCCAGGATGTTCGAACGCAGAAGCCACAGACGTATGATGATGTAGTGGAGCTAGCGAGATCTATGATGGTAAGTTTTTGAACCTGTTATTAGAGGAAAAGATTACCTCTAGTGCAGGGCAGAAGAGGAAGTTTGAGGCTTCTAGATCATCAGGATCAGGTAGCCAGCAGCGTCGTTCAGGCCACTCTCAGGATCGAGGCAAGCGACCCCAGCAGTTCAAATGACAGAGCACAGTTAGACAGTTGTCGCAGTGCAAGAGGTGCAACAGGTATCACTTCGGTCTTTGTGGTGCTCAAGTACCAGTCAAGTATTTCGATACTCTTTTCACAACCTTTTTATATACATCTTGTTTGAATTGTTGCCATAAAGCTTATAGTTAAATAAACAAGAACAATGTTTAATTGAGTTATAATAAACGTATGATTTATTTGGGCAATTTAATTATCATCATGACTAAAATCGAAGGTTATTTAATGAACACTTGAATATAGTATGTAATGAACATACAAGTATATTGGAGTAAATAACCTAAAAAGTCTAGAGTCTATGGATATGGTTAGGTGCCTGGGTAACAATGTTGATGTGGCCAACTTTACAAAAGTTGTAAATGACTTGATCCAAATTATTCATGTAGAGACATGTGAATGAAGGTGTCAAGATGCAAAGATTTTGCATAAAGTAGGGACCAATAAATATTGATTATTATGTTAACAATGTTATGGATTTAGAATAATATTAAACTAGGATAATCATATGCTAACTTGATCTGAATCCGGAGTGAGTTATGAATTCCTGTTTATGAAGACGTCTTTTGATGTGCATGCGTGAGAATATTCAATGACCATGATTCAATAAGCCACCCACGTTGAGAGTTGAGAATTATCGTAAGGAGTTGTAACTTAGCTTTCATAAAATGAAATTGAATCATTTCCTATTGAAGAAGTAGAGGAATTCTTACTTTAAGTGCTGATTTCGTATCTTGTATAAATGGTGCCCGCCACTTCTTGACTAGAAAGAACTTTATGTTTATGGTCGCATTGTTTATAAGATGAATTAGTGGGACTTAAAGAGAAGTGGTAATAATCAGGGTAAAATAAATTTTTGACCCCGCTTGTCATTATGGACAACTTGTGGAGGTTAACTCGCACATTATTGATCATATCTATGGACATAACTTATTCTATGGTGCGTAAGAGGTCAAATATAGATCTTTACTGAAATGCCTTTTAACAGTTAACTACTAAATATTAGATTTAATTAAAGATTTTAATTAAATTGATCTTGGATTGTTGTAGCATAGAGCCTGTAGGTTGAGAAGGTCTCGATAACTCTGAATTAGTCACATCTATTTTATCTAATTCTCCTCTAATTTAATTCAATATGGTGCTTAATTGTAAAATTTATTCTTTAATTTATCTAAGTGATCAATTGTTAAGAGTTTGGTAAAATTAACCAAAAGTATGATTATGTTTGAATTTATGAATTATAAAAAGAAAAAAAAAATGAAATAGTAGATTAAAAATCTATGTTGGAGGAGGCATTGTTTTGCAAAGAAAAAAAAAAGTTCATTAAAAAATACAAAGAAAAAAAGCCCACTTTCGTAATATTAAATAAAACAAACCTAATATACTTTTTTTTTAAGTTGGCACAGGAGTGGATTAAAAAGAACAGAGGTTTTTTCAATTCTCAGTTATTTTTTCCTTCTTGTGTGCAGGACGACGTGACAGAAGGGAGGGAAGTTTTGAAATTAAGTTTTTAGCCTTCAACGGTGAAGAATCTATCAGCCAAATTGGGTTTCGTTTTCAAGTTTCTATGATTCATCCCATGTACACCTTTTGTTGCTTTTTCATATGTGTTGTTAAATTTTAATTTCTAATTCAATGGCGATTTTAATTTCAATTCAACTTTTGTAAAACTTTGGATCAAATTGAATTTGTTTTGGATGTATGTAAATTGAGCAAGGAGTTGGCTTATGCGTGTAATATGAGAGTTAGATATTGATTTCCTGGATCGAACTTATGACCGTGGAATTGATATAATTTAACACCAAATAAGATAACCAATCGCGTCACCAACTCATTCGATTAGTTAAATTTTGATTTAGTCGTTTTAATTATTTTTAATGCTATTATTTTATTGGTATGGAAAGCTATAATGTCCAATCAATTAAATAATAAGTTTTGAATTTGATTTTGGGTGGACTAATTTCTTGAATTGATATATTTAAGGGAAATTGCATACTTATTACAAAATACTTACGAAGTGTAAGCAAATTTGAAAAATGTTTGCATTCATAATCATTATGTTATATTATAAATATTAATTAATACATTAATATTATTAATACAATATTATCATTGATACCGATGACTATAATTTTTTAAAAGTCTAATATTTGTAATTATTTTCTAAACTTGACTAATCTTGCTAGTTTCCATATATTTAAATTAATTTTTTTTAACATCATGATCAAGATTGCAATTGGATTAATTAAATTGAACCACTAAATTAAAAATTTTCATATAATTGTTTGTTTTATTAAATTTTAGTGTTCAATTATAATTTCTATTCAAAACACCATAGCCCCTTTTTATTAATTGTTAATTAATATTGATAAATTAATTCTTAGTTACTTTCGGATTTGATGTGGTTCTATTATTTTTTCAAGTTAGATTTAGAAAAGTCAATAATTATTTTTGCGGGTTTCAACAATCCGACTAATTTTGGCGTCGTTGCGAGTGAACTTAATTATGGTTCTCATTGATACGAATCAGACAACTGAACCATTGCATGTACCTGAAGGACCTATGACAAGGAGCAAGGCAAAGAAGATTCAAGAGGCATATATATTACATCTTCAAAAGCTTGCCAATGCACAAGAAAAGATAAAGCTTTTTCAA
>JBBMKA010003667.1:0-12297 GCA_037833695.1 Sechiopsis laciniata | reverse complement strand
GATATATTTTTTTTTTTTTTTTTTTTTTTTTTTTCTTTCTTTCTTTTTTGCGAGGAAAGGGAAATGGAGTCCACCACTATAAGATGCCAAATGAGTGGGCTACACAAGGTACGGAACCAAATCCAAATTCTGCCTAATTATAATATTAATACAATTTAATTATTATTATTTTTTTTTAAACAAATCCAATTTAATTATTAGTTGCTTCATTTCCTAGTTTGTCATTCTCATATAACTTTACTAAATACTAATTTTATTGTTTTTTTAAAATTTTAATTCTACCCAACATTGTAATGATTATTATTGAGTCATATAAGAGTTCTACTTCATTTTTAACATATACTTATCCTATTATTGAGGAGAGGGCATCACTATATAATTTAAAATGTTATATGTGATTATTAAAATTACTCACCAATTTATTTGGATGGAGTAAATTACATTTCGTTTCATTTTATTTGATTTTTTTAATATTAGTGACCGTTGAAGTCAGTCTGCACACATCTCGATTATTTTCACGAGATATTATGTTTGATCCTACAATATTTAGATGTTAAAGAAATCCATATAAAATTAATTCCTAGCTATATAAGTTGTCACAATGGATTGAACTCATTATCTCTTAATTCTTCAAAACTCTCTTCATCACTAGATCGCTCCATGATAGTTGTTATAAGATGTCAAATTCTACTTTTTCGAATTATAAATAATATTTCTACCATGTTTCATTGTTTTGTTATTCGTCTTTTAGATAGGATTTAAAAACCTAAATCACGTTTCAAAACTAAAATAGTAGTTTTTAAATTTTGATTTTGGCATTTGAAATTTGGCAAAAAAAAATTGAAATGTTTCGTTAGGAGAGATGGAAAATATGGTACAGAATTAATAGAAAACCACCTTAATTTTAAAAAACAAGATATAAAAAACCATATATTATCAAAAGAAGATTTAACTATTGTGTTTAATTAAACATAATTAGATTGCAGTTTCAGTCTGTACTGACCATTTAATTTTAATTTTTAATTTTTGAAATTAGACTTTACAGACATTTTTAGTCATTGGTTGTTGCAATCAGCCAAGTGTGAAGCTAAAAGTTGACGCGTTCTTTTGTCAAACAAACGCGTTTTGTTTTTAGCTTTTTGGTGGAATCTTAAAATATAATAAAGTTACGAATATAATAAAATTATGTTTTTTTTTTTTAGTTGATAAGTTGTAGAGAAGATTACAAATTTATTACTATTCTTTACTATAAATCAATTAAATCAACACCCAATTTGGATAGTTTTCGAATAAAGTTATTCCTTTTCTATCATTTTCTCTTTTTTTTTTGCCCATTTTATGTAATTTCTATTAGTTTCTTTTTACTTACAATATAACTTTGTTCTATATAATTTATGATTGATTTTATTTTAATTTATATATTTTAAAATATTAAATTTTATTTATTTTCAATAAAATTTAAAGTCGGTTCATATAATAAATTAAAATTTACTTTATTCAAAATTAAGTCAATCATTATAATATGATCGACCTAATGTGGTCGAGGTAAATATGTTTGTTTGTATTGTATCAAAAAAAAAAAAAAGTTTGTTTGTAAAGAGAATATTTATAAAAGTTAATTTTTTTAAGATAAATTAATGAGAAACCTGTCATATATATGGTAAGATTTTAGGTTTTCATTGAGAATACATGAATTAAAATTGGACGTAGGCAAGCATAAGGATCAAAATCAAACAACATTAAATAAAAATAAAAATGAAAATTTAACCTTTACTTCAATTCAACCCTAAATTCCTTTAATATTCTTATAAATAAGCTCTTACAATGTATCCATATACTTGTGCAATCTCAAAAGTTTCATAATTTTTCTAGTATTTAATTAAGGCAAAAATGATCAGTTTACAGGGAAATAGCTCCACATAGCCTTTTTTTTTTTTTTTTTTGGTCATTTGTAATTATAGCATTTTTTTCTAAAAAAAAAAAAACTACACATATAGCAGATTTTTGTAGTTTTTTTTTTCAACTTTAAAATTAATTGATTTATTTTTATTGGATTGAATACTCATTTGGATTTATGGGTTCTGACACCATGTTAGATAATATGAAGTTTCATGGGTTCTGACACCATGTTAGATAATATGAAGTTTCACTTCAAAACCAATTGAGTATGAGAGAAATAACCACATCTCTTTTAAATCGTTGTTGATGGACTCTCCACTTTTTCAATGTGGAACAATTGTGAGATCCTAACATACGAATAAAAAATTTGAGCAAAATCAACATTAGTTTTAGTTGAAATTTATGAGTTTCGATCAAGTTTTTTATTTTTTATTTTTTATTTTTTTATTTTTTTAATCAATCAGATGAAACTGATACTTTTGGGTGAAAATTTGTAGTCCAGTGGTAAAAACTAAAATATTTCTTAATTTAATTATAATTTGATTTTTTTTTTTTTTTTTTTTTGAAAGGAATTATAATTTGATTTTAAAACCATGCAGTAGAGCAATCTGATAAAGAAAAAAATCATTTACAATTGAGTTAAAATCTAACCAAAGAATTTTCTTTTAAACGATAAATCAAACTACTAGTTGGTGAATCTAGTTTAATTCAATTCAATCAAATCTTCCAACAAAAGAAAAAAGAAATCATTGATTTGATTTTTAGGATATATCAAATAAATTTGATTTGAGTTTAGTTTTTTTTTTTTTTTTAAAACTTGAATTTTTCTGTTGTTAATATTATATTATTATGCATTCAATTAATTTTTAAAAAGTTTATTGAAGATTTCAGGTTTTATTTTGTCATTTTTACGGATTCGATCTAATATTTAGTTCTCATTTATTTAAAAGTAATAGTATCAATGTGGGTTGTGTTTGCAATTTCCTTCTCCCAATTTGTATCAGCTACTTAACCAATTAGATTGCGATAATTAACACGTGGATGGTCAACTAGCACGAACTCAATTCTCTGATGGTGAACTATAAGCACTATTTAATAGGTTTTATCACACAAAAGAATAAAAAAAATCACACAAAAGAGGCTAAATTTCAACTTTTACGATTACAGAATTTCTTTAAATAATAGAACCCAAATTTGCAATTTAACTGAAAATAATATAAATTTTAAAGAGTATTTAATTTATTATTATTTTTTCAAACAAGAACCTATCTACAGCTGAAGTTGCTCTCGAGTCATCATCTAAATTAGTACCATAAATTGATTAACTAAAATTTTAACTTCTGAATAAGAGGTCACATGTTCAAATTTTTATTTCATATCAGACATTGTTGACTTTTTTTTTTTTTAATAAAATATCAAAATCATATAGTATCACCATATCTCTATGATAGGACTGTGTTTCTTTTGTATATAGACATCACATAGGTTGAAACTCAATAATGTATATTCAAATTCTAATTTCTTTTATCCCATCTATCTATTTTTTGGTACTATTATCCTTATGATTGAGAATTCTAATGTCTTTTTGAGCCCCATCATCCATACAAAATAGCTTAAACCTTTACTACTCTTATTAAGATTTGACCTAATATTCAAAATATCCCATGACTCTCAACCTTACCTTTTAAGCATCAATCAATTTAATAAGTGGTTCATTATAATGGAATTAGAGTGACCTCTTTGTGGGGTTTGTGATCCTCCTACTTTGACTTGCACTAAAAAATATCTTAATTCTCCTTTTCATTTTAATTGAATTTTTTTTAATACAATGTCTATATTTAGGATTTGAAGATTTGACCCATACTTTATATGTCCAAAATACATATCAATTACCACTTAACTCAACTCTACTCGACTTGTTTTATTATTATTTTTTTTCTAATGTAAAGTAGTTTTTTGAGGAAAAAAAAATGTTTTGACAAAGCCAGTTTTAACAATATTCATTTTTTTCAAAGATAATTTATCTATTAAGTAGACTTGCGAAACATTTATGAGGAAATTGCATCCAGGTAAATAATTATATTTAAATATTCAAATTTTGTCCATTCTTGAAAGTCGATTATTTTCTTAGTTAAAATGCACTTTTCATGCCATTAAAAAAAAAAAAAGAAAAAAAAGAAGCGGTTGTTTTAAAGTTTCATCATTGTTTTGTACTTTTGATTAAAGTAAAGTCTCCACCTTTTTTTAATGGGAAAAAAACGAAATATGACAATGACAAAGTAATCCATGTACTATATATTGATTTGAAAAATAAATTTCATTATAATTCTTTTAATTTCCATTTGAGTACTTTTTTATTATTGTAACCATATTAGTTTACCTTGTAATATTTGGATGTAAAAAAAACTTCTAACAAAATTCCTTTATGTGACATAATGTGTTTTTAATAAATTACAAACATAGGTGTTTGCAATCGCCTATGTTGAGATACATTCATGGATTTTCACTACACTAAATTTTTTTTATCCCAATCATATAAAATTCTTTTCTCAACCTAAATTCCAAATATTCTTATAAATGGTATATTATTTACACAAATTTCACTCTCAAATTTAAAAAAAAAAAAAAAAGGAAAAAAAAAGGAGATATTTAATTAAAATTAAAATTGGCATCCCAAATCTAAAATGTTCCCGTCAACAATTATTAGGAACTCATTAAGTCATATAACTTTATATAATAAGTCATTGGAGCTCATCACTCACGTGCACATTTCTAATGTGGAGTCATCAATTTTCTATATTTTTGCTCAAAACTTTATGTGTATATGTTAAACCAAATTTCGAGATCTAAATCAAAGTGCACATATACATCAAAATCAAACCAAACAGAGATGAAATCATACACAAATAAAAGAATGATGAGGAAAAGAGATAGTACACTAGATTTAAAGTGGTTCGGACTAACCTATTCTACTGTTCAGAATGTGAGAAGATTACTCTCACTCATAATTGTCATTTAAAGGTATTTAAGAGCTCATAATTTGGTGGCCAGGGTTTTCTCTCTCAAAGGTAGAAGAAGACCCAATGGAGCTTTATATAGGAAGCTCATTTACACACCTCACATGTGGTTAATAATTAACCATCCAACTAAGCCAAGGTAAAAGTAAACCTCACCAAAGGGTTAAAACAAATGATGTGTAATTCACATTTTACAAATTACCCTCTTGAAGTACATATCATAAATGACATCATAATTTCAAAATTCAAGACAAAACTGGATCAGAACTTTACTCGGCACGAGCAAATCAGAGTGGTCTTCAAGACCTCAGAATTCAGAACTTCAGCAGAACGGTGAACTAAATTCACCAATGGCAACCTGAACCTGTTCTCAAAAGAACATCTTCGAAAACAGACAAATCGTAACATACTTCAAACAAAATGTTGCCAAATAACATGGAAATAAAGCAAATGAGAAATACCCTCTCAGAACGACATAAGTAGCTCACAAACAGAAGTCAGAATATTCGACCGGACCAAACTTAACAGAATCAAACATTCAGCAAAACAAAATACCCTCAATGACAAAGTCTCAATCAAACCTAAATGTTCCATAACGCTGCGCCTAAAATGCCAAAACTTCCATGCAACTGTTGAACAAACTACAAACTATGCAAATCAGAATGGCAAGAAACAGAAGCACAAACAAATACTTTAAACGAACCTCTTCCATATCAACTCACAAAACAAGAAATCTTCAAACTGCAACAAGTCAAGAGATATGTAAACTCCATGCAACAAACCTACCAGATGCAACCAAAAAGTCATCTACAAATGACAAAAGTAGAATGAGGCAACTTGCACTAGTAGCCTTGCTAAAAACACAATGAGCAAAATGATCTCTTGCAAAGCCATAGTTAAAACAAATTTCTCACAAAAGAGTAGACAATCATGAAAGAGACAAACTACTCATAAAGCTGCAACTAAAACTAACCAATGCAATAAAAGCCCAACAACGAGGATACATACAAGAACACAAACGGAGAAAGAACATCTATCCCTTCTTCATGTATGTAACTGAAAGCAAACGAATCTGCATCAGAATGAGAGTATACAATACCCTTTAGATTGGTCTTAATTACAAACCAGCAGTAGCAGACAATGAGCAAACAAAATTCAGGTCTCACCAGAAACATCTAAAATAAAAAATCCGTCAAATAAGTCAACTCCCTATCGAACAACTAAATGTTGCCATCTAAACCAGTACAAACATCCTCGGGTTCAGGAGCAACAAAGATAGGATCAGAACGTGCAATGTCACTGACAAACACTGAAGACTCAACTAAAAGATTTTCAAAGTCAAAAGCAGAAGCAGCCGATAAATTTCTATAAAATAGGTCAATATCAAAACGCATCTGCTCAACAACAACAACTGGACTAATCTTAAGTAGAGAACCTATCCAAAATTCTTTTAGAGTCTCAAGAATCTTGAAAACTACAACCATCGCTCTGAAAAGTTTTGTCTTGCAGAATATATACACCATTCATAAGCTTTCTAAATGCCTGAATTTTATCAATTCGAGATGAGTAGTCATAATCAACAGCATCAAAAGATCCTAATGAGAAAAGGTTTCGCAACAGACTTGGAACGAATCTCTCACAATTTTTAGCATCCATGCTAAACCAAACAAAATCTACTCCCTTAATCTCAAACTGATGGCTATTAACCTTGCCAAATTTCATAATTTTCAAAAGTTTAAAATTGTGAGAATTTTCAAAATTATCAGAATTTTTCAGAATCCTTCTTCTCAAATTTCATCTCCAAATCCCTAGATCTTAAAGAGTCAATAACTATTTCTAGGGTTAACAAATCTCTGCCGTACTTAATGACTGATTTCAAAATTTTGTAATTCTTGGGTAACAAATTGAGGAGAATCATAACTTGGTTTTCACCATTTAATTCCCCTCTAAAGAATTGGCCAGGTCACCACAAAATTTATTGAATTCGTCAATGTTTTCATCCAAATTCCTTAGAAGGATCATCTAAGGCTATTGCAACCTTTGTTGCACAAACTGGGCTCACATTTTCTTATTCCATAAACTAAAATCCACTTTTCCATCAAAATTGTCAAGTACAAAATTTGGCCGACATCTTATAAAAATGTTCAAGAAAAATTGGATCACAATCAGGAAGATTTCTAACAAGCCACCAATTCAAAAACAATATCAAATGACGAATCCAAAAAATTAGAACATACCCAAAAAAACATCAGAAAGCAATTCCCATCCAATATTTCAACTTCAACCCAAATCACAACAAATTTATCAAAATTTATATCTAAATTTCATAATGGCCAACTAATTACACAAAATTTGAGCTCAAAATTTCAATTTCTAAACTCAAAACTCCAGCGATGTCCAATCAAAATCAGCTCAAATTGTCAAAATAATACTCACAATTTAAACAAAAGTCGTTCAAATTGATTCCAAATGTCATAATACGAATTATGCAGCCCATGAATTTATAAAAAAAAATGTCCAAATCATACAAACAAGCCAGCAGCAAATCATCACACAATTTAATCAGAAATACAATTCAAATTTTCAACTTAACCTACTAGAATAGCAACTCAAAAATTGCATATAGCAATTTCATTCAATTATATTGAAACATATATATATATACATATATATATATATTTTCTTAAGAGAGAAGAATGAAAAGATTTATTTTAATACAATAACAATATTTCAGAATTTGAGAATTCGAGCTCATCAATTCTTATTTAAAGATATGTCTCAATGATCATTGGGCTAATAAGCTTGCTTGGCTTCAGCGGAAGAATTGAAATGTTGTGTATGAAAGTTTGGTAAAAAAAACATTGAATAAATTAAATAAAACTTTCATTGTTCTTGGAGAATAGTGCAAAATCTGGGCCGTTCATTTTAGTTGAAGTTGCCAACATTATTTGGTGGTTAATAACGGTCATTAATTTGAATCTCTCTTCTTTTTAAGTTTGCTTAGCCAACGGTGCCGTTTTAGGATGGAAATTAAGGGAAAAAAAAACAATTTTACTCCTCAACTTGTTAATATATATATTACTACAAATCAGAGAAGAGGAACCACAAATTTTATAGAGAGATATTACTGTTCTCAAATAAATGAGAGACAAATATCGATTTTTAAAATTAAATATATGACTGTGGTGTTGAATTGAATTATCACCAAACAACGAAATCAACGCACATTGACTCATTCGATAAATGTATAAATTTTATTGACAACAAAAATGGTTTAACGCGTTAATATATACTTATGAACCAAGAGATCATGAGTTTGATCTTTCTTTTTCTCTTTAAACTCAAAAAACATAGATATAAAATTTTAACTCAAAACTTTCAATTTTGTCCATCAAATTCAAACCTACTTAAAAAAACTGTTTGATTTTTTTTTTGTAAAATTTAGCGAACTAGTCAAATTTAAAAAAAAATCATTTCAAATATGGTGACTTTATTTATTTATTTTGTAAATATGATCATTGGTATTAATGAATATTATTACATATTTTTTTTTATAATATTGATATTAATGAGTATTTATAATAAAATATATTGATGTTAATGAGTAAATGAGATATTTTAAAATTTGCTTATATATAATTACTTTGTAAAAGAAGGCTATCACATACAATTTTTTTTATAAAAAAAATCAAAATGAACATTGTTCTAGTTTTTATTCTTAAGTCAAGTTATTATTTACTAATTCTCTCTCTATCTCTAACTTTAACAAACAAATGTAGAAAGCTTTATCATCTCACTATTTTCAATAAAATAAAGCTTTACCCAAAATTAAAGTTATTCCATGGACACATTAACTTTTGAAGCTTTAAGTAATAACGTTTTTATTCTTTTTTTTTTTATCAGAAAAATCACAACAATTTTGTTTTATCCAATCATGATTTTTTAAAAGTAAATTCTTTATTATCACTTTCATTGTCAATCATAATTTTTTCTTTTTTTTAGCTTAAGAAATAACGTTTCTTTTTCCTATTTTGTGTTGGATTTTGACAAAATATTAGAAATAAATTTATCCCACATCGGATAGATGTAAGGTAGTAGTGTGCTCCAGCATAAAACTTTGGTTTCAAAGCACCCTAATTAGAATCACTTTAAGCAAGTGTACTAATTCTTTTGTATATGAAAGTGGAGCAAAAATTATGATTAGTATAAGTTTTGAAGAATGGTATTTGTAATTGGAGTCGAGAAGAGAATTCTTTGTGATTGTAACAATTTTCCACATAGTAGAATTTCTTTCTTCCCTTGATTTTTTTTCTCCGGGTTTGGAGTTTTTTCCACGTAAATTCTTGTGTTGTTATTTTGTTGTTTCTTTTTTAAATTTCTCAATATTTTTGTGCTTATTCCTGCTATTATTAGGGAAGGTTTTTCCCAACATTTTGTCCACCAAACCTACTTAAAAACATTTATAAAAATTGTTGGGACAAACAAATTTTGTTTGGTTTCTCGAAAAAAATAGAAATAGAAAAAAATTATTTAGTTACTATTTGTTCTTCAATTTTTAGTTTAAATATGATTTAGTTATATAATATGCATCAAATAAAGTAAAATAAAAAATTATGGAATATTTATATTATCTATTTTTTATGATTAAGAGGTGGAGATAATAACCGAATTCTAAACGTGGGACCTAAGGAAAATTCTATAAAAATTAAGAGTGAGGAACTTTGCTTTCTTTGGCTTGAGTCATTTTTAAGTGATAAAATATTTTGACAAGAAAAAATTTACACTTTTTATGCAAATATTTTAGACTTATCTTATGCCTAAATAAAAAATGTGAAAACGATAAATTGAGAATGAAAGAAAAAGCTCACATAAGTTTTGCTGGTTTCAGGAAGCAAGATTCAAATGACCATGGCTATTATTTGTTTTTTTTTTTTTAGTTTAAATGACAATGACTCTAAACAAAAGGTTAATATGATAATGTAATTAAATAATATAAAAGTGGAACTAAAAAGGAAAAAAAAAGTGAAGACTTTTTTAGATTCCACTTGGAATTAAATGGCATTTATAAATAGCCAAAAGGGCTGCTTTTTGACAAGTGCATTTTCAAAAGTTAGAAAGCAAGTTTTACATTATAGAGTGGGAAAATATTAGTCCATAAGTCTATTTGGTTGGCTAAACCCAACCAAAACAATAATATTTTTTAGAAAAAAGCACCATTTTTTTCCCTTTTCTTTAATGACTTGGGCCTCATGTCGTGTATTATAATAATTAAAAATAATAATAACATTTAATATTTTAATAAATTTAACAACTTAAGACTTTGTCAATAAGATCACTAGCTTAACAACTCTTGGTGCTCCATTATGATGATCGGAGAGTCGTAAAGAATATGAAACTTATTGAGCTGAATATTATTAAACTTAGACAAAGCACATCTTGTGTTTTGCTCATTTCCTATTACTATAAATAGAGGAAATTCATCTCACTAACGATATAACACAATAATATTCTTACTCATCTTAATACTAGTTCCATCTAAATATCGATTGCTGTAAATAGAAGAGAATTCATCGTATAGTATGTTGGACGTAACACTTTATAGATGTGAGTATTCGTTTTGTAGCTAGTTCGATGACTCTACATCATCTCCTTGACTAGAAAGCTCAAATGAACCTCTAATCTAATTCTTGCATCAACAAACAATTTTTTCTTTTAACACTATTAGATTTTAAAATCATATGTTCTAAATTGTTCTTTGCATTTTTCATTTTCCTTTGCATACTATTGAAAGGAAGGAAAAGAAGAAAGAAGTTGTAGTTTTAAAAAAAAAAAAAAAAAAAAAAAAAAAAAAAACTGTTCTCAAATCAATAGGGAATTAAAATGTTTATGACTTAATTAGTTTAATGACCTTTTCTCATTGGTTATATTTTGTGTGTTTAAAGCCATGCCCAAATCTTTTTCACAAAAGATTAGTGCGAAAATGGGCCTCCAACAATAATAGGGAATCATGCTATCTTTGTGCAGCCCATAAATAGTTTAAGAAACTCGGCCCAAAGTTGAGGCCTATAATATTGTTTCTCATTTTACGATATAATCATTAATATATTTTAATAATATTATAAATACTTATTAATATCAGTATTATAAAAAGAATATGTGACAATACTCATTAATATTAATGATTATATATATATTTTTTAGTGAATATATTTATAATTATATTTTAGATTTGACAGTAAATTTCTCAAAAATAATTCATCGAAAAAAAGGCGTATCATTATTTATATTTGTTCTTTCTTTTTTACTACACTTTGAGTTTGACCTAGACTTCTGTTCGATGAGTGAAATTTGAAAAATGATACTTTTTTAACTTCAACAAGACTAATTTGAAATGAATAGTTATTTTGAGTAGTTAAAAATTGACTTATAGAAACAATAGCTTGTTTGAATGTGAATTCGAAATGAATAGTTATTTTGAGTAGTTAGAAATGAATGATTAAAAATGAGGAGTTATTTTGAGTAGTTAGAAATGAATGATTAAAAATGAGTAATTAGAAATGAGGAGTTATTTTTAGTTGTAAAAATGAGGAATTGTTTTGAGTAGTTACAATAACTCGATTAGATGTCATTTTTTGAGGAATTGTAAATACTCATTTTAAATCTTCCATAAATTCAACAAACAAATGACATCGAAAAGAGAGAGAGAAATAACTCGCATTAAGTGTCAAAGAGAGAAGATATACCTCGTTAACTTAACACGTGTTAGACACTTGTCTAATGTGCAAAATAAATTGGGATTAGGGATATTAACTTAATACAGATTAAGTCAATATCCACCTCAAACACACCCTGATCGATTCAAATTATATGTACCAATTTAAATTCTTAGTTAAGTCTTTGTTTTAATATCGTTACATAAGTTTCTCCATGCATGGTCAAAATTACATGTAAACATTTATTTGTATTTTATAGGTGATGTAGTTGATTGAAGATTCAAACTATATACTACTGTTGAGGTTACAAGTATAATACCTTAAATTTAAATAAATTAGTAGATATTTGAACTAATCTCGAAAGAAAATAGTACATTGTAACATTATTTATGTAAAGTTTGTTCTACAAAATTATTTGGTTATTGCCTTTCAGATTAATTAATTTTTGTAAGAGAATTTGGATCTAGAAATTTAGAAGAACTAGGCTAGGCATGGCTAAAAATGTTTTAAGGGTGCGTTGGGAGCACTTATTATGTAATTGTAGACGAAGGGTTATGATAAACGATGAGTTATAATAAACAGTATTTGAGATGCAGGTTATTATAAGAGGAGTTATGATAAACGGTGTTTGAGGTGCAGGTTATTGTAAGAAGAGTTATGAAATTTTT
>JBBMKA010003605.1:0-12306 GCA_037833695.1 Sechiopsis laciniata | reverse complement strand
CTATTTATAGGTAGAGGGAGGGCCAATGTGAAACTTCTAATAACGTAAGATTAACTTTCCATCAAAGTTAATTTGAAAAAACTTAAGTTTATGAGAAATGAAACTCACAATCTCATAAACAACATTTCAATAACATATCAATTGAAAACATATTTTCTTAATAGACAATCTTAATGGAGAAATGAAGGTTTCATTTTTTAATTGATAATGAAACCACCTTTTAGGTTTTTGATTTTCTAACAAAATACACATTTTTATCTCAATTGAGTTATATTTTTATCAATCATAGACTAATTAAATTAATTTTATACCTATATGTGCATTTTCTATATAATCAGGCCTTTTTTCTTGAAAATGTAAGCTTCTACTTTGAATGTTTAATAACAACTTAAATAAATTCAATTAAAAAAAACGAACAAACAAATTATATATATATTGGGATCACATGAATAACGTTCTGGGAATATAGCTCAAATGGTAGAGTGTTTGTTTTGCATGTGAGAAGAGGTACAGGGTTCGATACCCTGCATCTCCAATTGTGTTTTATTCTTCTTTTTTAAATGCGAGTGCTTTGATATGTTTGCATATTTCCTTCTTACATGGCCGAAAATGGCAGCCCTTACGTATCGGCGTAAGTTCCCATTCAGCTTCATCGTTCACCAGCGTTTCAGTCCCTTCACTTCCGATTCAGCGGCGCCGGCGGCAATCGACCCGACCCAACTCCGCCGCGTCTGCACCGTTCTCTACCAGCAACAGAACTCCTCCGATCAAAGGCTCCACTCCAAGCTCCGCGCATGCAATTTCAACCTCTCCCACGAATTCTTCCTCCACGTCTGCAACACCTTCCCTCTCTCATGGCGTCCCGTTTATCGCTTCTTCCAATTCTCCCAAACCCTTCCCAATTTCACTCACACGCCTGTCTCTTTCAACAAACTCATCGACGTTGTTGGCAAATCTCGAAATATCGATCTCTTATGGGGGTTGACTCAGGAAATGGGGCGGCGCCGTTTGGTCACCGATAAGACTTTTGTTGTTGCTCTCAAAACTCTAGCGGCGGTAAGGGAGTTGAAGAAATGTGTTGAGTTTTTCCATTTGATGAATGGATATGGGTTTGGTTATAGTTTAGTGACTTTGAACAAAGTGGTTGAGAAATTGTGTGGCTGTAAACTTGTGGATGAGGCTAATTTTTTGGTTTTAAAATTGAAGGAATGGATTAAGCCTGATGGGGTTACTTACAAGTGGTTGATTAAGGGGTTCTGTGATGTGGGAGATTTGATTCAGGCTTCAAAGGTTTGGAACTTGATGGTGGAAGAAGCGTTTGAGCCTGAAATGGAAGCTGTGGAGGAGATGATGAATGCTCTTTTCAAGGCCAACAAATTTGATGAAGCTTTGAAGCTTTTTCAGGCTATGAGATCGAACCGGATGAATGATTTAGTTCCTTCAACCTACAACCTTGTGATTAGATGGTTGTGTAACAAAGCGAAGCCGAGGCAGGCCTTCGTACTGTTCGACGAAATGCACAAGAGAGGACTCGAAGCTGATAATTCTGCTCATTCTTCACTCATTTATGGGCTTTTAGCAAGAGGGAGAAGAAGAGAGGCTTATAACATTATGGGAAGAATTGATAGTCCTGATTTGAGTGTGTACCATGCTTTGATTAAGGGGCTTTTGAGGATGAGAAGAGCAAATGAAGCAACTCAAGTTTTTAGGGTAATGATAGAAAGAGGGTGTGAGCCTATAATGCATACATATATAATGTTGTTACAAGGGCATTTAGGGAAAAGGGGGAGGAAGGGACTGGATCCACTTGTGAATTTTGATTCCATTTTTGTTGGAGGTTTGGTGAAGTATGGGAAGTCATTGGAGGCCACAAAATATGTGGAGAGATTGATGAAAAGAGGGCTTGAAGTGCCAAGGTTTGATTACAACAAATTTTTGCATTACTACTCTAATGAGGAGGGAGTTGTAATGTTTAGAGAGGTGGGAAATAGGCTTAGAGAAGCTGGATTGATTGATTTGGCTGATATATTTCAGAGGTATGGGGAGAAAATGACCACCAGAGATAGGAGGAGAGATCGAGCAGCAGTATCGTCATGACGTCGAGTAAGATTTCAGCAGTGTTGAGGTAAAATGAGGAGGTGTTTGGGTTGATTTCCATCTATACTGTCTCAATCTCACTATTGCTTGTATAAATACATTATGTTGATGTTCTGTTTTATGTTTGTTTCATTGTTTAGTTTCTCTAGCAGGTGCTTGAACCCGAAAGGTTTTAAATGTTTTGAAAAGGAGACATTAGCAACCGTAATGCAACAAAGTTGCCCATTTGTGGTTAGAATGTTTTCGTTTCTCATGTCTGGCTTAAATTGTGAATGTCACAGCAAAGAACAAAGTTAGCCCTTCATTCATTGATGTTAACATATTGCTAAATTATGGTTGCTACTTATCTAAAATTTATTATCTAACGAACTATCATAGCAACCACATATAATAGGATCACTTATTCCATAAAAATAGTGGATGTGCATAAGCTAGTACGGATACTACACAAGTGGTAATTGGAGGTATCCAGCTCCATTTTGAACTATCCTGTGTTGAAGTCTCATTTTTAAATAGGAGAAGAGGGAATGCTAATGTCCCAAATGAACTGGATGATGCGAGTTTCAGTTTGAAATTATGTATATATATATATATATATAACACACACTCACAAAGATAAGATAAAAAAAAAAATTGAAAAAGCTCAAATTATGGCTTTGGTTGCCTTCTTTTTTTTCCTATTTCTATATTTGCACATTAGTAACTGCCTGTGCAAAGAAAAAAATTCCCTTGGGGGAAGAATCAATGGATATTAAGGAACACCTGCACAAAAATGGACAAAAAATTTGGCTTTGCTGCCATGAAAGAAAACCTAAACCTACACAAAATTTTCTTCCAGTACTCTTTACTGCTATATTCACCTTGAACCTGAATCAAACTGATTTATGCCACTGCGAATAGAAACAAGCAGTAAATATAAAGACCATCTGTGCCAGAATCATATGATTGTTCATGGATTTTAGATTTAGGACAACCTGATTTTCCCTCCTGAAAGAAGTTGACTTGGTAATTGGCTGGCACACACAATATTACAAATATCTTTGAACAATGAGAATTTCAATTGTATTTAAATACAATGTGCCTTAGTGGAATAGTGAGAATTTCACTGATTTTCCCTCGTATTTTTTGTATGTGCTGTAGAGGAACAGAGACCCAAGATCACTCATTCAACAATTGCCATTTAGCAAATTAGTTTGGAATCATATATTTTCTACATTTGTAGGGTGATCTGCTAGACCATCATCGACTCACGCAAGAAGATCCTACGGCTCGACTTCATCTATGCTTTCTTTTGGAAGTGTTGGTTGGAGGGAACTATAGGATCTTCAACGATGATCGTCGTACTTTCCAAGTTCTTCTCAATTCCATTAATCTTATAGCTATTAATTTATTGGTGTTGCCTATTTCCCCCTTTTATAGGCTGTGATCTACATTACTTTCTCATTGACAGCTTTATGCAACTGGTAACTTGTTATCTTACAAGTTATAATTGGGATGTACTCTATCTTTCAAGACTAAATATTGCATTTTCAAGTAACTTGCTTTTGCATACGCTATTCTGCAAAGGAGTTACAGAATTTTTTGAGAGGAGTATCTTCCATGGCTAGATTGTTAAAATCTTCTACGCTACAGACTTACCATATTCCACGGTGTTCTCTCTTGTAGCCTATATAAATTTAAATTGACATGCTTTTATGTTTCCTTTATCATTTTTTTGAAAAATACTTGCAAGTATGTATGGCACTAAATGTAACACTATTTGGTGTTACAAAATTTTTCTTTGATCAATATTAAGAAGTAAAAAACCAAAAGAAAAAAATTATGTACCACCAATATACCTTGTGGAGGGCTTGCCTATTTATATGGAGGCATAGTTTTCATGAAGTCTACACTTATTATGAGTGGTTAATTTCCATTTACTTAAATTTTAAGAGTTTACCTCCGGCTCACTTTTGGTTATTTTTGTTATTAATTAATTTTAAATAATTATAACAAAATAATTTCAGTCGATCATAATTATTGAAAATTATTAGGTTAAAGTTAACACGAACCACAAATGAAGATGGATTCTCCGATATTCAAAATCTTATTGAAGTTTATTTTTTCCGACTAAAAGGCATACCTTCAATTGAGCATGTTCCTTAATAGGTTTAAAAAAAGAAGGCACGTTCCTTAATATAATACATATATATATTTCCAGTATAAATTGCTGTATTTTATGGACACGGGACGTTGTTACTGTTTTTCTCCTAATTTGTGCAATCGCATATAGAACTATGATTATGACTATAATACTGTAAAAAGAAAATGATTATATTTATAATTATTAGGTTAAATTATTGAATGAGATTTTGTCAACATTATCCTTGAATTTTGAAAAAATTCAAAAATACTCTTTAACTTTACAAAATGTTTGAGAAATACTCTTTTTATTAATTTAGATAAAAACTGTTAAAATTTTGTTTTAAAAGTACCTCTAAACTTTTAAAAATTTAAAAACTATCCTTGTTCATAATAACTATTAAAAAACATCTTTATTATTAAATTTTGAATGAAAAATGTTAAAATTTTGTTTGAATATATATGTCATAGACTGTTTAGAAATATTTAAAAAAATTCTTACTCCAAAACGATTTCTCTGCTTGCTCACTTTATATATTTTTTCAATATGGAAATTAATGACAATAAACATATATTATTCAAAAGATCCTACACTAGTTGATCAACTTAGCTCAAGAAATTCAAATTCATAAGTATAATCATCTCTTGATTAATTAAATACGAAAAAAGTTTAAATTGTTGTTGAAATAAGTTTTTTTTTTATTCAACTATTGTTGGGATGAGTTTGAAAAACCAAGATTGAATAGGTTCAAGGTAGAGATTTATTCACTACTTTAAAGTTAAATGATTAACTTATCATTGTTTTATTTGGTGTGATCGATTTCTAACTTGAATTATTCATAGCTTCCTAAATGTTTGAATTTAATGTCAAACTTTAAAGTCGAACAGTAAAATCTCAATGACTTCATAATTGCTTTCAAATTAAGATTTTTTTGTTTAACGTTGCATCGAAATTATCCCTAAGGGCGGCTGAGTGGTTGAGGCTTGGTGCGTTGGGGACGGTTGGGATGTGCTTAAAATATAAACCTTTTTAAGTATCCCAAGCCTGGAGCTTGGGACGTGGTATTAGACCCTGGATGTAGGGGCGCTCATATGCCAACACAGGTAGCTCGATAGAGTTAGTATCTTTGCTTGGCCCGGAAGACTAGCTTCAATTGGCCGATTAACCAAAAATAAAATATTACATCAAGATTAAACCTTAGAGTTCATTTTGTAACCTTGTGATTGATGTAAAGTTTTGAATTTATTCTTATCAATCGCTAATATAACAGTAAGCCTAAAAATTTAAAATACATTGCAACTAACAATATGTTGAGAATCGCATGTTGATAAGGTAAGGATATCTCTTAGTGTTTAAAAGGTAGGTGGACTACTCACTCCTCTCATTGCTAATTGATTTTAAGGTGGACCCTCATATTCTCTAATATGGTATCATAGCCCATTAAGCTCAAACGGATATTCAATCCAATAAAAATGAAATTGAGATTCGATTCAAGATTCGTGAGCCCAAAAAGAGGCACCATCTTGAGGGGTCATGTTGAGAATCCCATAGTTAATTGGTTTTGAGGTTGAATCTCATATTCTCTAATACAATACAACTAGTCGAAAAATACAACTTAATTTAAGTTAACATTCAATGACTCAAACACACACGATTGGACCGGTTGATAGATTCACCCACCCAAAATTTTAGATTAATCCAAAAATCTCCTTTACTCAATCCCATGTATACCCCTACCTTCTATCTATCGAAAAACAAAGGTAAAGTGATAAATACATAAAATAAACGATAAACAACAATTATCAGATAAATACATTAAGAAATTAATTTCAACATCGAACTAATTATTCAATTAACTAAACAACTAATATTGACACATAAAAGTAATTTATAAGTTTAAGTAAAAAAAAAAAAATTTAAAAAAAAAAAAGATCTTTTACAATTAAATATATAAGGTATTTGAAACAAATTTTTTTAACATTTTTATAAAAAAGATTAATGATACAAATATTTTATAAAGTTGTAATTACCAATGTTATTTTTGAAACTTTTTAAAATTCACATATTTTAAACATAACTTTAACGGTTTTTATCTAACTTTAACGACAATGATATTTTTGAAATATTTTGTAAAGTACAAGAATGTTTTTGAAACTTTTTAAAATTCAGAGATAATTTTAACAAAAACCTCATAATTCAATAGTATGTTTGATAATTTAGTTTTTTTTAAACCCTTTTGAAATTGTAATCTAGTTGATAAGCCAACTAATTTTAAATCATTAATTGAAATATATACTCCTCAAATTTTGAACAGACCCCTCATTTAAGCGGGCGATGAACGAATTTTAAACATTATTTGGTTAAATCGAAACTTTTCGTCCCTATCAAATAAGCTGAAATTATAACCACTTTAACCAATTCGTGTTAAAAATTTTAAAAAGTATAAGCTCTTAATATTTTCAAATTCATAAACCTATCCAACACAGATTTGAAAATTTACAAACTAATAAACACTTTTTTTAAAGTTGAAGACAACCTAAAAATTCAAGAACCTATTAAACATCATCCTAAAAGTTCTATGAAATGTGATTTAAAATTAAAACCTTATCTTAAATGATTATTGCTAATTTTAAACATATGCTAAACAAATTATATAACCGAGATCTTCTCTAAATGATTCAAACCAAAATGAATTCCACAAAATAAAATACTATAGTCAACAGCATAAAAGAGTCAAAAATTAAACATTCATACATCGTCACAGAAACCTTTCACAAAGAGGTTTCGTCAAAATATGAGTACAAATAAGCCATAAACATAACCAACAAATAATGAGATCAATTACTGTATCAAATATTTCTTCAAAAAAAAACTACTGTATCAACTAACCAAGAAACCCCACGATTCAAATATTGTTGAACAAGAACCATGAACATAGTATAAGAACACCAACCAACTATTAAAAAATAATAACTATATCGAAGTCACAAAGAAAGAAGAACAACAAAACATGAGTATAGCTTAACTATTTAAAACAACGGGTAAGGACGGATTGAGTTATCTGCCCATGTGCTGTTTCTCCATAGGACCTTTACCCTCAATCTGTCCCTAACCCGTCGTGCTGTTTAATTAAAACTGCAAGAAAAGCTACAGTAAAATAAAAAGGTGTCCATTATCCGTTCATGTAAAATTTTTATAACAAAGCTTAAATAAATGATGTTGTGCTGTGCACTAACAATGTAAGGTTTTGCCAAAGTAGTGCAAAAAGGATGAGTGTAATCCATGTTACCTCTAGCTTAGGGAAGTTTGGTAATTTGTATGCTACAAGTATACAGCACTGTAAAAGCATTCCAAGTGATGGAACTCCAAGTATAATTAAGGTTAATCTGGCTCAAGTAGTCCCCAGTTCCCTATTCAGGTAGTCAACAAACCTCCTCTTAGCACTTGCTGCATCAGAAGGTGGCGGTCGTCCGCTTAAACTAGTCTGCCCCGTTAGTTTAATGAAAGTTCTTCGTAGCCTCCGAAGCTCTGGTAGGCCAACCGACCTCGAAATATTGATGGTTGGTAACTCCTGACCCAAAGAAATACCATTCAGGGGTCCTCCCATTGCTTGGGTTTGTGCTTCTACTATAGCATTAACCACTTCTTGTGTTGCTTTGTCCAATTCATACAGAGAATTGGCCTCCGAAAACCGAGAACTCTGAGTTGCGATTGTTGGCTGTAAAATTTTTACATCCCGCGACTTTGAGTCTACTGTTTTTGTCAAGTATGATACAGCATCTAGAATCACAGGAGATAATTTCTCTATTACACCTTTATGTGGAAATAACTCAAACAGCGGCGAATCCCATCTATTCTTCCTATCTGGTCTCTCAAACCTTCTCACCAGATCTTCAAAGATCTTATCATCATAGTTAGCTTCTTCTTTCTCACGCCGCTCTTCGTTCCACTTCCTACAATGGCTTTCTTCCACATCACAGTACAGCACGCAGTACCTAATTCCTGCTCCACGGGCCAAACACCACAGCTCATACCTATAACCCTTTATACTATTCAAAGAGTCTACAATGACAATGCTATCTTTAGATACAGATCTGTCAACTTCAGATCTCAGAACTCCTCTTAAATTCTTTTCGGCAGGCATATTAGCATAGCTCTGATTGCAATCGAGATGAAAAGAAGTTTCATCAATTATCCTAACGGCTTGTTTTACATTTGATTCCTTGAGAGATTCAGCTAAGCACAGTGCTGCAGTGGACTTCCCACTGCATGGCTGGCCACAGACCACAACTAATGCCATTTTCTGGAGGAAAATGAGCTTTAAAGCAAAGATTTCAAAGCAGAGAAGTTCTAACTGCTAATAATCCAAGAAAAAACAATAAATATCAATAACACTCCAACTTTGCTTGTTACTTATTAAAAAAAAAATTAAGAATAATTCCGTAACATAGCTAGAACTATTAGAAAGATATGATCAAAGAACTAACACAGACAACATATGATTAAAAATTACAAGAAAACTTAGTAGGATGCAGCAAATGCAGGTAAGAAAGACAGAAATCTAACCATAAGTCAAGCATAAAATGAAAAACAAGTTGCATTTAATCAAAAAATTCTTGGCTTACAATAATTAAGATCTGAACTAGTTAATTTCTTTATAATTACCAGTTACAATGAACATTTCAGCCCAACCGAAGTAAATGAAGAAATACATAGAGGACAGGAAGCTAGCGATAACTCTAACACATCCAAAAACAGAATAAAAGATTGGTACAGCACCAAAGCTGTATTTCAATATCGGATTTGTCACTTTTCTACAAATTATTTGTAGCCCTGCTCTGTGAGTCGTTTAAAGTACAATTCAGCTGATAGAACAACGTTCAGAAGAGCAAAAAGGTTTAGAAAAAAGAACCCATGATTTTTAAGTATAATAACTTCAGGTTTCCGGAGCTTCAAAGCTTTCCATAATTGATGAACAAGTAAATCTCTCAATGAATTAGCAACAAATTAAACTCAGAGTCGGACAGGTTCAAACACTGGGAAACAAATCAGAAATCATTACAATTTTCCTAAATCAAAATTAAGAGAAACCTCAAAACCAATAGAACCAAGCCGCGCGATCAAAAGACAGATAATATCAAAAATTTTATACCTTGATTGGCTCGGATTTCTCAGATTGCTTACACCACAGTTCGTTTGTCTCTCGAGATGGAGAAGCACAAAGAATTTAATAGATGAAGATGAACTTGTTCGACGAAGATGTTATTCAACATTTTTACAGCCAGATCTCTTCTTTTAGGGTTTTGAATGGCCTATTTTTTTTTTTTTTCCTTTTCCGATTTCAATAATATTTGCTTCTTTTTTTTTTTTTTTTTTTTGGATAAGTTCATCATTACAAAATAGACCTCCAACTATACAGAAGGGTGCCATAACTATAATTACAAAACATGGGAGATTGTTTGGCCCACGAGACAATCGTATTAGTAAATATTATCCATGCAGTGCCCAAATGTAGTCTTTTTGTCTTGAAATATTCGGTTGTTCCTCTCCAACCATAGATGCCAGCAATAGGCTTTTATAAAGCTCTCCCAAAGGATTTTTTTGTTCTTCTTGAAAGGATGTCCAATGAGGGTGAGGTTGAGCATAGAGGGGGTCATTAGGCAAAGGAAAGCTCCAGTCAAAAGCCGAACGAATCTGGTCCCAGAAAGTATCCGCAAATTTACAAGTTAACATCAGATGTGCTTGAGTTTCGGCATCTTTTTGGCACATAGTGCACCAATTTGATGACATCTGAAGGTGTGTCATCCTTTTTTGAATCTTGTCATTCGTAGATATGGCCCCATGACTAAGTTTCCATAAAAAGAATTTGATCTTTTTAGGGATTTTGTCTTTCCAAATTGCTTAAGAAATCCTTGAGAGGGGAGAGTCCGAGGGGCAAAATAAGTTTCTCAGTAGTGACTGGACTGTGAATCCCTTTATTGGATCAGGAAGCCATGTGCATACATCTTTTCCTCTAGAGAGTTGAATGACGTCAAGCATTGCACTCAAATTAGCAAATTCAATGATCTCAACCTCTTTCAAATTGCGTCTCAAAGCCAAGTCCCAAGTATTTTGGGTCATATTCCATGCTTCCTTGACAGTCTGGTGTTTCTTTTTGGAAAGGCCGAAGAGCATTGGGAATTGATTATAAAGATGAGAGCCATTAGTCCAGGCATCTTTCCAAAATGATGTATTAGCTCCATCATTAACCTTAATGAGAGTTATGTCCTTAATAAGGGATGCATAATTAAAGATGAATTTCCATGGGCCTCTGGCCGTGTGTATGGTGTTGGTGCCCGGTTGATTAGATGATGAGGATCCCCCATATTTGGTATCAATCATTCTTCTCCAAAGGGCCATATTTTCACAACCGTACCTCCAAATCCATTTGGCTAATAAGGCCTCATTCCTCCTTTTCAAATTATAGATGTTGAGTCCACCATATTCCATGGAAAGAGTAATGGATTTCCAATTAATCAAGTGCAGACCTTTAGTCTCTTTCTTCTCTTTCCAAAGAAAGTCTCTAATCATTTTCTCCAACTTATTGGCAACATTAGAAGGCATCTTGTATATAGACATGTAATAGGTAGGAAGATTGGATAATGTGGCTTGTATGAGGGTAAGTCTTCCTTCTTTAGAGAAGTGACTATGCTTCCAAGAGGAAATTTTCTTCTCAACTTTCTCAATCAATATTCTCCAAAAAGACTGTGTTTTCGGCTTGCCATGAAGTGGAAGGCCCAAATAAGTCAAGGGCCAAGTGCCCAATTTGCACCCAATTTTAGCAGCAAGTGTGGCATCACATTCTCATCCATGTTGATACCCATAAGTTCAGACTTATTAACATAAATTTTTAAGCCAGACAAAGCTTCAAAGCTTTTCACAGTCTTGAGTAATTCGTCGATAGCCTTGTCATTGTGTATGGAAAAGAGAAGAGTATCATCTGCAAACTGTAGATGAGAGACATTCAAATTACCAACTTTAAACTTATAAATTTTATTCTCGGTTTCAACTTAAAGGATCATTCTACTAAGGCAATCCACGATGATGATGAATAGGAATGGTGAAAGTGGGTCACCTTGTCGCAGCCTTCTAGTTGCTCTGATTTTTCCATGGTCCTACCATTGATTATGATGGAAAATTTTGGAGAAGATATACAACCAAAAATCCATTTCCTCCATGTGTTCCCAAAACCTTTAATATGAAGTAATTGGTCCATGAATTTCCAATCCACAGTATTAAAGGCTTTTTCAATGTCCAGCTTGATCACAATGCCATCCTTTCGCTTTCTATTCCATTCATCAATGAGTTCGTTAATAATGAGGATAACATCAAGGATTTGTCTCTTTTCCACTAAGGTAGATTGATGTTCAGTAATGGTATCAGGTAAGACTTTCTTGAGCCTTCGTGATAGGACTCTAGCAATAATTTTATACATACAAGAGATGAGGCTATTCGACCTGTAGTCACTTAGTGTTTTGGCATCAATTTTCTTCGGGATCAAACATATGTAGGTCTCATTGAGGCTTGCATTAATAATACCATTCTTGAAAAATTCATGGAATACTCTCAGTATATCAGATTTGAGAATGTTCCATGACTTTTTGTAGAATTCCACAGTGAATCCATTGGGCCCTGGTGTTTTGTTGGATCCCAAATCTTTGACATCCTCCCATATTTCAGTTTCAGTCAAGGGAACCTCTAATGTGGCAGCTTGTTCTGGTGTGATGGGGGACCAATTGTTTAGAGCAGGCAGTGATTGATTACCAATTTATTTACTGTAAAGCTTCTTGTAGAAGGTAAGAAATTCTCCTTCGATCTCAGAGTCATTGTAGAGACTAGTACCATTGCTGGTTCGACAGACTAACACACAATAATTAAAGAAATGATATTGATGGTTATGACGTGGAAGATTGACATGACAAATCTCCACCTTCGCCAAAGCAAAAGGAAACTTAAACCAAGCGAATTGTATGTGTGATCCCCAAAGGTTGTGCAAGTATACACAGTCTTTATTGTAGTAAGTTTTAATGTAAGTAAAGGTCATCTCC
>JBBMKA010003594.1:0-12308 GCA_037833695.1 Sechiopsis laciniata | reverse complement strand
AATTGAAATTTATTGGATAAATATCAATTAAAATAAATAAAACAAAATATGGTTTTTTCAAAAATTAAATGGAAAAATCAAATGGGAAAAATGCATAATATTTTGTCACACATCGGAAAGCTCTAAGTTGGAGCCTCCATCACTCCACTATAAATAGGAAGCCTTGGAGGCTTTCATTCTCATCACACTCACTTTTAGAGTAACCTTTCTCATAAGTTGAAAAACCTCTCTGAAAGCTGAGATTTTTTTTCTCCTCCATAGTTAGACTATTCTGACAAAGTTCTTAGCTTATTTCTCTAAAGGCTTCCCACCAAGCACTCGGTGGTAGCAAAGAAGCCATAGCCTGGAAGAGTGGAAAAGATCATTCAAGTTTTCTCATGGGGAATAGTCGATCCTACTCAACATAAAGACCCGCCAAATTAGATTAGAGGCGACAGTCAATGTAAATATTCTTCTTCAATAACATGTTAATCACCTAGGGTATTGCATTTAGATTAACTTGATTAATCAAAGATAATTAATTAGATTAATTATTGTAAAATTTTTATTATTCACATGCTTTCGCCACGATAAATGCATGCTCCTACCCCATATTCCCAACAGCGGAGACATACACAACTGTCTCGGGGTAGCTTGATCTACATCAGGGACCCGCCACACTCTGCTGCGCAACTCCGATAGTGTATCAACAGAAACATACATGAATGCTTTGGGGTAGCCTGACCTACGTCAGGGACCTGCCAGGCTCCCGTTGCGCATCTCTGATAGCGTATCCACAGGGCATTCACAAATGCCAAATAAGTCAAGACAATGACACACGAGTCGTGGAGGACCACGAGTGAGGGAACCACACAGGATCCTTAAACCTCGAGTCAAGGCAACGACACACGAGTCGTGTCAGCAAGGGCATACTTGAATGCCAATAAAGTCACCTGATCGTGTCAGGGGAAAGCCACACAAGATCTAGCCTAGCCTAGGCGAGTGCATCCGCCCACCCGAGGGCTTGTGCAACCCACATCGTGTGCTTAACAACCAAGGAACTCGTTGTTCTGCACACAATATGATACGTGGATGAGATCCGATCCCTTGGTTTGATGTAGGAGTCAACCGGTAGGTTAGTGCAGCCCAACCACGTGTCTCGAAGTAAAGAGGGTTCATATCCTCCTTGATTCCTAAGGGCACTAGCGAGTCACATCAATAACATGATATTGATCACGCAACACGAGTGAGGAAAACTACAGGGTCCCTAAACCTCGGGCTAGAGGTGCCATTTGCTAACCCCAGCATGCGGGGACAGACCTTTCTGCAGATAACATCTCCAAAATGCATGTAGTCTCACCGACAAACATTCCTCCATGCCTTCATCTGTCCTAGTAGCCTTTTCTAGTAGTGTTGGGGTCAAGTAAGGCATGATTGGCTCCCCCTCCCACGTGCTGGGATGGGAAAACAAGTGGAACCATGCACGAAGCATATGAGGTTCCACAAGTATAACAAAGAGATATAACTAACACTAGAGTCATACAAGATCTAGCCTAGCCTAGACGAGTGCAACCGTCCGCCCGAGGGCTAATGTAACCCGCATCGTGCATTCAATAACCAAGAAACTCATTGTTCTGCACACAATGTGACACATGGATGAGATCCGACCCTTTGGTAGGATGTAGGAGTCAACCCGTAGGTTAGTGCAGCCTAACCACGTGTCTTGAAGTAAAGAGGATCATATCCTCGCTCGATTCCTAAGGGCACTAGCGAGTCACATCAATAACACGATATTGATCACGCAAGACGAGTCTTAAATGGGGTGAGCTAGTTGCTCCTCTAAGTGGTTAACAAGATAACCGAGCCTAGTTATTCTAATGCCGAACATAAACAATCCAAGCAACATATCATGATGGCAAAATGCTATAACCCCTAGGCGACACAACAGAGAAATCGAGCATATAATCATTGCAGCATGTATATAGTCAAACATAGATGAAACAAACAATGAAACATGCATAAACCCATTCATGAGCTGCTTAACACGTTAGGGGCATTTCGGTCACTACATGCATTACCCTAGGCAATTCTGTCATTCGGATGATCAAACAGAATAAACAAACTATCACGTATACAAGAAAAAGGTACAATTCAGGGAATTATGATTCAACCAACAAGGGCACAACAGTTAAGAAGATTCATTACGCTTCTACGTTATCATGAGTATAGCTAGTTCCACCACAACAATCACGAAACAAGTCATAAAGCATTCATTCCTCGTAAATCCTAACATCCAACCATTCACATTCTTTTCAACCACAAACCTGGTTCATAATGAAACTTCTTACCTTCCCGACGACTTGACCGAAACACCAAGAGAACTAACAAGCTAAACGACGAGTTCCCGAGAGCACTTAAACATAGAATTAAGAATAGAAATCAACAAAATGGACAAACGAAACACAACAGGCTAAAACGGAGCTTTCCAAGCGAACAGGGACGCGAAACTGAGTTGGCGGCGCGTCGCTAGAAAATGGCAGCGACAACGGTGCGTTGCCATCAAAACCTACAAACCTTACCTCTTTTTCTTTTTCTAACTCTCCTGGTCACGGATCTAGTCGTGAATTTTCAAACGTCTAGCTCAACAAAACTACAAAAAAGAAATGGGTTTAAAATGGGTTATCACCAGAAAACTCCATTAACGGCCGTTTTGAAGCTCAAAACCAGTTTTAAAATGAAAAGGGGCTTACCCAAGACGCAGATGCATGGGGAAGAGGCTTCAATGATGACGATCTCGTTGAGTCGAAATGGAGGAGAAACAGTCGGGGCTTGATTTTGGCTTGCGACGACGAGTGATGGCAGAGAAAAAAAACACGGTGGTCAGAGGCTGACGGAGGCGACGGCGACGTTGACGGCTGAGCGGGGTTTGGCCACATCGATGGCGAGCTCGAAGGACGCTGAGGTGGAGACGCGGCTGAAGGAGGATTTGTGTGAAACCCCAAGGGCAGACCTGCAAGCGACACGTGGCAAGATTTGGTCGACTGTGAGGGCTAAGAACGAACGGCTGAGATGAGTGCGGAGATGTACG
Source organism: Sechiopsis laciniata (assembly GCA_037833695.1). NCBI lineage: Eukaryota > Viridiplantae > Streptophyta > Magnoliopsida > Cucurbitales > Cucurbitaceae > Sechiopsis > Sechiopsis laciniata. The sequence goes on along the minus strand of JBBMKA010003594.1, from coordinate 9,241 downwards.
ACTGTGATTGCTCATTCTCCTTCCTTAGATGGCCGACGTGGCGAAGGAAGAGGGGAAAGGAAAGGTTATTTTTACGGCTGGAAATTAAATGTAAAAGGGACAAAAGAAACTTCTATATTTATATGAAAACTCTTTTCCTTTTTTAGAGTAAATAAACCCTAAACAATTAAAGTAACTTTTAATGCCCACCTAAAATAACCATTTGGTATTTACAACTAATGGTTGATTTACATAAAAGTAATGGGATTTAGGATTAAGTACTAGCCATTTAATTGATTAATTTACATAAAGAATATAATGGAAATTTAGGGGATGCCTCAAAATATTAAATTCTTCAATAAAAGCACATAATTATTTGTAAAAAAACTAAGGTGTTACAATATTTCACTCTTAAAGAGACTTTCGTCCCGAAAGCCACTTTAAGACACAACATACTAAAGAACGAGATTTTACTCGTCTCCTTACCGAACCTCGAGTGGTTCAATGCACCCTCTGGTGCCATCACACAACTTTTACTAAACAACCCTTAGTTGTTCAAAACCTTTCCGACCACAACAAAATTTTGAAATGGTTTAAAACTCATCTTGTTATTTGGGTTCACATGATTGTTAATCTTTGATTATAGGTTAAAACGTTTGTTCCTACTGTTGAAATCATCCAGGTTAAACTTTTCGACCAAAGCACTTACAATTCCAGTTGCTCAAAACATTTCAACCAAATAGAACTTTGCACTGCTTTAAAACTCATTCAGTAAACTGAATCGTCAAGGTTAATAATATCATTGTTGTTTACAACATTCAATTCCAAACTCAAAACATTAAGGTCATAAGGTACATTGAATTTTTAAAACATCATGGTTACAACTCTCGTTTCAAAACATTGTTCTTATTAATATCTTGTTTGGTTGGGTTCAAAACAATTACTTTTAAAATTTGGGGTAAATAGGGTTCTAGTGACAAGGAAGTTTTTGAAACTCAGGTATCGATGCCCTGACACTCACTGAGAACTTGAAAAGCAAAAATAACTCGTGCTTAGCTGCAACACTGAACAAGAACAAGAGTCTGACCCCGCTGGGTCAACCACATAGAAATAAAGATCCACTTACTCAAGCTTCCAAAACTTCCCGCGCATTCCCTAAAACAAACTTACTACCAAGCAACTTTCCTTTCAGAATGCGCAACAAAAAACCCTACCCCATAGGCACCACTTCCAAACTCAACTTCGATCAAACATCACTATGCAACTGAGCGAGGCAAAACTCCACACCTTGCGACAACACAACAAACTAACTTGGTTCACAAAATAAATAAGGGCAGTCCTCTGACCTGCACTCTCTAAACTTGAAGCTTGGCAAAAAAGAAGAAGAACTGAGATTGACCTTCTTTCGTGGGTAGTGGTCATCAACAAACCACACCATGCCACACATGGCATGGAACTCGAATAGGGGTAAAGCTAACCGAGCGAAACACTGGTTGCTGGTCTGATACACGTACTCGACCAACTCCAACTCCCAAAACAAGAAGTGACAACACAACTATAATGGAACCAATGGTGCAAAGTAATCACAATGAACTAATAGAGCAATACAATCACGATGGACAAATAAAGCGATGTGATTATAATGAAACAAAAGGGCAACACGATCCCAACGAAACAACTAGAGCAATACAATCATGATGAAACAATGAGGCACTACGTTCATGATGAACAGACGATGCAATTCGACCATGATGAACAAACAGAGCAACACAATCATGATAAAATATGAAAGAAATGCAATCATGATGAGAACGACTACAACGATACGAACATAATGAACAGGCAGTGCAATGCGATCATGACAAACGTACAGAGAAACACAATCATGATGAGCATATAGAGAAAATATCATCAGGATAAGAACGAATACAACAATACGAACATGATAAACAGACAGAGCGATATAATCACGTTGAAATTGAATACAGTAATAAAATCACGATGAACAGACATAGCAGTAAAAATCCTGATGAAGCAATAAGAACAATACGACCATCACGAATTGAATGAGCAATACCATCACGAAGGCACAAATAGAGCCATATAATCATGACGAAAATATAGGGTCATACAATCATGATGAACAAACAAAACAGAGCGATACGATCATGATGAACAACCAGGATAATACGAGCATGATGAAACAAACGGTAATACAATCATCATGCAACAAATGGAGCAATACGATCCTGATGAAATAGATAAAGCATTATGATCAGTTACCGAGTATACGAATATGAGACAATTCAAGCAAGAGACACATCAAATGACATGGATAATGGATCAATGGCAAACAATTGAATGCATACAACAAAAGGTCCAACCACAAACACATTCAATAACATTGATCAGAGAACAAAGGGCACACATAACAAGGCAAGAAACGTAAGGTCGAACAAAACATAAATTAGCTGTACGAAGAGGGCAAGGAACCTGTAAACACGACAACAAACTCATTAGTCTGAGGAGCAGGTTGAGCTAGAGTGACTGATGCGGCTGACGGTGCGCGTGATGAATTCCTGGTGGAAAACGACAACTGGCAGCGCAATACAAATGGACCCTCCTTGCCACACCGATAACACACATTCACCTTGGACGGACATAGTCTCTGGTGAAACCTCGAACACCTGCTACACTCCAATGCATCTTCTAGAAGGCTCTGATGACGACCTCGACGAGATCTCAACCTTTCTTGTTGTCTAAGACCTCATTTTCTAGATCGTTTCCTTGACTGATCGGAATCCCTCTAGAAGAACTGGCCTCTTGCATGACCGATATTCTCCCAACCAAAGTAGTCTCTTGAAAGGGAACCTCAGGGTATGACTCGAATCCCTGACCAGCTACACTGCTCGAACTCCCAAAGACCTCGAACTCACGAGTGGTATGCATAGTCAAATGGTGCGTGATCTGAACGGTAGAGGTGCGAGCTACGTGGCACTGAGTGTAAACGCTGATTCCCTACGATGCTCGGATCTGATGTAGAAAGGGGCTGACCTACGGTCTTCTGCATGTAGGTGGTGACAGTGCGAAACTCCTGTTTCTGAGTGATGAAGGGAGACACTGTCTCTAGTGCGACAACTAAGGCGAAGCGTGCCTCTACAAACTCTCTCCTGAACTGGTCCTACTGGACCGAGGTACCCCTACTGGGTAACTCTCCCTCGGGAGACATAACGGCAAGAAGGTAACTATGCTGAAACTGAACACAAATAAATCCAAATTAAGACCTACAAACAGGCAATACCATAGACAACAAAAAATAATTTCTCAACTAAAACATGCTTTTTACTTTACCATACTTCAACATACCTGGTGACTGCTGGTCTACTGATGATCATGGACACACAGTTTACATCGTAAACCAGTCTATAGAATCTCTGACTCTAAGCTTTGATACCAACTTGTAATGACTGGACTTTCTAAAATACTCTAATGGGGTGTTACGGGTGTATGCATTTAAAATCTATAAAATCGATTTAATAATCACATGCAATTTCCAACGAAAAACTCATAAAATCATGGAACACAGTTGATAGTTTGAAAAGCATACAAAAACATGACTAAGGATCCTGCTGGTTCAAAACGAAATACGGTTCAGCACAGTTTAAAACATGAAGTTCGACATAAAATAAAAATAATTCAGAATAGAAAATGATGACACCGTGTCCATGATCGATGCAGCTCCCAACCTAGCCACCTCGGAATGGATCAGTACCTGAAAATGTAAGGGATGAGTATATCGAAATATACCCAGTAAGGAGACCCACTATGAGGTTAAGCATGCAAACAGAAAATAAGTTAGAAGATACGACAACTGAAGCTAAGTGTCTCGCACATGCGTGCCCATCCCCTAGGTTGGTCACCAACAAATAATGTCAAACGACGACGTGCAAGTCGAGAGCAAGATATAGCTAAATACCGAGAAAATAGCTAACCACTGTCAGGAGAGCACCACGAGTGATGGAAACACACAAGTTCCCTAAACCTCAGGTCGGGACACGTCCCATAACGTATCCGTAGAGACATTCACAAATTCCTCGAGGTAGCTTGACCTACGTCAGAGACCTGCCAAACTGCATTAGTAGAGACGTACACGAATGCCTCGGGGTAGCTTGACCTATCAGGAACCCGTCACACTGTGCTCGCAGAGACATTCACAATTGTCTCTGAGTAGCCTGACCTACGTCAGGGACCTGCCATGCTTTCACTGCGCAACTCTGATAACGTATCAACAAAGACATACAAGAATGCCTCGGGGTAGCCTAACCTACGTTAGGAACTCACTGCGCTATCACTATGTAACTCTAATAGCGTATCCACAGGGCATACATAAATGCCAAATAAGTCACTCGAACTTATGGGGGAGGACCACGAGTGAGGGAACCACACAGAATCCCTAAACCTTGGGTCAAGACAACGACACACGAGTAATGTCAGCAAGGGCATACTTGAATGCCAATAAAGTCACCTGACCTTGTTAGAGAAAGCCACGAGTGAGAGAAACTGTAGGGTCCCTAAACCTCGGGCTAGAGGCACCATCTGCTAACCCTAGTATGTAGAGACCGACTTACCTGCAGACAACATTCCTAAAATGCATACAGGCTCACCGACAGGCATTGCCCCGTGCCTTCATCTGTCACAGTGGCCTCTTCGAGTAGTATCGGGGTCAAGCAAGACATGATCGACTCTCCCTCCCACGTACTGGGATGGGAAAACAAGTAGAACCATGGACGAAGCATATGAGGTTCCAAAAGTATAACAAAGAGATATAAATAGTACTAGAGTCGCACAAGATCTAGCCTAGCCTAAGTGAGTGCAACCGCCCACCTAAGGGCTGGTGCAACCCGTATCGTGCGCTCAACAACCAAGGAACTCATTGTTTCGTACACAATATGACACGTAGATGAGATCCGACCCCTTGGTGGGATGTAGGAGTCAACCCGTAGGTTAGTGCAACCCAACCACGTGTCTCGAAGTAAAGAGGTTTATATCCTTGCTCAATTCCTAAGAGCACTAGTGAGTCACATTAATAACACGATATTGATCACGCAATACGAGTCATAAATAGGGTGAGCTAGCTACTCCTCTAGGTGGTTAACACGATAACCGAGCCTAGTTATTCTAACGTCGAACATAAACAATCCAAGCCAGGTATCATGATGACAAAACACTATAAGCGAACCCCTAGGCGGCACACTAGAGAAATCGAACATATAATCATTACAGTACGTATATAGTTAAACATAGATGAAACAAACAACAACGAAACATGCACAAACCCATTCATGAGCTGTCTAACACGTTAAGGGCATTTCGATCACTACATGTATTACCCTAGGTAGTTATATCATTCGAATGATCAAACAGAATAAACAAACCATCACGTATACAGGCAAAAGGTACGATTTAGGGAATGACGATTCAATCACAAAGGGCACAACAATTTAGGAGATTCATTACGCTTCTACATTATCACGAGTATAGCTAGTTGCACCACAACAATCATGAAACAAGTCATAAAGCATTCATTCCTTGTAAATCCTAACATGCAACCATTCACATGCTTTTCAACCACAAACTCGGTTCATAATGAAACTCCTTACCTTCTAGTAGACTTGATTGAAACACCAAAAGAACCAATGAGCTTAACGGCGAGTTCTCGAGAGCACCTAAACATAGAATGAAAGGATAAAAATCAACGAATCGGACAAACGAAACATAAAAGGCAAAAATGGAGCTCACCACGCAAACAGGGACATGAAACTAAGCTGGCAGCGCGTCGCCACCAAAACCTACAAACCTTACCTCTTTTTCTTCGTCTCGCTCTTCTGGCCACGGATCTGGTCTCAGATTTACAAATGGAGCTCTCTAGCTCAACGAAACTACAAAGAAAGAAATGGGTTTAAAGTGGGTTCTCGCCGAAAAACTCCATTAACGGTCGTTTTGAAGCTCGAAACCAGTTCTAAATTAAAAAGGGGCATACCCAAGACGAAGATGCACATGAAAGAGGCTTCAATGATGACGAGCTTGCTGGGCTTCGTGCTTTGATGAAACCGAGTGATGTAAAACGAAGGAGAAACGGTTGGAGCTCGTCTTGGGCTTGCGACAACGAGTGATGGCAGAGAAAAAAACACGGTGGTCGGAGGCTGCGGAGGCAATGGCGACGTTGACGTCGATGGCCGAGCGGGGTCTGGCCACGTCGACGGTGAGCTCGACAGACACTGAGGCGGAGACTCGGCTGAGGGAGGATTTGCGTGAAACCCCAAAGGCAGACCTGCAAGCGACATGTGGCAAGATCTGGGCAACTGTGAGGGCTAAGATCGAACGGCTGAGATGAGCGCAGAGATGGACGGCTGCGATTGCTCCTTCTCCTTCCTTGGATGGTCGACACGTGGCGATGAGAGAGGGGAAAGGGAAGATTGTTTTTACGGCTGGTAATTAAATGCAAAAGGGAGAAAAGAAACTTCTATATTTATATGAAAACTCTTTTCCCTTTTTAGAGTAAATAAACCCTAAACAACTAAAGTAGCTCTTAATGCCCACCTAAAATAAGCATTTGGTATTTACAACTAATGGTTGATTTACATAAAAGTAATGGGATTTAGGATTAAGTTCTAGGAATTTAATTGATTAATTTACATAAAGAATATAATGGAAATTTAGGAGATGTCTCAAATATGAAATTCTTCAATAAAAGCACATAGTTATTTTTAAAAGAACTAGGGTGTTACACTTCCCTTTTTTTCAGTATTTTTTTAAATTTTTTTTTATTATTCAGACAACACATTACAGAGAAACATAGAGAAACTTACGGAGAGAATTACAAAAATTTATGTATTTCTTCTTCTTCAGTTGCTGGTCCATATGCCTACTCCCATTAAATAACCCACACAATTTGAGTTAGGAAGAGTCAGAGTATAGAAGAACCAAGAATTCCGATGTCGTAATGTTCGTTGTTGCTGTGTTCAACATTGTCTTCATCTCTCAGGTTACCAAAAACAATGGTAGGAGGTACACTTTATTTAATTTTAACTTTCACTGCAGGTGATTATTTTAATCACATTTAGATTTTTGTGTTAGAAATATCTAACACAATTTTCCTTAAATCAAATCACAAAAACAATTTGATTGAGTCTGGGTGACAACGATTTTAGGGCATGTTTGGCTACGACGGGATGGGAAGGGAAAGGATGGGAAGGGAAAGGATGGGAAGGGAAGTGAGAGTAAGTTAGTGTTTGGTAGGAAGAGAAGAAAAGTGAAGTGATAGTAAATTGTCGTTTGGCGAAAATGGTAGGGAAGAGATGCAACTTTTTTTTTAAATATATATAATATAATATTCATAATTACTTTTTTTTTCTAAATAATAGAATATCATTTTCATATTCACTTCATTTTATTTATTATTTAAATGAAATTCGAAATTTAATACATTTTGAACATCAAAATTACTAAATAATAAAATTAATATTACGAATATATTTTTTTTATATCAAATTCAAATGTATACATTGTCAAACAAAAAAAAAAAAAAAAATCAAATGCATAAATAATTATAAATACTATTAAAGTACCTGGCATAAAAAAATGGTAAGTGTTGAAAATTCATTTAATTTCATTTATAATTTGAATATAAATTTTAAGTTTAGGAATAAATTATAAATATTCTTTTACAAACATTGTTTTGAAATTTACTTCATTTTATTTATTATTTAAATAAAAAGTTTTAAGTTAGATGTATTTTGATTGTCGAGATTACAAATAAAAGAAAATAATTAATAATAGTTTGATGCATAATAAATTAATATCTATATGAAATAGCATAAATGAAGAGATACACATAAATAATTAACATACAACAAATCAATATATTTAATTTGGTTGAGTTGTTCTCATGTTTCTATTTTAAATTTTAGTAAAAAAATGCATAAATGGTAAATCCTCCTTTAAAAAAAAAATTATGATAATAATTAAAAAATAAAAATTTACTTCAAATAAAATGAACCATAAAAATCTAAAATTGTGAATATTATATTAAAAAAAAAAACTGAAAATGAAAACACAAATTAAAAAGTAAAAGAAAAAAAAAAAACTTTGGCAAAAGAATACAGAAACTAAAAAAAAAAAAAAAAAACGAAAAACGAAATAGAAAAATAAAATAAATGAAGAAAGAGTTAGTTGAAGTTTTATTAAATTTTATGTAAGAAAAAGGTACAGAAATTACACAGAATCAAATAAGATAATAAAAAAAAAGAAAGAAAGAAAAAGAAAAGAATATTAGATATTTTATGCATAACATAAATCTTAAGATCTTAAATAACATGATTATTACGAGTAATTGAATCTTATTAGGATTAAAGTATATCTCCTGACATTGTGATTCAAGAACCTTTGATTCAACACAAGGAATGAGTGTTGATATTGAAGCTTTCTCACAATTGCTTCAATAGAAGAAATTAGTTTCTCCCTCCTTGCCTATAACCTTGAATGTGTGTTTTCAAGCTATCTTAATGCTTCTTTCTCTTTCACTTTCACACTTTTGAGATGGACAAATGTGTTCCTATTTATAGGTAGAGGGAGGGCCAATGTGAAATTTCTAATAACGTAAGATTAACTTTTCATCAAAGTTAATTTGAAGAAACTTATGTTTATGAGAAATGAAACTCACTTTAATGGAGAAATGAAGGTTTCATTTTTTTAATTGATAATGAAACCACTTTTTAGGTTTTTGTTTTTCTAACAGTCTCCCACTTAGTTGATAAAAAAATTCATAAGTGTTTTCGTATTAAGAACATAAGGCGCGCATGATATGCCAAAGATTTCATTTGTTTGTTATCATAAGTGCCTTGTGAATCTAGTTGTCAATGGGAGACCTGGCGTTTGCACATTATTTTAGAACATTTTTACTTCCATGTACTACTACATTAACAACTTTCATGGCTAGGCCATAAATGAGATTAACTTAATGGTCACATAATGTCTTTAAGTAAAGAATGTTTCTATTTTCATCTTAACATAATTGTGTACGCATTAGAAAACAGAAGTAGTAAATTTAAAGAAGACTTAAATATTAAGAGCTCAATAAATAGCATTTGTAAGTGCATAATTAAATGACATAAACAGTATTTAGACACTATCTACAAGACCCATGCTTTCAGTGTGTCCTTGAAAGGTCTTTGGAGGTAGCCCTTTTGTAAATATGTCTGCC
>JBBMKA010003583.1:0-12308 GCA_037833695.1 Sechiopsis laciniata | reverse complement strand
GGGGGAGGATGACAATGCCTCACCCAATCAAGCTAAGATTCTAATAAAAGATTTAGAGATATGGATTTTAATGTTATTAAATTACCCTGATAATTTTTGCCTTTCATTTCTTTTATGAATAGAATAAAAGATTTGAATCAGTAAGAAACTCTTAACTTTTACTTTTTCCTAAATTTTTAAAAACATTTTTTTTATCCTAAACTTTTTAAAATGTCAATTTTAGTTCTTACTTGGAGTGAACTTGACATGATTTGAAGCAGGAAAAAACATTTTAAAAGAATTAAATATTCATCTAAAAGATAGTATTGCACCTGGATAAATTGTCGACAAACCATCATAGATTAATTTAGTGGTCAAAGAAAAACTCAAGAACCAAAAAAGTTATGAATTTAATTTATAGTGAACACTCTTAAAAATTAATATCCTATAAATTTCTTCGACATTTAGATGTTATAGGATTAGGAGGTCTAACCTGTAAAAATAATTGAAGTAGGCATAAATTGACCCGAATACTTATAGATATATATATAAAGAAATAATAAAAAAATACATTATTGAAGTGTTTGTCGAATAAGGCCTAAAACTTTGTTTTTCTCTTTTAGGGACAACCTTATCAAGTGGAAGTACCAATAAGCACTAATTGTTAATGAATTGAATCACAACACAAGATTAGAGTCCAACATGCAATGTTGGAGAATTTTGGATTCCAAATTTAGGCCATCCCCCATGAAAATTTGGCTTCTTTTGAGAGACCCATCCCATCTTGTATGAGGTTGAACTTAGAAACCTCTTTTCACTTCACTCCATAGGCTTTGTTCCTAGTGCATCACTACCTTCATTCCACCTTGTTCTAAATTAATTGGTGCAAAAAGCATAAAACAATATGCCAAAACCACCCTTTTTTCACTTTTCAATATCATGCGAAATTCTTCACTTCTTATGGTTAAAATACTCCAAGAACACCTTTTTCTAAATTTGTAAAAGAAATAAAAATATAAACAAAACAAAATTATTACATAAAACGTGATTTCACCTCAAAACCAATTGATAGTGAGGAGAATAACTCATCTCTTATAAAAGTGTTGGAAAATTCTCCATCTTTCAAATGTGGGACAAATGTCGCAAAGTGAGTAATTCAAACATGTCTCCTCAAGATGATGTCATATAGAGAAAGACCATCTTGAATAGATTTAAATTTGTAGAGACCATCTTGAATAGATTTAAATTTGTAGACTGAAATATCCATTTTGACTTACTCGCTTGGGACGGATTCGAATATTTGGGATCGAATACTCACTTAGGATTATGCTCATTTGGGTGGGCTAAAGTACCCGGATAGGTTTTTACCTGCTTGGATCGAATCGAAATTTAAGGAACCAATAACTCACAATAAATTCTTATACCATATTAGATAATATAAGATTCCACCTCAAGATCAATTCTCAATAAGCATGAAACTATAGCACTTCTTACATGGCCATGTAAATTTTGCATGTCTTAACAAGTGAAAATTTAATACACATCAATTGAATGAAGTATACATAAATTTTTTTTTTTTTTTTTTTTTTTTTTTTTTTTTTTTTTATATATATATATATTTGCAAGTATTTGAATCATCTTACATTGGCTTTAAATATTATATCGAAACAACCTTTTAACTGTAGAAAAAAATTGTAAAGTTTTTTTTTATGATCAATATAACTAATGTTTTCTCAGGCATGGATGATTCTCAATATCTATATTTGACCATGAAACCACCCAATATAGTTTCTAAGTGATCAATTCAGAAGAATATATCTCAAGAATTCATATCAAGAAGATGAACAAAAGGTTGATTCCTTCCTCTAATTTTCTATGTAAGCCTAATTTTAAGAAAAAAGATTTTTACATTCATTTCTAAAGATGGCAAAGGTCAAGATTTGTCATATAAACAAGCAATATCACACAAAAAGAGGGATTCTTTGTAGATTGGTGCTTTAGGAAATTAATTATGGAAAAGGCAGAGCAACTTTGAAGAAAGTAGCTACAAAAGCAGGGCTTTAATTATTTGTAAGAACCCATTAATCAGTGGATTCTAGCACCTCCTAACGCGATAATAAAAACTAAATGGAGTTGATTAGTCATCTCATTAAGACTAATCACCTCATATAAGTGGCATGAGAAGCAGTCACTTCAGGGTATCTACCTTTCACAACAAATCTATATAAATCTTTCATTGCATTTTCTTAATAACAAGACTTGACCAAATTAGAAAAGCAAATCAACTTAAAAGCAGAACTAAATCTGTCACTCAAGGAGAACGACAAAGACGCAGCTCTAAAGAACAGAATATCAATAAATTTTCATGAGAAACTTTTTCAGATGGACCAAAGAAAAATGATAATCTTTTATGGCTCTCTTCGATAACAATTTGGTTTTTCAAATTTAAACTTACCAAGTATTTCATCTTTCCTAAAGAAAATATGTGAATTCAACTAAATTTTGGAAGCTACTTTCCTTTCCTTTCCTTTCATTCCAAGTTTTGATTTGGGTTTTAAAATTATAGATACGATATAGAAATTCAAATAAGAGTAGACTTAAATTTCAAAAATAAAAAAACAAAATAGTTACCAAGCGGAGCCTATGATCTTTGTTTTTGTTTTGGGAAATCGGAGCCGCTCACTTATGAATAACCCACCATTTAGCTTAATAGTTGGTCGCACTACATATTCAAGAGCACCTACATTCATTAAAAGGCAAGACTCGAGAGACGAAAAAGAATTTTACAATTAAGATCACGAACTTAGAAACTAAATATACCTTAGAAAGATGACTTGAGAAAAATAAACATATAGACAAAGGACATACAAGAAACTATTGAAACCACAATCAATGAAGGTTATTATTAATCTGGAAGAACTTCTTAGCTTTTTGTAGCTTGGCTGGCAGGGGGAATCGTCTGTAATTCTCAACTAGTATTGCAGACAAACCAAATGTCTGATCACATTACTATAGTTCTACTCTAAGATTAGCAGCTACAACAAGAGGTTAATTAATAACCTCCATGAGTTTAAACATGGATTAGAAAACAGAACATGGCAGAGCAAATTGGTTTAAAGTCTTTTAAGTAAATAGATGTAAGCTAATAGTATTCTATTTGCCCAAGTAAAGAGTTTTATTCAAAAGCTGGAACTAATGGAATTTGAGCAATATTACTCCATCAGTAGCAAAGTATCCAGGAAAAGGCTAATAGTGCATAAACTTCTAAATCTATAATTTATACCATGGATATGGATTTAACGAAGAAGATTCTCTGTTGTCCAAAAATACAGCCAATTGACATGGACTTCCTAATCCAATTCAAGCTTGGCTAACACCAAAATACAATAAAGAGATTTACATGTTAACAAGGGAATGAATATCATATCTAGTATCAGAGGGTACGAGAAAGGGAATGAATGGAATGAATTGTGAAGATAGAAAGAAGGAAGAGGGACATGGTAAAACCTGTTAAGAAGATCCACTAGCCCTTGTGGATATAGAAGCATAATTCTCATAACTCAAGAGATCAAGATCCTTCAAACGAGCCTCATTCGTTTAACTTGCACTGGCGAAGGTAAGGATGATTGTACTTGATATACTTGGTCCAATAACCACGATACTTCGTCATAGCCAATTCCAGCCAAGGTTTCATGTTTCCATTGTAGTGTATGACTGCTGCATTATCTATCTCAGACCGGTCGATACTTGGATTGTAACCCAAACCAAGCACGTGCCACGACTTGTCGAGTGGATGTGTAAGTCCATAGAAAGTAATCAAACCTGGAGGTAGTGTTCCTAGCTTCCATAGCAACCTTTCTTCGTTCTGACACCATATGCAAGGGAAAAAATATGAATATTTGAATCATTTAGAAGAGGACTTATATGTAAAGTAAACTCTGATTAAAAATTGATGCAAAGAACTCCGTAGACAGATTTGAAAAAACTGACCAAGTTCTGCCATTTGTGATATATGCCAGTAATGTCTCGCTTTTTCCACTCCTTCAAGTCAAACATGTTCATTCCATAGGCCCATCCACACGCATTGGGATCAAATTTTCTTGCAATATGAGGATTGGAGAAGTTGAGATATTTATCAAAACGGTGAAAGCTCTCACCACAGGTTTCAACCGCACCGTTAACTTTACCATTAAGATTCACAGCCCATAATCCAGTCAAGTCTTTCTGGACAACAATGTCATCATCCAAAAACAGAATCTTTTCCAACTTGGGATATACCTGAGGGAGATAGAACCTCAAGTGATTAAGCATAGAAAGATACTTTGGATTTCTGTACTTAAGATTCGATGCCCCCGATGAAAGAGTGGTCGGATGTCCAGCCTTGAAATAGTATTCTTTCATTGCAGCAGATTCAAGTTGACGTAGTACTGGACAGTAAGATGAATTTAGCCATTTGAATTCATCAACATTTTCAACATGTATTGTGGCTTTTCCAGGAGGATTTGACAGGAACCACATGTTCATGGCACCAAAATTAAGTTTATCTGTAACAAGATGGAATACATGTTTTGAGGGATCCTGCAATAAATTCAACAATACATAATCCAGTCAGGAACATCAGAAAGGGGTAAAAGAAACCTGCAAATACATGATTAGGTAGTATTACTTCACCCTTTGCACCCAGCATCCAAGGAATGCAAAAAAAGTAAACATCATCATATGGGTTGCAGTAACAAAAACATTGAACGGAAGGAAATAGGTTTTTGGTTGAAATCGTTTTTTTTTTTTTATAGGAAACAAACAATTCATTGATATGTGTTACATTAACCCCATCCATACATGGAAAAATAAAGGATTAGAGGGCGGTATATGAAAAACCATTACAACCAAGAGAAAATTCCCTCTAATACTGGTAAAAGAGCCACAAACGGATTGTAAGAACCACATCGAGGGGCTGTGAGGACCATTTGTTGAAATCGTATTTTAATTCTTGAATTCTCATACTCATTGTTCCATTGTGATACTTGGACTTTAAAACGTTTTATTTTAGTCATTTAACAATCAAATATTCTATTTTAGTACCTAAATTTTGTATGAAAGGCTATTTCAATCTGTCACAATATTTCATTTATCATTTAACAAAAATGAATATAACCTAGATTCATCTCAAAATCAAACATTTCACTTGCTCTAGGCGATTTCAAACATTTATATATATATATATATAGATAGATATATATAGATAGATAGATATTGTGAAACCCCCAATTACTCGTACATACCAAAGGAGAAGAAAAGCAGGCAAAATGCAAGTGGGGGTCGTTAGGATCGTGCTAACGTTGTATGGTTGAGTGGTGGGAGTATTTGTGAGGGGAGGTAAGCTTCGGTTAGGGTATTCTGTATTTTGTTTTCTTGGTGATTAGACCAGAAATCAGGAGGGAGAGTCTTGTTGTGTTTGTAAATTACAGGATTGAAGAAGAGAGATACCTGACATATGTTTCCTCATGGGGTATATGAACAAAAACAAGGTGCCTATGTCAGGTTTCAATGAAAATTCAAGACAAACACTTGTTTAAAGGTTCATAAACCAAATGGAAGAAGTCACCTATTAAAAGAAAAAAATAGGATTTAAACCTATATATATTTTTAAAAGTATTAAATTTATTATTTTTTTAAAAAAGGACTAGTATTTCTCTTAGAATAAAATTTGTGCTTGATTTTTAAAAAAAGAAACTATGTTTATCAACACCCATTCTCTTGAAAACAAACGCACAAAAAGCTTCAGGTGCTAGAGTTGTTCAGATATACCTTGGCATTCACAATGGTTGAGTTGACAACGACTGATGCAGCCAAGACATTGTCTGAAAAGAGGGCATAATGATAAAGATTGGGGTTTACCAAATTTTCACTTCTTGGAAATTTTCTTTTCTCTAGAGGAAGAAGGTGGTAGTCTATAGTTAGACGCAAGGATAAGCAGTGAATTCCATTAGGTATCGTCTTGGCAGCCAACTGACTGAGAAATGTGCTTTGCTTTTTCAAGCCTCTGACTTCTTCGTCAGCCGATTGGAGCATTGCTCTTAGCTTTCCAGTAACCAACTTGCAGTCATATAATTGGTCTTTTGCTTTTGACAAAATCTGGCCCATGGATTTTATTTTTTCAGCAGCACTGTAAGGAAAGTAAACATACAACAGAGGAAATTATTAAAACCACAAGTACAAAACAGTAAGAGATGCAGATAACTGTAAAGAAATTTCTTAGAGTTACAACTCTCTCAAAAAAATAGATATATAAAGAAGACTATGCTACCTTCGATTGAGATCAGCATCAGTACTTGCCTCTCCTAAGGCACGTTGACTCTCTTTCAAACGAGTCTGGAGTTCATGATGCAGGTCAAGCTTGTTCTTCACCTTTGCTAAACCTAGGTATGCTCTAGCCATGATCATTTGGTCCCGCATCAAGCGTACTGTTGAATCCGAGTTCTCATTGTCATTTTCTTTCCTCCATATACTGTATTTACCCAGAACAGAGGTATCGACTGACTTTGAGCGCTCAATAGCAGCATTCTCAAGTTTTATCAGAATGTCGTCGTCCTGTTGAAGCAACTGAGCAGCACGCTTTTCACGTTTTTTTTCTCGAAGTTGCTGCAAAAGTAGCTAACCAACACATGTAATCCAACACATGATAATCCAACACATGTAATTGATAGAAATACAATAATTAAGCTAACAAAGTCTCTTCCCCTTCTTATTCATTGATGTAAACCCAACAATAGTTTTCAAAGTAAAACATGACAGAAAATTGGAATCGTAAATCATTTAAGATTAATAATTACCCTCCTAGACCGTTTTGCAGGACTTTCCATGAACTGGGAAGCATCATCTGCACAATACAATCAAATCAATCAAGGAAAAGAACGTCAAAGTAAAACTTACAACACTACATAAAAGATTTAAAATACCCACCTGTATTTTCGACCTCTTTTCTGTCGGATACTTCTTTCCCAAAATCAACAACAACTTGGTTTTTCTACGAACCAATGAATAAAACAGAAACGTAATAGACTGATCAGGACAAGAAAAAAAATGTAACACAAGAAGAATGTACCATGTCATATATATATAACAGAAGGTATAGAGGCCTAAACGAACCTCAGAAATGCCATCAACTGTAGCCTCTAGACCATCTACTTTCCATGAAGCTGACAAATTATTTTTTCGAAAACGGTCAAGACTATAGGGACCCATATCATTTGTGCTCGCAGCAATCACATCAATGACCTGAAATAGGGTCAACAGTTTTTCCCCGTGAGAGTGCGACAAATAGTGAAATGAAACTACTTTGTTTCTAGCAACTAATGAATGAGAATGAAGCAGTAGAATAGCAATAATCAATTGAATTCAATCTAAATCAGCAACCACTTGCCTCTTTAGAAAAAAGAGACTTAATCTGTTTCAATGCTATCCTTTCTCTCCATCCAGCATCCTGCACTCTCAAGTAGAACGTTTTAGGAAAACTAAAAACGCATAATAAACCACAAGGTCCTAGACCCTCGTCTACTTCCAAGAAAAATCAGGCACATAGAACTTCTACTTACCTGCTGAACAGAACCACTCGAAATCATTTCAAGATCTGCAAAACATCAACCATAAAATCAATTCAAAAACAAACTTCTGCGAACCGTCGTAAGGTCAACTAAGACTGATAAAATCAAACGTCTAAATTTATGTTATTCGAGCTATCCTAAAATTTACTCGACGCAATTAAAAACATCCAAGCCACCGACAAAAGATTTATCATGAATCAGTCTAGTTCTTTTCCCTTAAATAATCAGTAATCAAATTCCGTAAGATAATAACAATAAAAGGCGTCCATCAGGTTCCAAAATATGAACATTCTTAGTAAGAAGAAAAGTGTCGGCAGCATCAATATTCCGATGACTTTTAGTATTTCGATTAAATAAGATCTGCAAAACACCTACATTGCGAATTTCCTAGAACAAAGAACAAATCTAGAGAGACAGAGAGAAAAAACAACGAAACTAACCTGCACCACGGAAACCTCGGCTGAAGAAGAAAACCACAGGGGAGAGAAACACGAAGAAGACGATGAGTAGAACAGGAAATCGAGATCCGCCACCAGCTCTACCTCTCTGCGGAGAAGTAGCAGACAACAATCCCCTCTTCGACGCCATAGGCAATCGAGATGCCTTCAAATCCCCGATTGGCACGATCCAGTCGGAAAACAATCAAAAGAGAGAATCCAAACCCGAAATTACAACAAGATCTCGGAAAATTACACAGAATTATCACAAACAACCACGAAATGCTAGTCGAAATTCATCGAACATGGCAGTGAAAGCGAGTGAGAGTTGAGAAAACGGAAAACACAAAATCTGATAAGAAATGGTGTGGAAAATCAGCAAAATCGAGAGTGATCTGCAATCAGGAGACTCGAAATTGAGGAGCCTTAAAGAAGAAATGCAGAGTGATCTGGAATTCAAGATTTAGCTTTAGCTTAAGCTGGTCGCGTTTTCCTTTATCTATCTCTCTGTTTATTATGAATTTTAATTATTTTGTTTTTTCTTTTTAGGAAAGGTTGTTTGGTAGCAGGGAATGAACGGATGTCATTATCCCGCCCATAGGCGCTTCAATGGACTATTGTCGGTGCAAATCACTCCGATCCAAATACGTTGTTCCAAACATTTTTCTTATCCTTTTTTCGAAAAATTTTATGTGTATTTTGACTATTTTTTATATTTTTTTTAGTTCGGTACAATTGAATAAAATATTCGAACTTAGGAGATTTTGATTATAAAAATATATTAATGTGGCTAACCTATTATTCTTATTGACTTATTTTTATTTACAATTAAAAAAAGAGGAGAATGAAATTGATAAATGTTTAACCATTGGGAATCATACCTTTTTAATTATATTTTTATTCTTCTTCTAATTACTTTTATTCTTCTTATAATAACCTTTTTATTTTCTCTATAACTCTTTTTCCTCTCATCACATTCATTATTTTTTTTTCATAATCATTTCATTCACTCAAACACAAAAAAATAACTTTTTTTTATAATTATTCTCTTTACATCAAACATAAATAATCATTTTTCTTTTTATTTTTCGCCTAATTTTTATTTTTTTTGTAATCATTTTCATTCTCCTATCTCTATTCCCTAGGTTTTATAAAACAGTTAGATCTTTTTTGTTTATAGGTATATAGTGAATGGCCATAATGGATATGATTCATGTACATTTAAAAGAGTTAATTACATAGATAGCCCTCTTTTAGAATGACTATTTATAAAATTGTACATTAAAGAAATTTATGATAAGCTAGTTTCCAATTTTGCCTACATATAAAACAAGAAAAAGTACCAATTAAGGAAAATGGTAAGATTTCTTTCCATTTAGAAAAGCATTCCAAAATGATCCTCACCTTTATATACCATAGTGGAACCCTTCCAAAACCATCACAAATTATTCACAAAATGTATCCCACCATAAATTAATATTTTTCAAATGATTCTAATGAAGAGTTCAAATTCATACAATTTTTAGTTATTATGGTTGTTAACTCCCAAATTTGAAGGATTTTTTCATTAATTCAACAACATATGGGATAAAGATTCAAACAATAACATTTTCGGTATTGAATCATGCATGATACCACTAGAATTATATTAGTTTTATCCAAATTTTGGGATTTAAATTGAGGCAAAAGTATAATTTAAAATAATATTTCATTCTTTTTTAATATTCCAATCAAAATGTGGGGGTCTCGTTTGGGCTTGGATTTGGATTTCTGAGATGTAACAACTATAACCTCATTCATTTCATTATTATTAAATTACAAAAAAAAAAAAAAAAAAAACTAAACTAAACTAAACCTCATTGGGCTGAGCAGTAATGGGCTCACTTTATAACGTTTTCGACCCAATCAAAACTTGGTATTTGTGACTAGCTTTTATAGGCCCGGCAGCATCATATAAAAGCCCAAATTATCAACATCAGCATTATCACAACTTAATCAAATAATCCTAATGCATATTTTTTCTTTTCATCTCGAGAAATTACTAGATGGATGTCTGCAAAATGAGGTTGTTTGTTTTACATTGTTGGATGCATGAGAAAAACATTATAAGACAACAAGCAATTAGGAGCTGTTTAGAGCAATTTAGAAGAATCAAGATTAAAATAATAATAATAACTTAACTGAATTCAAGCCATCCAAAAATTATGCTCAATTTTCAATCAAATTGATGTGTCATCTTGCATAACCTAGTAATTATAAAAGTTCTACATTTCTACAACTTTGTAACAAATTTACTTGATTTAGTCGAATAGGATGACTCATGTATGTTGCTTGATTTAATTTGTTAATTGGTTTAAGGGTTGTGGCTTGTTGATTTCATGACTACAGTCGCAGATTTGAACTTGAAAATCGATATTTTACTCTCATTTATTTTAAAGTAATAGTATCATTTATGTAGGATTTGTGTTCTCTTCCTCTAATTTATACTAAAAAAAATATTAATTCGTCTTAGTCCTCCATAGAGCTTAATTTTATTGGTGAATTAATATGCAACATTAATTTTCCCGATTAATTAGGTAATATGTTTGTTTAGATTCAATATATTTAAGAGAGAATTTAATTTTTTACTAGTTTCTTTGATATTCCATAGAATGAGATAGTATATCTTATAAAAATGGTCAAAATAAGCATAATTTAATCGGGATACTCACATATATTTAAAAAAACAACAAAAAAAGTCAACTCATCTTTCTACTACTTGTCAAAAGGATGACTTAAAAGACAATAACTTGATCATTTTCATTAGTGGTGTATTGGATTTGTTTAAATTGATTTGGCATCTTGAAGATTTGAAAGATAAAGATGCAAAGAAAAACAAGATACTTCACTTGATGAGAAGGAAGCACTTATGAGCCACAACTCTTGAAAGTATACTTTTTCCCCTTTTCTTATGAAGAAGAAACCATGACCAAGGAAAACTTAGAGTATTAAAGCCCTAAAACATGGTAACCACACACAAGGAAAAATGAGAGATGATGAAATTCAAAGGACAGACAAAGCTTTAAATGAACTAAAAGAAATTAAGGGAAGGAAAAGGAAAGGAAATTATTTTGTAGAAGATATGATTGAATACATAGAAGAGTTGGTGTTAAGGAATTCAAATATTTTATTCTCTTGAGTTAGACAAAAACTTTAAAAAACTATGGTACCCAATTATTCAATGTCAAAAACAGTGCTTGCATTGAAAGAAGCATTCTTTAACTAGTAATTATTGATGCCTAACTAGCTATATGCTGTTAAAAAAGCATACATACAAATGTGACCCTACATTTTTTTTTTTTTTTTTTTTTTTTGCCTAAGATCTAAGTATGAAAGATAACCTAGAGTGAAATGAAGATACATCATTACGAACAATGAATTGATATTTTGATGTACCTTTTATGTGACTTTGAATTTTTAGTTTTTTGTTTTTGTTTTTGAATTCACAACATTTTAGGGTGGGAAATATCGAAATTATAACCTCTTAATTACTATGTTGTATATAATGTCACTAGAACTCTACTCCATTTGGCAGAATAACTCTTTCTATTTAGATGAAAAAATACAATTTCATTTAGGCTAACTTTTTCTAATTCATAATGTGACAAAGACACAGCAAAATCTTAGAAAATACTATAATCAATGTTGTCTAATAGTACACTAAATTTAACCTCGTTAACAATTATAGTTTAACTATTATCTCCTTTCAATTAGAGAGTATCATAGTTTGAGTAGAGCAGCAAGAAGAGGTCATTGATGAATTTGATAGAAATTATTATTGAAGAGGAAAAAGAAGGTGGAGGCTATACATTGTAGCAACTCATCCATAACTACCTAATAGTTAACTATATATAAAGAAAAACATTTTAACCTAATGGATTCAATGAGTCTTTATACACTAATATTGACAATAACATAACTAACATTAATACTACTAATGTTATATTAAACTATACTAATCTAACTATTGTATTAATACTCTAACAAAGAGTATTCTTGTAATTTCGTTATATGCTTTTTACATACTCCTATCTTAATAAATGTCTTAAAACTTGAAATAAAAAAATTGAAAGTCGATGTGTCTTAATGTTACCTTTTCCAATTTAATCTTAGACAAACATCAATTTTATTTCTAGATTGGTTAAACTACCAATTTAGTCCCTGAACTTTCTTCTTTGTTCTAATTTAGTCCTTGAACTTTCAAAAGTTTTAATTTAGTCCTTGAACTTCACCTAAAACTTGTAAAAAG
>JBBMKA010003561.1:0-12308 GCA_037833695.1 Sechiopsis laciniata | reverse complement strand
ATCCTTCCTTTGTTCGATCAACTTCTAGGCCCAAGAAGTGTTTAAGTTCTCCGAGCTCTTTCATATGGAAGCGCACTACTAAATTTTCTCTAGTTTGGTGAATTTCTCTTTCGTCATCTCCGGTGATGATCAGGTTGTCCACATAGACCAACATAATTGTCAATTTTTCTTCTCTTCCTTTGATGAACAAGTTTGAATCTGCACGTGCAACTGAATAACCGCTTCGAGTAAGAAATTCTGCAATCTTACCATACCAAGCTCTAGGTGCTTATTTTAATCCATAGAGAGCTTTTCTCAGCTTGCACGGGGGTGTTTATGCAAAAAGGAGTTTTTGCATAAGACGGGATCATAAGTTTTATGATCGAACTAGTAATTTCATTATAGAATCGTATCAACTACTTTGCTAAGCATGATCGTATGTCGTTGTGATCTTAATCTTGAGTGGATTGTGAAAGCATCTTTTGATGTGCATGAGTGGGACCAGCCAAACATCACTGAGATAATAAGCCTTTCACGTTGGGGATTGCCATAGTGAGTGGCTGCAAATGCAACATCACAAGAAGGAATTCACGCGTTCCCAAATTTGAGGAAGTTGTTCCTTTAAGAACTAATTCTGACTTTGACAAAGGGATCTCGCCTCTCATTGGCGCGAGAGGACATTGATTTATAGTTGGATTATAAACACTTTTTCATAGAGGAATCAGTGGCGCTTAAGACGAAAGATTTAATCACAAGGGTAGAAGTGATTTCTTGTCCCACCTGTGAATTACGAATAAGCTTGTGAAAGATCATATGGCAGATGACTGATTATATCCGTGGACGTTAACTTGTCCTATAGTGCAAAAGAGTTCAGCACAGACCTTTAGTGGAATAACCATGATGTTAACCAATAATGATTGAATCCCGTGTCGTTGTAGCTTTCAACCTATAGGCCCACCGGTCTCCAGGCTAGCTCATACTTGCTGGTACACTATTTTATTAGAGAGTATGCTTGAAGAGTTCAAATTCACATATTAATTATGTCAGACATAATTAATATGAGCATAAAGTTTAATTTATTGAACTTGCTAATTAATATATTGAATAAATATTAATAAGGAGAAATTAATTTATTTGATAAATTAATTATAAATAATTATTTAATTAAGAGATCACAGTAATTAATATGTTGGACATATTAATTGGTTTGTTCTTATTGGATAATTATTAAAAGAAGAATATTGATTAATATGTTGGACATATTAATTGAGTTATAATTATTTGGATAATTATTAAAGTAGAGAATTAATATATTAAATATATTAAATAGACATTTTTTTTTAATATATAGGATATATTATGGAATTGGAATTTATTGGATAAATATCAATTAAAGTAAACAAAACAATATATGAAATTTTCAAAAATTAAATGAGAAAAGTGCATAACTTTGTTTTGTCCCACATTGGAAAATTCTAAGTTGGAATAACTACTCCTCTACTATAAATAGGAGGCCTTGGAGGTCTTCATTCTCATCCCACTCAGTTTCAGAGTAAGGTTTCTCATAAAGTTGAAACACCTCTCTGAAAGATGAGATCTCTTCTCTTCTCCATAGTCAGACTATACTGACAAAGTTCCTAGCTTTCTTCTCTAAAGACTTCCAACCAAGCATTCAGTTGTCGCAAAGAAGTCATAGCCTAGAAGAGCGGAGGAGATCGTTCGAGATCGTCCATGGAAAATAGTCGATCCTACTCAACATAAAGACCCGCCAAATTAGATTAGAGGTGACAGTCAATATAAGTAACGTTTTTCAATAACATGTCAATCACCTATGGTATTGCATATAAATTAATTAGATTAATAAAAGATAATTAATTAGATTAATTATTGTGATAATTTGTATTATTCAAACTTTTCCGCCACGCTAAGTGTATGCTCCTACCCTCTATTCCAAACATAAAAATGCGAGAGATCTCACATCGACCTAACGTAACCTGCTGTGATCTTCCGTCAGTTCTCTCTTCTGATTTTACTAGTAGTTAGCCTACGTGGGTAGCTAAACAACATAAAATTAATACGTAAACGACATTATTAAATCTTCCTACCCTCAATCCTAACTTGTATTCTACATATGAATCCCCACCAGATACCATCTAATCTAGTGGAACATATTTAAAGCGATAATAGACTGAAGAATATGAAATAGCATTACGAAAAGTCAACTACAGTCTAAGATGCTAAAATAAACTCGTAATTAAAAAAACAAGGAAAAGTAGACAAGGAAATAGTGAGGTTGACGGAGATGCGCCGACTGCTTGTCATCAAATATCACGAACACCTCCTAGTTGCTTTCTATGGCGGACTATCTCTAGGGTGAATCGACTCCCGGTCAATCGACGGCATCTCTAGGTTTTCTGACATTCCTTATATAGAGCTGAATTTCTTGGGCAGTAAGTTTGGAATATTCTAGACTCCTCCATTTCACCTGAATCCCCATTAATTAATTTCTCGAGATTTCTACAATGATTTTATCAGCTCAAATTTCGAAGTATAGTCCTGTTATGCGATGGGATCTTGGTAGCTACATGCGTGCCAAAACTTCTTTAGTGAGAGAGGTATTGACAACTCTCAGGTGCGCCAGACGTTTCATTCCAATGCGGTGTTATCTTCAGCTTTCTCAGTCCTGCACGAAAAACACTTTAAATATTAGTGCTTTTATTGCCCTCTTTTGTTCGCAAATGTCATGTTGTCTTTCTCAATGCTTTTGTACGGAAGCGTATGAATTCTACCGTTTTCATCTGCATTTTAGCCTTATTTATTACAATTGTCTAGAATAATCCTACGAAATATTTAAGTTAGATTCCTAATTTATGCTCTATTGTAGAGCTATCACTTGGTCGACCTTCTCCAAAGCCATTTGGATTGGATGCTTTAAAAAACTTCTTCTTATGCTTTAGTGATTGCTGCTTGATTAATCATAAAGATGTGTGAGTATTGAGTTTAAAGGTTGGGGATGGGAGGCACAAAAGGAGTTGAAGGAAGAAAACAATTAGGGATTTTGGTTTTAGTTGTCTTCGCCATTACATAAAGAGGAAAGAAAGAAATGTGTTAACTTAAGTAGAAATAAAGGCTACGGCTAAGGTACTTGTGGGATGCGTTCCCAGTGCTTGGAGGATTATGTGGTAAGGAATAATTACCATACTTCACTATTCTAAAGGTTGCTTCCACATTCGTTCACATTAAAGTCAACTCCCATTGCGAGTTAGGGTTGTATTTAAGCTTAACTCGTTGCATGTAGTAGTAAAATGTTTATTCCTAAACTCTTTTTAAAAGCATAAGAGATTTTATACTAACATACTGAATACGTAAATTAGCCTTAAGTTCTTTCTTTTTTCGAGTTAATAACCTATTAGTTCATGTGGATGGCCGATCAACATTTAATATAAAGTTAAACCCTAATTTAACATGTTTTATTCATACCTTCCTATTTTACTCCTCGCACATGCTCCCACAATCCCACTTTTCCTTAACGTGCGCCTTAATAGAATTAGCTCATAATGCCGTTAAGAACAACAATAGATAATAAAGAAGATGAAGACATGCTGAAGGGAAATACTATTAAATACAAATGGTTCGAAAGATAAACAAAATAACAATAAAATTGCTAAAACAAAGAAAACAGTAAAGCAAAAACTATTAAGACTAATCGAGAGCTGGTGTGAGTTGACTTGTGGCTCGAAACTTCTACTTCATGCACTACATGCCCTTTCTCTATAGCAACGTCCCTTTTTATAACCTCATTCTAGGGTTTGTATATCGATGACTTGAGATGAAAACTAGGGTTTTAACGTGACCTGCAAGTTTCCTTTGATTCAGATCTCAATGACTCTTCGTCCGCTTTAGGAAAGAATTCTAGTTTTATAGTGACTTGCTTCCAGCGATTTTACTTGGATTTCTCTTTAGCTTTGCTTCATGATTCTTTCCTTTGATGCAGCTCTTGAGGTTTTGCTTTTCATCGCTTCGCTTCTTTTCTTCTAAAATTTGGTTCCACGCTTCACTCTTTAGTTATGATTCTTTGTTTAATCCCCTAATGCATAATCATTAGTTTTTTACGCCATAATTCCTATTTCTATCTCTTTTTAGCTTCAAATGTCAGTAGAAAATTTAAAAAATGATTCCAAAATATACTAAATATTAACTCTATTTGAGAGTTATCAAACCGCAAAACTTGAATCATTGTATACCTGGTGTAGATGCTATTATGAGTGAAATATTTATCATAATACCATGCTCATTCCCTGCTTTATAAATTTTGATTTAGAAAATTATTCTCAACTTAAAAATTGTTAACTTATGATCTTAATCATCTAGGACCTCCTATTGTTAGAACACTTCCTCATTTGTCGTGGTTCATCTCCTAATCAACATAGTAAAGTGGGCATTCCTTAGTACTGAAGCATCCAACTGCGAATCTTTTCGCTCAACCGTTGGATAGTCCAAGTTTTCTCAAAACATTCTATCCAATGCTAAGGTTTAGGTTCTCAAATCCCTCGAGAATTTCCACTTTTACTTTTATCACATTCATGCCCGAGTTGCACTCATGTTCACAATGCCAGAGTTCCTAGAGTAGCTTACTTGAGAAAAAAGTGCCCTGCCTAGGCAAGTTGGGAATCTCTTAAGCTTTCGCTTTTGGTAAACAGAGGAATACTTCGAGATCCTAAGGAAACTAGCTCTTTACACTTTCTATTTTACTATGAATGTTTTGATTATTATTTTACCAGTATATATATTGTTTCTTTTTTTGTATTTTTTACTAAGGGCTGGTCCTCACCCCTAAACTTAAATTCTTCATTGTTCTTAATGAAGGTGAGGCGTAGTTCTCCCAAACATAAGCCTTTCTAAGGTTTGAACTCCAACATTCGAGCTTTTGGTTTCAGTTCTAAGAACCTACCCATTTTCCCTATATTTACTAAGGTGCGTCCCATGACAACCTTGTCCGTAATCCTAGCAAACTAGAAGTCCTTTAGTAGATTGAGTTCTATCTAAAATTTTCAACTTAGTCACAATTTTTCGAGGCAAAGAAATAAAGCGGGATACAAAGCGCAGTATTAATCAGAGTGATTCACAAGTAAACTAGAAATAAAGGAAAGGTAGAATTATATTGGTTCATTTTTAAATTAGAATACAAAAGACAAGACGGGCTAGATAGGAACTTCCTTTATTTATTGTTTCTTACAAAGTTATCACTTCTAAATTGGATGATGAGGCGACCTTGGGGATGTTTGGAAATGCGGGTATGCGGCTATGCAGTACAAGGCTGGTGAGGGCCTCGCTTATTGGTCTATCTCTCTTTGCACGTAAACTCAATATGCGTTTGTTTTCTTTAAAAAAATTAGTTAAGGCTTAATCGATTTTCCACATTTCACAGCTTCTTCTGCTTTTGGCCACGCGGTCATCCACCTTTTCTTCCTTAGCCATTTAAAGAGGTCTAGAGGGGCTCGCTGCTTTATCTATTCTGAGATCATCACTACAATGCTGGACTAGGCTTTTCCTTGCTATTTTGTCATCCTATGTCCACTCGCCTAGACACCTTGCCCTTGTCTTAAGTAGTTCCTATTCTTCTCGTCGCTATCTTCTTTCACCTTCTTGGTCTTCAACCTCAACCATTGGCTCCTACCCTTTTCTTCTTGTGCATTCCTCACCTCCCTCTATCTTCTCCTCAACGGCTACCTCAATAGGTCTATAGGTTCCCATTCTATCATTCACTTCTTGTTCTCGCTTCACGATTTCGTTCAAATGGTCCCAATCGGCTATGTCACACTCTTCTTTTGAGTGTGTTAAACCCTTGAAATATCTCAAGGATTTGAAACTGTCAATCAGCACCAGCGAGCATGGCCTTGGTGGTGTGGAAGTGACTGTTTGATCTAGAGTTCTTGCCAGCACTTGCTCTTCCTCTCGTGGGGGGGGGGTTGATTGGCGTGACGACTGTAGACTACGTTGTAGATTTGCCTACCCCTTCTTACCATTGGGTGGCCCCTATTCGGATGTAGTCATCTGCCCATCACGAGCTCTCTTTGGTGCCATCTCAGTATTTTTTGAGTTACTTTGGGATGAAGGAATTCCAAAGGTTGCTGTTTTAGAGGTTTCCGAGTAAGTAGGAGGTGTTTCTTGATGGTCTCTATTTAAAGGGCGAGTTTCAACTGATCAGCCCAATGTTGCAAAGAAGAAGAGTAGTCTTTTCAATTCGCACGCGTTCATTAATTACATCGTTAACTATAGGGTTAACGTGTTCCATGCCCTGTTGTAATCACGAAGAAGATTGGATTCGATTCGCTTTTAAATTTAAATTTTTAGTAAAATCTTCGTGTAACCCATAACTTAGTGTAATCGATTAGTACTCTACCTTAACAAAAATCAAATAAAATTCCCTATACTACAAAACAAATAAAATCTAACCTAACCAAATTAAGTCTTCTCAAATAAGTAGATAGAAAAAATTTGAAATAAAATGCTTGGAGCTAAAATTAAATTTATCGTTATTCCCTTACTCAAAGAACGCTTTTCTTTTTACACTTTCGCAAGCATCCATGAATATATCCTTTAATGAACATCTTCATTTTAGTAATGTTTCAATTCCTGACCACTCACCAGGAATTCATTGCCATTCTTTTCATTTTTTATCCAGATTACACCTCCTAGGTTAACCTGCTTAATGCGGAATGGCCTCGTCCACTTGGATCTGAACTTCCCAAGAAACAATCTAAGGCGTGAGTTAGAAAATAAAACTTCCTAGCCTATCTCAAATGTCTTAGGCACCAAACTGTTATCATGTCACTTCTTAGTCTTCTCCTTGTATATTTTCGCATTTGCATACGTGAAATGTCTATGTTCTTCTAAGTTCAACAATTGTAGCATTCTTGTGGAGCCTATCTTTTAAAGATCTAAATTTAGCTTCTTAAGAGCCCAAAATGCCTTTTGTTCCAACTCTAGAAATAAATGGCATGACTTTCCAAAAAATATTTTGTATGGTGATACGTTAAGAGGTGTTTTGAACACGGTCTTATAGGCCCAAAGCGAGTCGTCTAATCACACATACCAATCTTTTTTAGAGAGTCCAACGACTTTCTCCAAGATGCTCTTGATTTCTCTGTTGGAGACTTCCACTTGGGCATTAGATTGTGGATGTTATGGTGTCTCTGTGTAGTCCTTGATATTATACTTATGGATGACATGCGACATCGCTTTGTTGTAAAATGCATTCCTTCATCACTGACCAATGCTCACACTGTCGCAAACCGAGTGAAGATATTCCAGTGGATGAACTTGATGACTATCTTAGCATCATTGAAGGGTGTTGCAAAGGCTTCGACCCATTTTGATACATAGTTGACAGTGACTAAGATGTACAAATTCCTATGGGAAGGAGGGAATGGGGGAATGGGCCCATGAATTCGATTCTCCAGATGTTAAATAGTTCAACTTCAAGGATCCAAGTGAGTGGCATTTTATCTCGCTTTCCTATATTCCCTTTCTGCTGACACCAATTGCAAGTTCGAGTGAAGTGGTACGCATCCTTGAATATACTTATCCAGTAATAACCAGACTGAAAGATACTTGCTGCCATGTGCATGCCTCCAAAGTGTCCTCCATAAGGGGATGCGTGGCAGGAACCCAATATAGTGTTCATCTCGCTTTCTACAATGCATCTTCGAATCATCATGTTTGTGCATTGTCTATATAGGTAAGGTTTGTCCTAGAAGAAGAATCTTAGTTCATAAGAGAATCTTTTCAATTGCTCTCATGTCATATCTGCTAGGATGATATGCCTGGTGTCCAGCGATTTCGATGTATGTATAATAAATGAATGAATTCTAAGCTTAAACCTATTGCTAAGTATTGACTTCGAAATCTTTTTCACGAAAGCATACGCGGTCAGAAATGCAACAAGTGATAATGTAACGGTCCAATTTTTCATTTCGATTCTCCAGGTATGTTCAGTTGCTTTTTCGGTTGTTCGGTTGGGCCGTTAGGGTAGTTTGAGCCTCTGGGGGCATTTTGGTAATTTTTCCTTTAAGGGTAGTCTCGTAATAATCCAGGGTTTTGAGACCTTTCTATTAATTGCTGAGTTTGATTTTTCCTTCGGTTCAAGTTTCTGGAGCTACTGTCGCTGTTTGAGGAGTTTAAAGACTCTTTTGGTTAAAAAGGGAAAAAGAAAGAAAAAGGTGACTTTGCCAGGACTCGAAGCCGGAACCGCCTGAGGACACGTGTCACAATCCTGTGGAGACCTTCACTTTTTGTCGACACTTTAAAAGTGTAAAGAGAAGCGGCATTCTCACTTTTCCTCAAAAACGCATTTCATTTTCTCTCTTTCTCTCTTCTTCAAGAGCTTTTGTTATCCTAAAAAAAGTTCAAGCTAAAAAAAGTTCAAGAGCTTTTGTTATCCTGAGAAAAGTTGGTTGTCCTTTGAGGTTTTGGACGTCCTCTTATTTCAGTCGAGGTTCGTTATTGTGCAAGGCTTGTCGGTTCCAAGTCTTGACTTGTGAGGAAGCCTTGCTAGTTGTGTTGTGCTTGACCTTAGTGGTTCGTTGTTTAAGAATTGTGTTTTAGCAGCTTTTTAGTGTTTGATCAGGATGTTTCATGCTTGATGCTAATGGTTTTGTGGTACGTTAAGCTTTAAAATGAGGAAGTCCTTTGGGTTAAGGATCTTGTTGCATTGCAGCACAGTTTGACATAAGCCAGTTCGGCAGTTCTGAAGGGAACGAGTGGTTGTGTAGTGTTCATGGATGTCTCGAAGTTGGTTTGGGTTGTGTTGATGCAACCTGGTAAGGTGTTAGTGTTTGCTTCACGTCAGCTGAAGCCCTTTGACAGAAAGTTACCCAACTCATGTTGTGGAGATGGCGGCAATTACTTTTGTATTGAGAATTTTAGAGGCACTACTTGTATGGTGAGAAGATTTAGCTGTTTACAGATCACCAGAGCCTTAAGTACTCCTTCACTCAGAAGGAGTTAAGCATGAGACAAAGGAGGTTGCTCGAGTTAGTTAAGGACTGCGACTGTGAGGTATTATATCACCCAGGAAAAGCCAATGACGTGGTCGATGCCCTGAGTAGAAAGACGTCGCACTCCGCAGCTTTGTTGAGTTCTAAGATTCATTTGTGGAAAGAGTTCGAGCGAGTTGGTATTGTAGTGCTATTGGGAGAGGTTACCGCTAGGGTAGCTTAGTTGACAGTTCAGCCATCGTTTAAACAGAGGATCATTGATGGCCAGCTGAGTGATCTCAAGATGAAAAGGTTGATTTGAGAGAGATTAAGAGGTTGGAGTCTTTATTTTGTTTTAATGCCAGACGGAGGTTTGAGGTTTAGAGGTCGGCAGCGTGTTCCAGTTGAAACCGGACTGCGAGCCGAGTTACTTGCAGAGGCACATAGTTCTCCGTTTACTTGGCACCCAGGAGGTACCAAGATGGATCAGGTTCTCAAGCAGACATTCTGGTAGATGGTTAAGAAAAGGGTTTTTGCTGAGTTTGTTAGCTGGTGTCTCACTTGTTAGTAAGTGAAGGCTCCTAGACAGAAACTGGTAGGTTTGTTGCAGCCATTGAGCGTACCTCAGTAGTTTTGGAAAGAGATTTCGTTGGACTTTATTTCTAGGTTGCCAAGGATGCCAAGAGGGTTTACTTAGATTTGGGTTGTTATGGATAGACTGACTAAGAGTGCACTTCACCCCTAGTAGGGTTAGCTATATCGTGGGGCAGTGGGCACAGTTGTTCATTGATCAGATTGTTCGGAACCATGAGGTACCAGTGAGGATTGTTTCAGAGCATGACTCTTGGTTCACTTCTCGCTTCTAGAGAGCGCTCTAAAAGGGTTTGGGAACCGGGTGTAGCTTCAGTACTGCTTTTCACCCTCAGACAGATGGTAAGGTAGAGAGGGTGAACTCGATTTTAGAGAACATGATTCGAGCCTGTGTTTTAGACCTCCAGGGAGTTGGGACCGGTGTTTGTATTTGATGGAGTTTGCCTACAATAACAGTTACCAGTCGATGATTCAGATGGCTCCATTGAGGCTTTGTATGGTAAGCGTTGAAAGTCTCTAGTGTTCTGGGAAGAGTTTGATGACAGACAGGTTTTGGGGCCGGAGCTGTTACAGATGATTAACAACGCAGTACAAAAAATCAGGGCTTGTATGTTGACAGCACAGAGTAGGCAGAAAAGTTACGCCGATGTTTAGTGTAGAGATTTAGAGTTTGAGGTCAGCCAGCATACATTTCTGTAAGTAGCACCGTTGCGTAGAGTCTTGAGGTTTGGTAAATGGGGCAAGTTGAGTCCCAGGTTTGTAGGGTCTTTCGAGATCTTTGAGCAGATCTATTCAGTGGCTTATCGTTTGGCCTTGCCCCCGTCTTTGGCAGCAGTGCACAGCGTCTTTCACGTTTCAATGTTAAGACAGTATGTGACAGATCCCTCGTATGTAGTTGACTTTGAGCCGTTAGAGTTAAACGAGGATTTGAGCTTCGAGGAAAAGCCAGTGCAGATTTTAGCCCAAGATCGCAAGATGTTGCGTAACCGGGAGATCAACTTGGTTGAGGTTCAGTGGAGAAATCAGAAAGCAGAGGAAGCGACTTGGGAGTTAGAGGACGAGATGAGGATGATTACCCGGAGTTGTTTCAGTCTTAGGACTTTCGGGGACGAAAGTCTTAAAAGAAGGGAATACTGTAACGGTCCAGTTTTCCATTCTGGTTCTCCAGGTATGTTCAGTTGCTTTTTTAATTGTTCGGTTGGGCCATTAGGGCAGTTTGAGCCTTTGGGGGCATTTTGGTAATTTTTCCTTTAGGGGTAGTCTCGTAATAATCCAGGGTTTCGAGACCTTTCTGTTAATTGCTGAGTTCGAGTTTTCCTTCGGTTCAGGTTTTTGGGGCTAGTGTCGCTGTTTGAGGAGTTTGGAGACTCTTTTAGCTAAAAAGAGAAAAAGAAAGAAAAAGGTGACTTCGCTAGGATTCGAAGCCGAAACCGCCTGAGGACACGTGTCACAATCCCGTAGAGCTCTTCTCTTTTTGCTGACACTTTAAAAACCTAAAGAGAAGCCGTATTCTCACTTTTCCTCCAAAACGCATTTCATTTTCTTTCTTTCTCTCTTCTTCTCTCAATCCCCGAAATCACCATTTTCCTTTCCCCTTCGCTAAAACCCTTTCACCTTCGCCCGAGCACCAGCAGCCGAGATCGCCAGCCTAGGAGACCTTTTCCTTTCTTCTTCGTCGATCAGCTCGCTCAGCCGCTCGTCTACCGCACGACCTCTCCTCGCCACAGCCGCACAGATCCAGTCGCGTCACAGCTTCGCCTCGCCAAGATCGAGCTTCCCACCTCGCAGCTCATCAGATCTCCTTCGTCCGCGATCGCCAACCAGCCTGTTCGCTTCAGGTACGTTTCACCGAGCTCTTCTCGCTCTCTAGTTTGTTTTTCTGTGGCTTGATATCTAGATCTGTCACCCTGTTCATTTTTCAGTTGAGTCCACGAACGCTCAATTACCGAGTTCTCACTGTTCGTTTGGCCAAGCCGAACGTTGTGCTGCCTTTGCTTCAGATTTTTCTCTAGCGAGCTCTTCGCCACAGCGAGACGTTCTTCCACGCTGATTCGTGGTTCCTTGTCCATTTCGCTGAGCCTTGCACTTCGTCGCATTGTCGAGAGCTTCGCTTTCTCCGTCGCCGAGCCTGTCTTCTTCAATTTTGGGTAGATTTTTTAGCCTTGTGCTTTTAGTTACCTGGTTTCTTTTAGATAGCTGCTGATTAGTATTTTGTGCTTGTTGTTACGATCTTTTGCCTAGGTTATTTCGTGTTGGTTCTGCAGCTCAAGGAGCACGGTTATCTGTTGTTTTTTCTGCTTATTTTCCAGGTAAGGATTTCTTACCAGGGTTGGGGGACCCTGTGAAATATTAATTGATTGTGTTCTTGTGCATGTTTACTGTTTATGAGCATGTTAGTGGATAGGATTGTATACTATTCTATTCTGCTGGCATGTTTTGATCTTGTTTCCACATGTTAGTGCCATGCTAGGTTTGTTATTTCAGCATGCCTTGATTTTTCCTGTTTAAGCTTGTAGTACCATGCTAGGGTTATATGTTGTTGAGCATGTTTGTTGTTAGTAAACAGGGAATGAATGATCTTAGATAGAACTTGTTAGGATGTCATCATCCAGAGTCTGAGGGTGGACCAACGTATGTGTCCCCACCGGTCGGGCTGTGAGGACAGATTCCTTCAGCAGTCAGATGTGGAGTAGCTACCACACCGGCATAAGCCTAGTCTATAGCCTACTAGAGCGGAACCCTGCCAACGGTGTAAGCCTG
>JBBMKA010003540.1:0-12311 GCA_037833695.1 Sechiopsis laciniata | reverse complement strand
TCTAGCAGGCTACAAACTAGGCTTATGCCGTGTGGTAGCTAACTCCACATGGCTGCCGGGGGTAAGGAATCTGTCCTTATAGCTCAACCGGTGGGGACATATACGTTGGTCCACTCTCAGCCTCTGGATGTTGACAACCTAACAAGCTCTATCTAAGAGTACGAACACTATTCTTATCATTCAAACATACTCAAGAATACATAAACCTAGCATGGTACTACGAGCTTATAAGGCAGAAATCAAGCATTCTTTAAGAAGAAAACCTAGCATGGCACTAACATGTGAAACAGAAATCAAACATGCTAGCAGAACAGTTCAGCAAACAATTCCTATCCACTAACATGCCAATAACAATACACAAGCATACAAGCAAGCAATCAGTGAGTATTTCGCAGGGCCCACACAACCTCGGTAAGAAATCCTTACCTGGAACAACAGAAAGCACACACCAAATAAAGATGTTCCTTGAGCTGTAGAACCAACAGAACCTAGCAATAAAACAATAACAAATAGATAATTAAAACCTAGCAGCTAAATGGAAACAAACAGCCAAACGCACAAGGCTCGGGAGAAGAAAATACTTTAAACCGGGTACTAGGTAGCTCGACAGCATAGCTCCAAGCGAAGGCGACACGGCAGGGGCGAAGTGCTGCAGCGAGGCTGGGCAATGCTTCGCGCTGGCGAAGCTGCTGGTACGGGCTGGCGTCTGCAAGGAATGGCTGCTGAGCTCGGCTTTGGCGAATGGCGTGCACGTGACAGGGTGGTTTGCGAGGCGCTGCTGTGAAGCTGGAGCAAGGCGCGCTGGGGTGAGACGTGGTGAGCGCTGGGTCGTGCGGTCGGTAGAGCGAAGGCTCGCGGAGGGTGCGTGCGCGCAAGGGATTGCGAGAGAGGGTGAGCTGCGGATGGGGCGAGACGTGCGGTATGGGTGTGTTTGCGTGTGCGCACGGTGAAGGGTCGGGGATGCGCGAGCGTTCACGCGGTCGGCTGAGCGTGCTGGGGGCGAATGGACTTGCATGCGACTCGACAAGGCAGGTGCGACGCTCGCGCGGGGGAAGGGGCAAAGTTAGCGATGGAAGGGCGAGCTAGGCTTCGCTGCTACGCGCTGCTGGGTGGGCTTGGCAGTGAGGCTAGTGCTTGCGATGTGGCCTTGACGAAGGTGTGTTGCGGCTGTCTTGGCTTCGGGGAAGGAAGGCAACAACGCTGCTTGGCTCTGGCAAAGGAAGGCAACAACGCTGCTCGGCAGAAAGAGCTTAGCTTGAGCGAAATACTTCGGCAAAGGAGAGAACGAAAGGGCAATCGTGGGGTTTGTAAAAGAGGAGAAGAAAAGTGGCTCAACCTTTATATAGGCCTCGACAAAAGGGAAAGGAGGAAGGAGATCGTGCCACGTGTCCTCTCTTGGTCATGGGTTCGAGTCCTGGCCTGTGCAACCTTTTTCCTCTAATTTTAAATAAATAAACCGAGGCTCTAAAACCTCTCCAAGGACCAAGATAGCTCCAAAAACCTGAAACTGGATAAAACCCAACTCAATAATCTTAGTTGAACAAACCCGATGAAAATTACGAGACTACCCTGAAGGCCAAATTACCAAAATACCCCTGGAAGCTCAAACTGCCCTAACGGCCCAACCAAACCACCGAATCAGTAAACGAACAAACCTGGGAAACTGGAACAAAAGACTGGGCCGTTACATTTCTACTAATCTGGTAATAGTTTTTATGTCTCCATTCTTCTTACGTTCCGCTACTATGTTCTCTATTTATGGAAATACGCTCAAAGTTTTGTCACCACGTTGCGACCTGATGCCTTGATCTGCACATAACTGTGTAATTGCAAAGGGATAGTATATGTACTCTTGCATTCCACTAGCGCATTTCTACACTTGCATCTCCAAAATCTTTCCTAGATTGATACTTATCCCGAGTTTTATTGCAGCGAGCAGCATTACTTGATCCCTTCTGATTAGTGCTTTATTGGTTCAAGGTATGAATATTGTCTTAATAATCTGCCATTCTTGCAGGTTCTCCAGAATCATTTATCCTTGTACTGACGTTGGATCATTCTACTCCACTCCCACTATTCCGATTACTGATAGGCTCTCTTTCATTTACTCCGTAGTGGGAGAGTTGATCAATTGCTGACAGAATGATGTAGGGACATTTGGTGCTGCCAAGGCTTTATTCCATGAGGCTGCTCGGCAATCGACGAGCTAACCATTTACTCTTGAGAATAGTGGTACTTCTTTGTTTAAGTTTTCATAGAATTGGCACACCCAATCTGTTCTTGAATTCATCACCAGAAAAAAATACTTTGTCCATCCTAGACAATGAATCATTGCCTTAATATTATCAGATATATCTAGACCAATTTCACGCTTGAACCCTTTATTCTTTAATGTGATAAACTTCTCCTCAGCATCGACAGATGCGATGGTCGCACCTCTTTTGACTCCAATCTCTATGTTCGACTGCAGTTGCTGAACTGTCGTCAATGCTCTTGCCCTCATAGATTGAACTCGAATGTTGCTGAACCTCGGGTGCTGTTGCTCTTCAGCTTCATTGGTAAAGCTAATCTCTTCGTTCTCACATGGTTCAACTTCTTCTTGATCGTCTTCTATTGATTCATCTTTATTCTCCTCCAACTCCATCTTTTCCTTTTCTCTTTGTCATTTTTCATCCGTCAATCCCAAACGTTCCTCGTCTTCGGGAGTTTCTTCATCACTATTCAGCATAATATAGGAGGCAAAATTTTTCCTCTTTTCCTCTGTTCTCCCGAAGAACTTCCCACTTCTTGTTTGTGGATGACGCGAACCTTTTCCGATTCTTGGTCCTTGCTCATCAGCTGGTAACTTCCTGGTTCCACACTATGGAGGTGTTGAACTTCGAAAATTTTGATGCTCAATAACCTTTTCACCTCTTGTAGCCTTACCAGATACCTTACGATTTGAAGTCATCATCCAGACGAAGGGAACAACACACAGCCTGTGATTTCTGAAGGTCGAGACAAAACGGTAGTGATCCGTTCTTCCACACACAAAGTTTATATAGAGTTGTAAATATTTCAAAAATCCTCGTGTAAGGGAAGAATTAATCTCAAAAGGAAAACTAAAATTCTCCACCTTAATTTGAACCAATTCCTTTCCAACTAAAAAAAATTCGAATTCAATACGGAAAAATTGTAAACATGGAAAACTTCCTATAAAAGGTGTAAATAAATAATAAAAAAATAAATATAGAAAAACTTCCTAAAATCATGAATTCAAATGACTTAAGGAAAATTAAAAAGAAAACTGCATAAAATAGAAAAACTACCTATTGTAAAACAATAAATATTTTGGCACAAAGTCAGAAATACTGGAATTTTGCATCCCAGGAATGCTGCTGAGCAAATCTTGGCAGAACCTTTGTGCTAATTCCATCTAGCATGATTTATCCTTGCTTAGGCCATTTAAGAATTTTCGAGGTAAAGCCATATTTGATCGCCTTTTCTTGCCTTTCTTCGCCATGCGCCTTGATGCGTGGGTGTAACGGCCCAGTTCTCCATTCCAATTTCCCAGGTATGTTCTGTTGTTTATTCGGTTGTTCGGTTGGGCTGTTGGGGCAGTTTGAGCCTTTAGGAGCATTTTAGTAATTTTTCCTTTAGGGTCCGGGGCTATTTCTGTCATTTCCTGAGTTTGGGTTATTGCTACGATTTCAGGTGTCCAGGATTAGAGTTGCTTTTTGGGAAGCTCGGAGGTCATTTTTGGTTAAAAAGAGAAAAAGGGAAAAATGGTTATTTATTCCTCCCTCGCCAGGACTCGAAGTCGGAATTGCTTGCCACTCTTCCCCTTAAGTCCCAAAACCCTAGCAGCATTTCTCCATCTTCTTGGCGATTCCTTTCTCTCTTCTCTTTCATCTTCTCCATCTTCGATCACACCATAGCCAAGTCCCAAGATCGAAAACTCTAGCAAAAAAGCCTTGTTCTTGCCGCAAATCAACCCTAGCCGAAAGCAACAGCAACCTGTCGCTGAGTAGCCCACGCCTGCAGCCACTAAACCAGTAGCCCCGCAGATCGTACACCTGCGAACCCGCGTCGCAGCCCTTATTCTGCAAGCCTCTTCACGAATCTCCTCACTGTCGAGCAGCCTTCACGTCGGATCGTCCTCTCCTAGATCGACCTTTTCACATCGCAGCTCACCAGATCCCCTTCGTCCGCGAATGCCAGCAGCGATCGCAGCCTTGCGATTACATCTCCGCGCTCAGCCCCGTACATCTTCGCCAGGACGTTCCGTGCCGCAGCGTCAACGCGAGTAGCCCGTTCGCCTCAAGTACGTTTCACCGAGCCCTTCTCATTCTCAGTTGGTTTTCTGTGGCCTGATGTCAAGATCTGTCGCCCTTGTTTAAATTACAGTTGAGTCTGCAAATGCACAACGCCGAGATCTCACCCGTTCGCTTATCCGAGCTGATCCACCGTGCCACGTTCGCCTTTAGATTTCACCCTAGCGAGCCCTTCACCTCAGCGAGACGTTTGCCCTTTGCGTCTGCTCGCAGCCTCGTCCTTCGCCGAGCTTCGCACCAGTCGTGCCTCATTTGTCGCACATAAGGATTTACCTTCACCTTCACCGAAGCCTACAGCCGAGCCTATCTTCTCGGTTTAAGGGTATTATTTCCAGAGCTTTGTGTGTGTTGGTCGTTTGCTGCTAGATGTTTAGAGTTTAATTATTGTTGTTATTAATATTTGCTAGGTCGTGTTGGTTCTGCACCTCAAGAAGCACTATTATCTGTTTGTGATTTTCTGCTTGTCGGGGTTGTGTGGGCCCTGCAAAATATTCATTGATTGTGTTCTTATTGCATGTTTTTTTATTGTGCTCTTGTGCATGTTTACTGTTTACGAGCATGTTAGTGGATAGGATTGTATGTTGTTCTGTTCTACTAGCATGTATTGATCCTGTTTCCACATGTTAGTGCCATGCTAGGTTTGTTCTTCCAGCATGCTTCTATTCTTGTTTAAACTCGTAGTACCATGCTTGGGTTATATGTTGTTGAGCACGTTTGATTGTTAGGAAACAGGGTTGAATAATCTTAGATAGAACTTGTGAGGCTGTCATCATCTAGAGGCTGAGAGTGGACCAACGTATGTATCCCCACCAGTCAGGCTATGAGGACAGATTCCTTACCCCCAGCAGTCGGTTGTGGAGTAGCTACCACATCGGTATAAGCCTATTCTGTAGCCTGCTAGAGCTGAACCCTACCAATGGTGCAAGCCTGCCTTAGCTGGTTCTTAGCTTCAGGCGTCGGTGGTATTCAGGCTGCTACAGATGAGTACCAAGGGCCTCGAACTACTGTAGATCAGTGACACTGCTTCTGAGTCTTTAGGCATGCGTACCTGGACCGGCGTAGTTTGTCCCTAGGCCCCCACATTTACGCAGTTTGCAACAGCATGTAGTGCGCGCGGATGTCCCTCGGGCTAACGTTAGTGAGTACACCATTTTTTTTTCGAGTTTAGAGCCAGACACTAGGTACTCTCCCGGATGTCCCAAGACCTGTTTGGAAAGCTGGTCAGGACCAGCTTTTGAGTTGGTCATTTGGCCGAGGGTATGAGACCTTCGAGGATATCTATTTGGGATCAGCTTTTAAGTTGATCATTTGGCCGAGGGTAAGAGACCTTTGGGGATATCTATTGGGATTAGTTATTGAGCTGATCACTAGGCCGAAAGTAAGAGACTTCCGATGATTCAGGGGTTGTATAGACAACTCATTCCAGGGATTTCTGTGTTGGTAACTGTTTTCATGTATACTCGAATGGTAGATGAGATGTTGTTTCGTACTGTACCCCGGTTGGGGATTCTTACTGAGTGCCTTTGTACTCACCCTTATTTTTTATGGTTTTTTCCACCAGGTAACATTGGATAGTACTGGGATGGCTAGAGGAGGAGTTGTATGATCATGGGAGCTGCTGTCGACACTCTATCTATGTTTTATGTTTTATTTGATTCAGCATGTAGTTGGACATGGAGTCCTTAGGGGAATTTACATTATGATGTTTAAACTGTTTTTAGATGTTTGAATAAAAATTACTGGCCCGGAATTTGTTTGTTTTAACAAGCTTATGTTGGGAAGGTTTTAATTTCAATGAGTATTTATTTGCATAAGTTGTCTTAAATGCTTTTTTATCCATGCATGCTGAGTAAGAGCCAGGTTTAGGACTATTTTTAAAGTCGGATTGTTACAGTTGGTAACAGAGCTCGGAGTCATAGATTCTATAGACTGACCTATTGAGTTAGGTCGTTTGTCACCATGATCATCAGCACTCTAACGTCCGTCAGGTATGTCGAAAGTTCTTTTGTTAATGGTTTTTGTTACA
Source organism: Sechiopsis laciniata (assembly GCA_037833695.1). NCBI lineage: Eukaryota > Viridiplantae > Streptophyta > Magnoliopsida > Cucurbitales > Cucurbitaceae > Sechiopsis > Sechiopsis laciniata. Next base: position 5,972 of record JBBMKA010003540.1, on the reverse strand, counting down.
CCTTGGCCTAAGTATATCAGTGAACTGCTGTCTCCACCAGCCACCTGAGAATTCTTTAGAGCTGAGTTTCGGGCTAAGTATATCAGTGAAGAGGCCCAGCAGGAGATGGCAGAGGCTTTCTCAAACCTGAAGCAAAGGACTGACTCCATAGCTGGATATGAGAAAAAGTTTTCTGAGTACAGTTACTTTGCTCCTTAATTGATAGCCACAGAGGAGCTTAAGGTTAAAAAGTTTGTTGGTGGGCTGAGAAATGTGGTTGATCAAGATGTTTGGGCACTCGCTCCTGAGTCGTATGCTAGGGCTGTAGCTTTGGCCACCATTTATAATACTAAGTACCCACCGATCCGAGCCTCTGATGCACCTGTTTAGATTGTTCAGTCGTATTCTGGTAAAAAATGGAAGTTTGAGTCTTTTAGTGGTTCCCGTTTGGGTGGACAGCAGCAGCGCCGTCAAGGCCAGTTTTGGGGCAGAGATCAACGTTAACCTCAGAATCTACAGCAGGACCGCTAGCAAGGCGCAGTCAGGTAGCTAGCCAGTGTAATAGATGCAGTAAGTCACATTTTGGAGTTTATGGAGATTCGCCCCGAGCTTGCTATACATGTGACAAGGAAAGGCACTTGGCCAACGTCGACCTCAGGATAGAGCAATTGCCAGGCCGGCTCAGTAGCAAGGTCGAGTATTTGCTACAACTTGCCAAGAGGAGGAGCAGACTGATGCCGCAGCTGCAGGTATGCTGCTTTTCTTATATCACTATGCATTTGTGTTGTTTGATTCGGGCTCGACCTACTCGTTTGCATCTCATTCATTTGTTAGACAAGCTTGTTTGGAACTTGAACCTTTAGGGTTTGAGCTGTGTGTTGCAACTCCTTCGGGAGTAGCTAGCGAGAAAGTTAAGAGTGGTCGGATACAGATATCCTAAGAGCTTTTAGCAGCTACCCTCATAGTTCTGCCTATGAGAAGTTTTGACGTTATCCTTGGTTTGGATTGATTAGCCGAGAACCATGTAATGATAGATTGCCGCCAGAAGGAAGTCATGATTAGACCACCCAAGAAACAGAGTTTCAAGTTTTGCAGTGTCTAGAGCGGAGTGTGTCCGCCGATGATTTCAGTAGTTAAAGCCCATTGGTTGTTAGCTCGAAGAGCTTGGGGCTATTTGGCAAAGTTGACAGGTGAAAGCAGTACCTCGTTGTCTGTTAATCAGGTACTAGTAGTACTGGAGTTTGCAGATGTCTTCCTTGAGGAGTTACCAGGTTTACCCTAGTAGAGAGAGATGAACTTTACCATTGAGCTTGAGCTAGAGACTCTCCCTATCTCCAAAGCTCCGTATTGGATGGCGCCAGCTGAGTTACGAGAACTCAAAGTACAGTTGCAAGAGATGCTTGACCGAGGATTCATCCGCCCGAGTGTGTCCCTGTGGGGAGCATCTGTTTTGTTTGTAAAGAAAAAGGACAGATCGATGCGCCTATGTATAGATTATCGAGAGCTGAATAAAGTCACTGTAAAGAACAAGTATCATTTACCGCGTATAGACGACTTATTTGATCAACTTTAGGGAGCTTCGATATTTTCCAAGATTGATTTAAGATCTGGGTACCATCAGTTGAGGATTGGGATGCTGATATCCCTAAGACAACGTTTAGGTCAAGGTATGATCATTATGAGTTTGTGGTCATGTCCTTTGGGCTGACCAATGCCCCAGCAGCGTTTATGGATATGATAGACAGGGTGTTCAAAGCATTCTTTGTGGTCATAGACAATATATTGATTTACTCTAAGACTAGGGAGGACCATGCTTCGCACCTGAGAGAAGTATTGACAGCTTTGAGAGAGAACTAATTGTATGCTAAGTTCTCCAAGTGTGATTTCTGGTTAGAACCAGTGGCTTTCCTTGGACACGTTGTTTCTAAAGATGGCATTACAATGGACCCCGCCAAGATTGAGGCAGTGAGTTCGTGGGCAAGACCTACTACGGTCGTAGAAATTTGTAGCTTTCTGGGTCTGGCAGGTTACTACCGGAGATTCGTCAAGGACTTTTCCACTAAAGCAGCACCCCTTATCAAGTTGACTAGAAAGGGTGTTGACTTTGTTTGGATGTCAGTTGCGAAGAGAGTTTTGCTTTGTTAAAGCACAGTTTGACGTCTTCCCTAATATTGTTAGTTCCCGACGGAATAGGTGGCTTTGTATTGTATAGTGATGCTTCCAAGTTTGGTTTGGTTTGTGTTCTGATGCAGCATGGGAAAGTGATTGCCTATGCTTCCTGACAGTTAAAGCCTTACGAGAAAAACTATCCGACTCATGACATGGAGTTGGCAACGGTTGTTTTCACTTTAAAGATTTGGAGGCACTACTTGTATGGTGAGAAGATTCAGATGTTTACAGATCACTAGAGCCTTAAGTACTTCACGCAGAAGGAGTTAAACTTGAGACAAAAGAGGTGGCTCGAGTTGGTTAAGGACTAAGACTGTGATATATTGTACCACCCAGGAAAGGCCAATGTTATGGCTGATGCTCTGAGTAGAAAGACGTCGCACTCCACATCTTTGTTGAGTTCCCAGATTCATTTGCGAAAAGAGTTCGAGCGAGCAGATATCGTAGTGTTGTTGGGAGAGGTTACCGCCAGGGTAGTCTAGTTGACAGTTCAGCCGTCGATTAAGTAGAGGATCATTGATGGCTAGCTGAGTGATCTCAAGTTGAGCAGGTTGATTGATAGAGTTTAGGAGGATGGGGATTTTGACTTCGTTTTAGAACCAGAAGGAGGTTTGAGGTATAGAGGTCGGTTGTGTGTTCTAGCTGATGCTAGGCTGTGAGTCGAGTTACTTACTGAGGCTCATAGCTCCCTGTTTACTTGGCACCCAAGAGGTACCAAGACGTATCAGGATCTCAAGCAGACGTTCTGGTGGATGGGTATGAAACGAGACATTGCAGAGTTTGTTAGCCAGTGTCTCACTTGTCAGCAAGTGAAGGCTCCTAGATAAAAACCGGTAGGTTTGTTGCAACCGTTGAGTGTGCCCTAGTGGAAGTGGGAAAAGATTTCGATGGACTTTATTTCTGGGTTACTGAGGATGCCGAGAGGGTTTACTCAGATCTGGGTTGTTGTGGATAGGTTGACTAAGAGTGCACACTTCATCCCCTGTAGAGTCAACTATACCGTGGAGTAGTGGGCACAGTTGTTCTTGGAGTAGATAGTTCGATACCTTGTGGTGCCAGCGAGGATCATTTCGGATCGTGATTCTCGGTTCACTTGTCGCTTCTAGAGAGCACTCCAGAAGTGTTTGGGAACCGAGTGTAGCTTCAGTACTGCTTTTCACCCTGAGTCAGATGGTCAGACTGAGAGGGTGAACCAGATTCTCAAAGATATGTTACGAGCTTGCGTTCTAGACTTTCCAAGCAGTTGGGATCAGTACTTGTATCTGATGGAGTTCGCTTACAATAACAGCTATCAGTCGATGATTCAGATGACTCCATTTGAAGCTTTGTATGGTAAGCGGTGCAGATCTCTAGTGTTCTGGGAAGAGGTTGGTGACAGATAGGTTTTGGGGCCCCAGCTGTTTTAGATGACTAACGACGCAATGCAAAAGATCAGAGCTCTTATGTTGACAGCTCGAAGTAGGCAAAAAAGTTACGCCGATGTTCGGCTCCTAAACCTGGAGTTTGAGGTGGTCCAGCATGTATTTTTGAAAGTGGTGCTGATGCGAGGAGTTTTGAGGTTTGGTAAGTGGGGCGAGTTGAGTCCCAGGTTTGTAGGGCCTTTTGAGATCCTTGAGCGGATCGGTCTAGTGGCTTATCGTTTGGCCTTGCCCCGTCTTTGGCAGCAGTGCATAAGTCTTTCATATTTCTATGTTAAGACAGTATGTGGCATGGACTTTGAGCCGTTAGAGCGAAACGAGGATTTGAGCTTCGAGAAGAAGCGAGTGCAAACTTTAGCCCGGGATCGCAAGACTTTGTGTAACCGAGAGATCAACTTGGTTAAGGTTCAGTAGAGAAATCGGAGGGGAGAGAAAGTATGTGGAAGATCCTTCTCACGTTGTGGACTTTGAGCCGTTAGAGCTGAACGAGGATCTAAGCTTCGAGGAGAAGCCAGTGCAGACTTTAGCCCGGGATAGCTAGACTTTGTGTAACTGGGAGATCAACTTGGTTATGGTTCAATGGAGAAATCAGAGGGCAAAGAAAACAACTTCGGAGTTAGAGGATGAGATAAGGACGCATTACCTAGAGTTGTTTCTGTCTTAGGACTTTCGGGGACGAAAGTCTTAAAAGGAGGGAATATTGTAGCAGTCCAGATTTCTATTCCGATTTTCCAGGTAAATTAGGTTGTTCGGTTGGGCCGTTAGGGCAGTTTGAGCCTTCAGGGGCATTTTGGTAATTGTGCATCCAGGGATTCAGGGCTATTTCCGTTATTTGCTGAGTTCGGTTATTCTTTCGATTTTAGGGTTCTAAGGTTAGAGTTGCATCTTGGAAAGCTTGGAAGTTCTATTAGGTTAAAAGATAAAAGAAAAGAACTGAATTGTTAAAAGTTTCAGTTTTAGGACTTTCGGGAACGAAAGTCTTAAAATGAGGGAATATTGTAGCGACCCAGATTTCTATTCTGGTTTTTCAGGTATATTCGATTGGGCCGTTAAGGTAATTTGAGCCTTCAGGGGCAGTTTGAGCTTACAGGGGAATTTTGGTAATTGTGCATGTAGGGATTCAAGGATATTTCTGTTATTTGCTGAGTTCGGTTATTCTTTCGATTTCAAGGTTCCAGGGTTAGAGTTGCATCTTGGAAAGCTTGGAAGTTCTTTTGGTTAAAAGAGAAAAGAAAAGAAATTAAGTTTCCCTCGCCAGGACTCGAAGCCTGTTGGTTCGTTTGGAGGTTTTTGTTTAAAAGAAGAGAAAAAGGGGAAAAAGGTGTCTTCGCTGGGACTCGAAGGCTGGTTGCCAGGGACACGTGGTAGGAGAAGATTAATTAGTCGATTAAACGCATAGGTTTTACGGAACGCTCGAGAAGTTCGAAGGTAAAACGTAAATTTTCCAAATCGCATTCCTCCTTGCGATCTCTTCTTCTTCTTCCCATCTCTAATCGCAATCTTCCTCTTCTCACCTTTTCCTTGTCCTTGCCGAGATCATCACCACCGAAAACACCATAGCCAAGCCTCGAGATCGCAAACCCTAGCCAAAAGCCTTGTTCTTGCCGCAAATCAACCCTAGCCAAAAAGCCTTGTTCTTGCCGCAAATCAACCCTAGCTGGGAGTAGCAGCAGCTTGTCACCAAGAAGATCACCCGATCGTAAGCCCCCTTCGCACATACAAGCCGCACGCGAGTGCCAACCTTGTCGCAGCCCTTTGCTCGCCCGAGCGCATCGCCTCGCCCAGCCGCTCACGAACAGTCTGCTCGACGCATTGTCGTGATCGCCAGCCTGAGCTACGCCCTTCGCACGCACGATCATTGCCCCGTGGTCGCAATTCCTCGTCTGCTTCGCTGAGCACCACGCCATCACGGACCGTCGAGCCTTGCACTTTGCCTAGCTGCTCGTCGCTTCGCCGCACAACTACTCGCGAACGCCTGCTCAACTGTCGCTTCGCAGCAGCCGAGCTGCCCTGTTGCCGAGGCTTGTCTTTTTCGAGGCCTTGCTGCCAAGCCTTGTGTTTGGCTTTAGGTAACTTTCCCGAGCCCCGTCGTTCTTGTAGCTTAGTCAATTAGTTAGCTGTTAATATTAATTTGTGCTTGCTTTTATATTTTCCTAGGTTCGTGTTGGTTCTGCAGCTCAAGGAGCACTATTTTTCTATTGTGTTTTTTGCTTGTTTTCCAGGTAAGGATTTCTTACCCAGGTTGTCTAGACCCTATGAAATATTCATTGATTGTATTCTATTTGCATGTTTACTGTTTACGAGCATGTTTAGTGGATAGGATTATTTATTGTTCTGATCTGCTAGCATGATTGTTCCTATTTCCACATGTTAGTGCCATGCTAGGTTTGTTCTTCCAGCATGTTT
>JBBMKA010003519.1:0-12313 GCA_037833695.1 Sechiopsis laciniata | reverse complement strand
TGCTTTCTGAATCTTCTTTGCTTTGGATCGTGTAATAGGTCCAAGTGAAACTTGTGGAACTCCATGATCCTTATCAGCTACAAGTGTGCGGGAGCGTGCGGCTGTGTGCGGGCAGGCGAAGACACGAACGGCGAGCGAGGTGCAGTTGGGGCGAGGGCGCGATCGACTGGGCGTGAGTGCTGGCAAAGCTGCTGGGGCGAGCAGTCGCGGCGAGAGTGTGCGTCTATGAGGCTGGGCGTGCACGCGAAGGATGGGCGAGCACTCGATCAGGCGAGGCACAGACAGCTGGGTAAGTGGGCGACTGTGTGAGGCTGGGGCGAGCGATCACGGCAGGGAGATGCGCGATCGGGCTCGGGCTACTGGTGGGAGATGCGCCTAGCTGGGCGAGTGAAAGAGCGAGCGATCGCGAGCGGGCTACTGGTGAAAGAACTCGACAATGCGAAGGCGCAAGCGCTGGGGCAGGCGTTCGCAGTAGGGAGAGGCGAAGGGCTCGGCGGTGTGAGCTTGGGCGAAAGGGCTTCTCGGCTAGGAGAGAAAGGAGAGGAAAAGAGAGAAATCGAGATTGGAGTGGAAGAAGAAAAGGAAGGAAGTTGCGATTTGGAGGAAAAGAAAATTGCGGCTTTCCAAATAGGTCTCGGCAAGGTTGAGAAGGAAGGAGGAGATTGCGACACGTGTCCCCCCCTAGGTTCCGGCTTCGAGTCCTGGCGACGACAGCTTTTCTTTTTTTTCTCAAATAAACAAACAAAGGCACCAACTTCCCAAACAACAACACTTAGCCTTGGAAACCTTAAACCGAAGTGAAAACCCAAACTCAGCAATAAACAGAACAACCTCAAAACCCTGGTAAATTACGAGACTACCCCTGAAGGCAAAATTACCAAAATGCCCCCAGAGGTTCAAGCTGCCCAAACGGCCCAACCGAACAACCGAAAAAGAAACAGAACGTATCTGGAGAACCAGAATGGAAAACTGGGCAGTTACACTTGGGGACTAAGGAATCGACTTGGAAGGCAAGGATTAGATTTGGAAATATATTTTATTGCCTTTATTGCAATTTATCTTTAGCAGCTTATCCCTTATTGTTGCAGCAGATTTCCTCTAATTTTGTCAATCACATCTTTGCTGATTAAGGCATGAATCCCATGATTATTGCAGTTTGTCTATTCTGCAATCTGATAATTGGCATTAGCTCGTCATCCGATTCTTTCCTTATTGAGGCTTTTGCATCTGATCTGCAGTTTTTGTATCAATGTTTCCAGATCTGCATTGCTCTGATTTCTGCATCGCTTCGCATTACTTCTTGCTTTATTTTTGCAACGGATATTTGTCCTTTGCAAATATTATTTGGAAGATCCAGCGGTTCTACATTTAATGCTTTTAGCATTTCAAATTCTCCTGGGTGCGATGCTAATAATGTTTTCAATTCCTCTAGATATAGCAATAAATTAGTGCAACATGGAATCTTTGGCATTTAAGTACAAAAAGCATTCAACATTCACATTTTACTCTAAAATGCGCTACTTTCCCTAGCCTTTTATATTTAAGCTTATAAATCATGCATGCATCTTCTTTATATGAATTTTCCATCTTAATGCTATTCTAACTCTAAAGTTTATTCAATTAATGCACAAATAGCTTTAGAATATATTAAGATATTAGCCTAAATAATGTTATATTTGAGAGCTATCAAACACTAGGTTGAGGTTGGACATTGAAAAGAGGGGTAGTTTGGGGATTAGTATTTGAGGCTTGAGGGGTCGGTATGGTGGATTCATTTTCTTCTAGAACAGCAAAAGACTCATGGTGAGTGACTTCAGCTGGGTTGGTATGCAAGGAATCATGTGGAGATATGAATTCAGTTTGAGGACAAGGAGCTAGAGGTTGTGGTAACACAAGGTCTGGAAAGGCATCGACTTATGTAGAACTGTATTTTGGGTCATGAAAAGGAAAATTTTCCTCAAAGAAGGTTACATCCCTTAAAATAAAGATGTGCTGCTTTTGTAAATCAAGAACTTTGTAGCCTTTTACACCAGGATGATATCCTAGGAATACGCAGGCTGTAGCTCTAGGATCAAACTTCGAGCGGTGTGCTTGAAGTGTAGAGACGTAACAAAGGCAGCCAAAGGTTCGTAGTAGTTCGTATTCAGGAGCTTGTTGATGCAAAATGAAATATGGGGTCTGATGAGACAGCAGGGCATTGGTATAAGGTTAACCAAGTGAGCTGCAGTCAGGACACACTCTCCACATAAATGAACAGGGACTTTGGACTGAAAATAAATTACTTTAGCTACATTTAAGAGGTGCTGATATTTCCTCTTGACAATTGAATTCTGTTGGGGTCGCTCAACACAAGAAAATTGATGTTGTGTTCTTGTTGTATCAAAGAATTCAATGAACTGAAGTTCATGAGCGTTGTCAGATCTAAAGACCTTAATGATTTTAGAGAATTGAGTCTGAACTAATTTGAAAAACCTTGGAATGACAGTTGATACATCTGACTTTGTTCTTAGTAAATATACCCAACTATATCGCGAACAATCATTAACTATTGTGTAAAAATAACGAAAACCAGCAGTAGTAGGAACCTTAAATGGTCCTTAGATATCACAATGGACTAGATAAAAAACATTAGCTTCAACTTTATTATTAAACGAAAAACTCAGTCGTCGTTATTTAGCTAGAAGGCAAATAGTACAATGAGAATCATGTAATCTAGAGTAATGTAATACATTTTTCATGAGATTCAAACGTTTTGAAGATAAATACCCTAACCTATTATGCCATATAGTAGTAATGGTACAAACAATAGCAGAATCAACAGTACAAGCAATGGCAGAATCAACAATAGGCAGCATGTATAATCCATTTTCCTCCTCAGCTTTGCCAATTATCCTCATACTCAATGTGTCCTGAATTATGCAACAATTCTCAATGAAACGAATTGTGAATTTTGAACTAGAAAGTAAACAGCTGACAGATAGCAAGTTGAAGGTAAATTTTGGTATGTACAGGACATTAGTGAGCACATGATCTTTATTGATTCGAACATCTCCTATTCGGTTTACTCTCACCTTGAATGAAGTAGGCAAAACTACTTATAATCCATCAACATTACGCCAGTTATGAAAATGGTATGTTTATGACAAATATGCCGTGAGGCTCTAGAGTCTATAACCCAATTTTCAATGCTATGATCAGATGAAGAAAAGGTAGAGAAAATACTTATAGAGTGAGTAACAGCTCCATCAGTTTCTATTTTGTTGTTCTGCATCTTCAAATTCAAGAACTCTATTAGTTGAGTGCATTGTTTTGCATCAATGTTGTTAAAAAATTCAGGTGGACCAGTCTGTATCAATGCTGCAGCAGTTGAGAAGGGTTCATTTGTCTCAGATTGATATCGAGATCGAGAGCCTGGTGGAAATCCATGAATTTTGTAACATCACTCCTTTGTGTGTCATATTCGATAACAGTACGTACAATAAGGACGATCTTTTCATTTATTGATTGCAGGAACAGAGTTCTTGGTTTGATCGGAAGCAAGCAAAGCTATAGGTTTTGGTAAAGCAACATTCGAACCAGCAATTCGTTGCCTCTCTTCTTGAACAAGAAGTGCAAAGACCTTGTTAATCGTCATAAGAGGATCTATTAGAAGTATTTGAGTACTAACAGTAGCATAGCTTTCATTTAATCCCATCAAGAATATCATTGTGTATTCAGATTCAAGAAATGAGTGAAGCTTCTTGATTCTTCCATAGGTACATTCTTTTTCTAGACGAAATTCACATAAATCTTGCCACACTATTTTGATTTTAGTGAAGTATGTTTCAATTGACATACCTCATTGCACAGTGGATAGCAATTCCTTCTACAACTGGTAAACCTTAGGGCCATTGCTACCTTTGAATCGTTCACCTAGTTCGTCCCAGATTTCTTTGACGGAATCAGTGTAAATTATACTTGTTGTGATTTCTTTCGACATTGAATTCAGCAACCAAGAAGTTATCATATCATTGTTGCATTTCCAGGCAGCAGCCAATCTTGATCCATCTTCAGGTTTCTTGATCTTTCCAGTTATGAGTCCGTTCTTTCTAGAGAGGGCAATAACAATCGATTTCTTCCATGAATTGTAATTATCTGCTCCAATGAGAGGTTGTGTGACCAAGGAAGTAGTTGTAGAGAAGGAAGAGTGGTTGTGATAGGGATTGAATGCTGAATCAAAGTTTGTGGTGTCGTCCCTGGATGTAGCTTCTCCCACCATTGATGATTGGGCTAGAAAAGTAAAGCACAGCGCGTGATGAGTATTTTTTTGCAGAGAATTTACACCAGCTCTGATACCATAACAAGACAAGTGTAATGAGAGGAAAAAATCTTATGTATTAAGAATGACCTCTTGAACATATATATATATATTACAAGTCTGAGTAAGTTAGTGTTACCATTCTGTAACCAATACTAGTTACCACATATAACAGAATTTAGAAGCTAATATATGTATATTCTTGATATTCTTTTGGTTAAAATAAAATAAAAATAATATTTTATTCCCTCTATGAGGTTTCTTTCTCACTCCCATATTCAAAGGAAGATGGCTCCAATCAATAATCCACTCAATGAAAAGCAACAAACCAACCCAAGTAATTCTTCCAACAACCATACACAAATTTCCATTTCTCTGTCTTGTTCTCTTAGAGCGTAAATCCACTTTCGATGATATTTTCAATTTTTTTATGTTCTCTCGTTCCTTGATTTTCATGTTGTTCCTCGATCGGCCGTTTAAGTGGCTTGCCCATTTATATTTTTTGGTTTGCCCATTTAATGCTTGTCTTTTCTCCACCCTTTATGAATTTACTTTCGTTGTCAAACAATTAACCTCTCACTCACTTACTCCACTGCATTGGCCATTGTTCTTCACATCCCCATTAATTACCTTTAAGTCACTGTTTTTAATATCAAAATTTACGAAGTCCTCAGATCATTGATTGTTTTCATTCTTATCTCTTGGTTTGATAAGTGTTGGATTAACATGTATCAAAATTAATTTAAAGAGGATGAAATTAATAAATGGAGATTGTGGAAGAAGAGAGTTTGACACCATTTTTTTCTACATGACAAAATTTTATGCTTTCATTTCTTACTTAAATTAGATTTGGGAGTTAATTGCAACATTTATCAAATTTGAGGGGTGGTAATTGATGTAATGAAATGCATTTTGAAGGGAGTACAAAAAGCAAAGTGAAGGACAATTACTCAGAAGCGGAGCGACGAAAAGCAGAACCTCACCACAGCAATACAAGGAAAGAGTCGAAAGCGAATCCCAAGCGCAACAAAATCATTTTTTCGGAAAAATAAATCATGAAAAAAATGGGATTTCTCCAAAAGCCGTCGAAGAATCTTTGAAGATTCGAATAAGAAACTTGTAGTCCAAGATTTAAACCCTAGTTTTCATTTCAAGTCGCTGATTCAAACTCTAGAAGGAAGCTATATAAGCGGACGATTACAAAGAAGAAAGTGTTGAAGTTTTTTAGAGGAAGATTCCCAGCCGCCAATCAACTCGTACCAGCAACCGATTAGTTTTAGTAGTTCATGTTTATTGCTTTCGTAGTTGTTACTTTGTTTTTGTGAACATTTCTCATTTAATAATATTGTTTTTCAGCATGTTTCAATTTTCTCTATTATTTGTTGTTGTTTTTAGTTACGTCATGAACTAACTCAATTTAGGCAGACGCTAAGGAAAAGTGGGATTGCTTAAGCATGTGCTAGGAGGACATAGGAAGGTTTAATTGAAGCATGTTAAACTAGGGCGATGATTAATAGTAAATGTTAACCGGCCATCCACATGAACTAATAGGTTAATAACTCGGAAGAAGAAGTAACCTAGGGCTACTTTACTTGTTCAGTAGGTTAGTATAAGATCGCTTATGCTTTTAAAAGGAGTTTAGGAATAAGCACTTTACTACTGCATGCGACACACTGATCTTAATTATAACGTTAACTTGCAACGGGAGTTGGAGTTAGTATGAACGAACGCGGAAGCAAACACTTAGCATAGCAAAGTATGATCATTTCTCCTTACCACACATTCCCTCTTAGTACTATGTATGCATCCCATTAGTACCTTAGCCAAAGCCTTTATCTCCAATCCAATTCTTACGCATTTCTTTTCTTCTTCTCTTAACGGCAAAAACCTACACCAAAACCTCTAATTGTCTACTTTTTGCACTCGATTCTAAATTACAAATTGCTTTAGTAAACCACAATCCCCGAGGAGAACGATATTAAAATATACTCATCACTTGTTATAGATTGTGTATACTTGCGCATTGTGGATGCAAATTTGCAATATTTCAAGGACTACGAAATTCACATCAAACCTTCCAATAAGTTTTGCTTGGAATTCTACTTTTTTTTCTCTCTTGAACCACATGCACCATTATATATGTACATGGATGTATAGACGACAAACCCTGAGACAAGTAATTTGCCGACAGTTTGGTCTTGAACCCCCACTTTTTTCAAACTTGAAGTGGTCAACGATTTTGCAAATGGCATGTACAATAGATGCTTTTGTAAATGGAATATACAACAACTAATGCATTCTGGCTAAAATCATACCAATATGTACATAAATGTATAGCTCAAACATCTCATACAAACCAGTTCTAAGATTTCGATAGTCTCCCTATACAAAGCGGGATCAGACAGATGAAAAATCCTATCTCTAAAACAAGAAAAAGAAATGTATAATTGATACACAGTGGATTTGCATGTGGTATTTACAATGATGACTCATTTTTTACAAAATCGTAAGTTTATACAAAGATGTACAACATAAATATCTTATAAAGTTCAATTTTGTTAAGGTATGGTATAATGATGTCAAGAAATGAAAATTTGAAGAACTTTAATGTATTCTAGAATCGAAAGAATTCTATTGCATTATACCTTTCATTAAATATTAAATAAAATTACTCTCAACAACGGTGTAGGCCGAATTAACTGAACCATTTTGTAAATTCTGTGTATACTTCCATCTACTTCCTCTTTACATACTTATACATCGTCTTCCCAGAAATCTTTTTCTTTACATATTTTTTTCATTTTGATAGAAATCGAATTTAAAATAAATTAAACATACATTTATTAAGAATTAGATAATCAAAAGATTAAATGCATAATGTATACTTTTTAATTATGAGATTTTAATTTTAATTTTTACATCTTTAGAATTTAAATTTTGTTTCTATATGAATTTTTTGATTTCAAAGTTTAATGTCTGAGATTTAAAATAGATTTTTCCTAATTTATATCAAATTTCAAATATTCATCTATATTTTTATTTTTTAATATGTGGTTAGTACATCAAAAATCTCAAATACTTTTAGTTATGAAATTTTAATTTTTAAAATACATGAAAGAACTCATATTTAAACTTAATTAATAAATAAATCTTTAGAAAAACAGAATCTCCATGAAATAGGATTTCTATTGGAAAGGTTTAAAATCTAAATTTATTCTTCCCTAACAACCTTTTGAAAAGGTGAAATTTGCAATGGAAGTTGTCATTAGTGGATGAAATACACAACTTTATAGTAGTTCCAATCAGAGGAAAACAAAATGCAACCTTAAGGCCGTTCCAATTGAAGAAATCTCCAAGATGTGAACAGTACGTACGCTCCAAGTATTCAAAAGTAAGCTCACTATGGGGCATGAAATTGTTTTTTTGTTAGGGCCCTTGGTATATTCTTCGAAAAAAACATGAAAAGGAAGCTTAAGATTGCACTTTAATTAGGTCCAAAGTTGTATACAATATCTCAAAGCACTAAGGATGGCAAAGGACGACAAGTATATGTGACTTTATTTCATTTTTTTATTCTCAACCCATTATTCTACATTTTTATGTCACAAAGATGTATAAAAGTGTATGTCATGTTGTACCCAAGTTCGTTGATAAATCTTTAAATATCCATTCTAATTTTAAAATTTCTAAAAACAGTATCTGCGATTGATTTCTTTTGATTTTTCAAAACTTATCAATTAAAAACTAACATTTTTCTTGTCAAAGATAATATCTTCTTGTTTTAACAATTTGATAAGATATTGTTTTTTTTTTTTAAAGCAACTTTTGATAAGATATTGTTTTAGGTAGGTAATTATAGGAAATCTAATTTTAAATAACTAAACATACAAAAAATCAAAAGTTATTATATGAGTTTAATGATGTATTAACATTTATTTAATTAACTAAATAATATCAAAAATAAAAATTAGACATTTATTTAAAGTGAAAATAATTTTACCCATTTCTCGATCGACCCATTTATTACGTATTTGAACAGACAAAGTGTAATCGAGTACAAACCAAACTGATGGTTATCTTGGACCCAATTTATCTTCATTGGCCCAATAGCAAATTTGGACGAGCACATGACATACTTCATGGAAAAATGGAAAAAAAAAATAAGGGTTAAATAGACAAATGTCTACTTTTTCAAAATAAATTGAACAAATGTCTAATGTTTTGAATAGTTAAAATAAATGTAAAAAACATAAAATATGGTAGAAATTAAATAAATACTTAAAATGCAAATGACCTTTTTGACCTTTTAGTTATTTATGTTTTAATTAATATCTTGAATATTTGAATTTGGATTCTTTTCAACAAACTCCCCGAATTTCATTTAAAAAATAATAGAAAATGAGATTAAAGATATTATTGATTTGGTTTGTTAAAAGAAAATAATATATAGATTTATTTAAAATTTTAACCAAAAAAATAGTCAAATGCATAATCCCTCACGCGTGTAGATCAAATTGAGTGGGATTTGATGTTTTGATAAAAAAATCAATACCTTCAGTGTGCCAAGCCCTTCACTTTTGCCGCCAGTTGGAACCGATTCTCAGAAGCAAACATCTCTCCATCTTCCCACCCTCACGAACAGAGCAAATCTCTGTTTCGATCATAGACCCTAACAACAAAGAAGAATCGTCATTGAAGCTAATCTCGCCGTTGTCCAACTTCGTCGCAACTTGAGGAGCTTCGTCCATCAATACCCCCTGTCTACGATGAGTTAAGTTTGATTAGGGTTTTATAGTTACACCACCGAAACAACAAAGAGACAAAACTACAAAGAACGACATCGAAACTGCAAAAACGGCGGTCAAGAACCCCAGCAGGGGTAGGGACGATCTCATAGGGACGAGTCCGAAGAGGGGAGTGAAGAGGTATGTGTTGCATGTACATAGGTGTATAGATAAGTTTAACTGGTTTTGTATTTTTCTCGTACTAGTACATTGTAGATAGGTATAACTAATTTTGTATTTTTCTCGTACTAGTATACTGGTATAGACAATACATGAATATCTGTGAATTATGTATACAGATAAGTATAACTAATTTTGTATTTTTCTACACTAGTATAGACAACGTAGGAACCCTCTGAACTGGCTTCCTGAGCTGGAATATAGAAGCGTATTGAAGTGGCGTGAACGTCTAGAGCAAGTTGATCGTCTGTGTAGCAAGCGATGAATCGTGTGAGATATGTTCGATGGAATGACAGCGTGTGATTTTTTTTTAACAAAAGATCTGCAAGATGTGTTTACCTTTGTTTTAAAAAAAAATCAGGAAATCTAAGATTGATAACAAAATTTAGAGATATTAGTGGTTTTAAACAAGATTATCTCTCCATTATCTTCTGAAAAATCGGGGTTATACCAACCTGTGCCCCTACTTTGGTGGATATCGATTCTTTCTTACTAAAAAAGGAAGTTGCATTTTTTTTTAAATAGTAAAGATGCAAAAGGTTATTTATGGGATCAAAAGTATTCTCTTACCTGCCGTTGGTGAAAAAAAGACATTTTAAAATTTAAAATTTGTAGACATCACATGGATTAAGATTATTTTGAGAAAGGTAGACATTCTCTACTATTTCTCAAAAAATAATGTTTGTGTTGTATGACAAAATGAAAAGTATTTGTGGGGCAAACAGAATGCTTAAAACAAATGTATTTCTTAATCTTTATTCATAGAAAATTGTACACCCATATTAATACGTAAATTGTTGCATGTGGGTTCAACAAATGATATTGCAATTTAGTCAACGTTTAAAATGTTTATAACAAATATTTACAACTTATTAATTTATTCCGATTGTATCTTCTGTTTTTTTTTTCTTGCCACCCTTTTTCTATAATGTCAATGAAAAGGTTTTATATTTTGAAAAATGTATCAGCAAATATGAAGTGGAAGAAACCGGGATTAACAAATCAGCTGGAAAAAGAACTGATATTTGCAAAGGGAAAGTCCTGTTACAAGAACTTGAATGGACAAGAGCATTCATTGAGGATTTGAAAATGGAGCTGCTAAAGGAGGTGTATCTGAAGTAATATAACCACAAATGTTGCAGCTGAAGTAGAAGAAGATAAAGGAAAACAATGGCTATCCCAAATGGAATCTGTGGAAGGAAGAGGAAACAACCTAAAATGATGTTGAGCCGTTGATGTGGAAGGGGCTTCTCAATTAAGTGTCGATTAAGTTGAATTATTAATCCTTCATTTCCTTCATTTCAACTATAATAATATCTCTCTTATTATATTAACTTTATGTTATAATATTCCTAGTATAACCTACACCTAAATATAGGTTATCATCGTCTTTATTATAATAACCCTTTAAAAAAAAGCTTTGCTTCACTACTCGAGGTAACCACGCTCGTCTCTAGGTTAGGCACCAGGATACATCGAAGGAATAGAGACACGGAGGTGTCTATAAATTAATATCACAAATTAATGCTGCACGTGAATCTCGAACCTGGAATCTTTAATGTCACAAATTAATGTTACACGTGAGTCTCAGGCCTAAAACGTTGAGAAGAGTATACCTTCAAAATTCAAGCCTTTAACCACCGCGCCACACTATAGGGACCTTTATTATAATAACTTAATCACATGTTTTCCTCAGTTACAATAAATCAACTATTGCCTCCAAATACACAAGGAGTAAAATAAAAGTCTCTCATCCGCAGTGTCCAATGGTTTGAGATAGGGGTGGTGCTCATCGGTTGGTCGGTGTCGATTTTCGGTGAAAATTGATATCGAACCGACCTATCGGTTTCCTAAAAAATGAAACCGACACCGACCGGTCGATTAAGTCGGTCGGTTCGGTCGGTAAAGTCGATTAAAATCGGTTAAATTCGATTAATTAATATTATTTTTTTCATATTTTTTTATTAAAAAAATATATTTATCATACAATTTTATAATGAAAATTTGAGAATTAATTTTAAAAAATGAGCATATTGAATAATTTTTTGGAAACACATTTAAATTTAAGATAATTTTGCAATAATTTAATAAGGAATATATTTAATTATATGAAAATATCAATATTTTATAAACGAAATTTTTGGTTAACCGACCAAACCGACAAACTTAACCAAAAAAATTTTGATTAACCACTTTTGTAACCGACACCGACCGACACAAGCTTGAAAACTGGCCGACCGACCCTAATTCGGTCGGTTTGGTCGGTCGGATCGATTTTTGGGGAATGGATGAACACACCTAGTTTGAGATGATATTTATCTCCTGGAATTTTAAAGGGTTGGGGGTCTTGGCAAAAGCGATCAGTCATTAAAGATTTTTTGAAGGGTTATAACCCTGCTTTCATGTGTTCAAGAAACAAAACGACAGTCCATTGACAAGAGCTTTATTAAATCTATATGGAGGTCTAGAAATTTGGCGTGGTGCATCCTTGACTCAAAAGGTGTTGCTTGAGGGATCATGATCATTTGGAGCAAATCCTACTTCACTAAGATCGGCATTGCTTGCTCTAATGGATGGCTTTAGTTTCTGAATCACAGGTGGTTATGGACTCCATGATGATAAACTCTAGAGATTCTTTCTGGACGGAATTAGACACCCTCACTACAAATTGTGGTAATAACTGGATCATTGGCGGAGATTTAAATATCACTCGATGGTCTAGAAGCATGACAAACTTTAACAATTTTATTGCCATAACAGATCTCAGTGACATCCAATTGCAAAATGGTAAATTTACATGGTCAAGAAGAGCTGATCATCCTTCAAAGTCTCTTATTGACAGATTCCTTATCAAAGATGGCATCATTGATAGCAAAATATCCCTAATGAAGATGATGTGAACAAACCTCCATCACAATTTCCATGCCAAATACAACTTTTCCAAATTATTTAATTTATTTCATTTTTGAATTTACTATTTCAATTTATTTGACATACTTGTATTTTCTTTAGTGGGTAGTTAAATTCAACCTAAAAATTCCTATTCTTTAGG
>JBBMKA010003508.1:0-12314 GCA_037833695.1 Sechiopsis laciniata | reverse complement strand
AAATTCAGCAGAGCGATGAACTAAATCCATCAATGGCAACACAAACCTGTTCTCACATACAATATCTTTGAAAACATAAAAATCTTATCCAAAAGGATTTCAAACATGATGTTGCCAAAAACATGGAACCAAAACAAATTAGGAATTTCCTCTCGGAACGACATAAGCAAGAAAAAAGAGTTAGCATAGTCGGTACCAACAGACTCTTCAAAACTAATGCATTCAGCAAACAAAAGACTCTCAAAATATCGAGGTAATACCAAACTAAATGCCCAAACGCTGCAAACCAATATGTCAACAACAAATTTCCACGTTTCTGCTGAAACAAACTGTGCTAGATCAAAATGGCTAGGGACCAAAGCACAAACAATACTCCAAATCTAAACAACAAATCTCTTTCATCTCAAAGCAACAATCCAAGGAATCTGTAAGCTCCATAACTTCATCAAAACCACCAAATGCAACCAAAACGTCATCTACATATAACATAAGCAGAATGATGCAAATTTGCACAATAGCTTTACTGAAAATAGAATTAGCAAATTAATTTCTTGCAAAACAATAACAAAAGTGAAAGAGTCAGAATGCTAGACTACACCCAAAACTGATCAATGCAATACAAGCCCAATGTAAGAACACAAACGGAGAAAGAAAATTTATCACCTCTTCTTGCATACAACCGAAAGCAAACGAATCTGCATTAGAATGAGAGTATACAATACCTCTAGATTGAACTTAATCACAAACCAGCAATACCAGTCAATAAGCAAACAAATTTCAGGTCTCACAACAAACGTCCAAAACGAAGAATCCTTCAAACAAGCCATTTCCCTATTAACAACTGAAAGTTACCCTCTAAACCAACAGAAACATCCTCGAGTTCAAGAATAACAAAGATAGGATCAGAACGTTCACTGTCACTAATATGCGGCTGAACAGAAGAATTTTCAAAGTCAAAACCAGAAGCAGCGGACAAATTACTACAAAGTAAATCAATATCATAACTCATTTGCTCGACAACAAAAGGACTAATCTTAGGTGGAGACCATATCCAATATTCTTATGGAGTCACAAGAATCTCAAAAACTACAATCATCTCGCTCTGAAAAGTTTTGTCTTGCAGAATATATAAACCATTTACAAGCTTTTAGATATCTTAATTTTATCGATTCTAGATGAATAGTCATAACCAACAGCATCCAAAGATCCTAATGAGGTAAGGTTTCGCAAAAGACTTGGAACGAATCTCTCACAATTGTTATCATCCATGCTAAATCAAATAAAATCTACTCCTTTAATCTAAAACTGATAGTTATTTTCCAAATTAACCTTGCCAAATTTCATAATTTTCAAATTTTAAAAATTGTGAGAATTTTCAAAATTATCAGAATCTTACCTCTCAAAATTCATCTCTAAATCCCTAGATCTGAAAGAGTCAAGAACAATTTCTATGGCTAACGAATCACTGCCGTACCAAATGACTCATTTCAAATCTTTGTAATTTTTGGGTAACAATCGAGGAGGATCATAACTTAGTTTTCACCATCTAATATCCCCTCTTCAGAATTGGCCAGGTCACTATAAATTTTATTGAATTCGTCAAAGTTTTCTTCCAATTCCTTAGAAGGATCATCTAAGGATTATGTAACCTTTTGTTCCACTAACTGGGCTCTCATTTCCTATTCATAGACTAAATTAAAATCCCTGACCCATCGAATTTGTCAAAAATAAATCTAGCCGACATCTTATCAAAATATCAAAATTCAGGGAAAATCAAATCACAATTAGGAAAAATTCTTAACGAGCCACCAATTCGAAAACAATATCAAAAGATGAATCCATCAAATCAGAATTTACTAAAAAATTATCACAAAGCCAATCCAAATTTATCAGTCTCAAAATTTTAAAATTTCATCCAACAAATCTCAAACTCAGTCCAATTTCAAATTTGCAAATTTATCATAATTATGTCAGAATTGTAATCCAAAATTTCAAATATATCAGAATTTCTCAAATTTGCTTGATAGCGCAACAAATTGATCAAAATTGAAATTCATAAACTCAAACTTCCAGCTCAAAATTCACAACAATAACATGCTCAACATAAATTTCAACTTACAATTTAAAGGAAAAAGTCTGAACAAAATTCTAGCTACAATTTTAATTTCCAATTTGTAACAAAATAGCATAGTTTCAACATGCCAAATCAATTTCCACCTCAAATTCCTCAAAAGCAGCTCAAGTTCACAATTCCAATCAAATCTTAAATAGTAGTCAGAAAAAAATTTAGCAGCTGAATATCAAATTAGGGTAGTGAATTCAAACAAAATGAACTAAATTTACCTCAATTTCAGCTGCAAGGTTGTTGCATAAAACCCAAATTACTAATTGATTTCCAATACCATTAAAATTTTGTTGTACTGCTTCAGTTATCAAAATGAGTATTTTTAACTATTCCTTAAAAAAAATGATCAAAACAAGTTATTGTAACTATACAAAATAACTATTCATTTTTACTGCTAAAAATAATTCAACATTTCTAACCACTCATTTTTAACATTCATTTTTAACTATTCAAAATAACTTTTTATTTTTAAACACTCATTTCTAATTATTCAAAATAACTAATTTTTAATAATTTTTTTTTTAACTACTCAAAATAACTTCTCCTTTCAAATTCACATCCAAACAAGTGAATGTCTTTAACTCCTCTGCAAAAAAAAAAAACAACATTCAACCAAATTTTTGGCTCCAACTTTCAATTTCTAACTACTCAAAATAACTTTTCAAATTAATTTTTAATCCAGAACTTTATCCAAACACCTCCGACACTAGAAATTAATAATCTTTTTGTTGAAGACTTCTTAATTCTGTTTTATATTAATTTTATGACATGACAGTAGAGTTAAAGCATTGCCCAATAACATCATATGATTCAATAATCAAAATATTACGGGCTAGAATCTTTTTACTTTTAATTTTTAATTTTCGTTGAATTAAAAATAAAAGTTGAATTAAGCATTAGAAACTAAATAAAACCTCTCTTAAAATCCCTATATGTATCTAATTGAAGCAATTATTGAGGCTAAAAGGATGAGTATGGCTTCAATTTGAATTTGCATCGTATATTTAACTTTATTAATTAAAAAAGAAAATCTGAAGCAACTTTAATTTTGTAATTTTCCAGACCAAATTGCACTCTTGATGGGGACCTCATTTTTCACCATATTGTCTTAATCCTAACTCCTAAAAAAATCTATCAAAAAATTAAAACAATAACCTAACAATTAAAATATAGGTTAAAATTACTATTTTGAAATCAAATTTGAAGGTATTTTTAATATAGAGATTAAAATTAAACATTCGAAAGTTAAAAAATTAATGAAACAAAATTATACAAAATAAGTTAGAAAACCATATAAACCGTATTAAAAATGTGGCAAATGTTATATAGCTCGACATGGCTATGCCGATCACCATACCAATGTTTGTAGTAACTCATGCCACATTCAGTTTTTCTTACATGTCATATTGTTCTTTGTTAGATATTTGAGTATAAATTTAAAACGTGACATATATATATACTTTATTTGAGAAGTTACAAGGTTTATATATTAATTATGTTCCAATGAAATCAAGAGATGTACTCAAAAGGCCCAAGGAAAAAAAAATTTGGACTTTACACATGTTTTCTTGTAATTTCAACATCCTTAATTATCGAAATATCCAGAAGTAATTAAAAGGTAATTTCTTTCTTAAAAACCCTCATCGTTGAATTTCATTACGACCACCAACTAATATATTATTTAATGAAAAGCATTTGATTTTGTATTGTAATATTGTAAAAAGGCATCCATTCCTTTCCTTATCTTTACCTATTAAAATTTTGACCCATTTGCATGAATCCTACTTTCTTTGCCTTTCTACCTATGATTAATAATTTCTATTTTCCCTCCTAATCAACCATTAATTAAGCTCTTATTGTTGGATTACTTCACCACCTTAATTTGTCTTTAATCTCTATTAGTCCACAAACATAATTAATGAATATAATGAATGATCTTTAATTAAACTTCTTTTTTTTTTCGTGAAGGGTAGATATACACCTCTCGACTATTATCGTTTAATTTTATAACATTTAGTTGTAAAAAATTTATCAATTTTGAATCAGATTTCAACTTTAATTTTATTAGACCGCATACTAGTTTAAAGGACTTTAATACCATATTGGAAAGTGTTACCGTCTTTTTCAAAACTAATTAATAATCCTAATAAATTGTCAAGAGATTTTATTATTTTTTGAATGAGATTCATAACAAATTAAACTCATAATTGTTTTGGTTCTCTTTTTTTTTTTTAACTTTAAAATCATGGTTGATATTTAATTAAATCTTATTTATTCTTTTGTTCTTTATACGTGTGCAAAAAATGGTTTCTTTTGTCCAATAGTGGCATCCTTTGTCCACATTATTCTATATTAAAAATATATAATTTTTAAATAAGGTCTTCTTCAAAAGTTTCCACGACTATATTTGGTATTTTGCTTTGATTTTTGAGATCATCAAGCTACCAGCTTGGTGTGTGAACTTGTAAAAAGTTATGCCAAGGATGAATTAAAGTTTGCCTTTTTTTTTGGAAATGAATTAAAGTTTGCCTTTTTTTTTTAGAAATGAATTAAAGTTTGCCTTTGAACGTATTCTTTTTTTTTTCAACCCTATTTCTTTATATAGTACTAGCTCTAAAAAGTTACGCCTTAAAATTTTTTTCCTTTTAATTTCAAGGTAACTAGAAGATTTAAATCTTTAACATTTAATTATAAGTACAGATGTTATGTCAATTGAATTATACTTCTATGAGTAAAATTATGTCTAATTAAATTAGTCTAATACAATTAAAAATCACATATTTTTTAAAGAAAAATAAGAAATTGAAGCTTATGCTAAACTAACTAATATTTCTAATCTATACCAAGTTCATGTATAATATTTATAATCTTTTCTTTTACATCATAGATATATCACTTTCATAAATATCAAACCAATATAATATGAAGTCCCTCTCTCCACCATTCTTTCCATGTGATGGCCATGCATCATGACAACAACTCAACACACTGATCTCTCACTCATCAATTTTAAAATGTAATCAAACATTAAAGGAAGTCAACTATGTGGTAATGTGGTGCACTACATTAAAATAATGGAAACATTACATAATCTCTTTTTTTTTTATGGAGATTGAATCATTTCCACAAAATTATATAAATATTATTCTTTTGTTTAGGTTTTAAGAAACTATCATTTCTATATATCTTTCAAAACAAGATATTTTCCCCTCGAATCAAAATCTTTTTTTAATTATTTATTTATTTATTTAGACTTCCCAATAGTGCTATTCATTAATAATATTATAATATGGCCAATTTGCTCTAGCAGAAGAAATGTATTAGGGAGGAAATGAAATTTTTATCGAGAGAAGAATATGAAAAGTTATGATCGATGTGTAATTGATGAGTCTTAACTTTCACTAATATTTGATCAAGTATTGGATTTAATAATTTGGCACCACCATTTTATTTATCGGGTGTATGTATGTGTACTAAAATAGTTAAA
The DNA here is from genome assembly GCA_037833695.1 of Sechiopsis laciniata. NCBI lineage: Eukaryota > Viridiplantae > Streptophyta > Magnoliopsida > Cucurbitales > Cucurbitaceae > Sechiopsis > Sechiopsis laciniata. The sequence goes on along the minus strand of JBBMKA010003508.1, from coordinate 6,702 downwards.
AACTGATATTTGGTAAGCCGTTCAGAATTTCGAGAATTAAGAAGTTATAAGTTGTCTCTGAGAGGCATTGCAATGGTCGAGCATCTGAATTTTGACGGTGTGCTCTCCTTTGAGGTCTCAAACTCAAGATGATTGTGGGGATTAATTTTTCAAGCAACCGTCGGTTTCGCTTTTGATCCTACAATATATCATGGTGCCACAATTTATAAACAGATCAATGGTGCCTTAGGTTTAGAAGAGCAAAACTCCAAGTTTTCATAAGTTTTTTTTTTTTTTTTTTTTTTTTTGAAATCGAAAATTCTCTTAAGATGAATCTATATAATGGATATTTAATTAACTAAGAATTAGTTTTATATGAAGTTTTTTGGCAATATTATTGAGAAGTGAGTTGTCTCTCATGAATAATCAAAGTATGTATAGCCTCATCAAAATACTCATATATTTTTTTATTAAAGAAAAAAATTGGTAGGGCTTTTGCTCACAATTTGCTTGTATATGAAGAAAGAGAGAGGCTTTAGTGCCCCCATTGATGATGGGAGAGGTTGGAAAGAGACACAATCCTCATTCAAACCAAAAACATTTTCACAAGAAAGCTAAAAAAGAAAAAAACTTCACATTTCCTATTTATATATACTCATTATTACACCCAAATCCCAACCCAACATTCCCAATGCAACTCTTCTACACAAAATATTCCAACAAAAGCTTTTCAAAACATTCCAACATTTTCTCAACTTTCTCATCTCTTCTCTCATTGCCATGATCTATTTATTCCTTTTAATTTCCCTCACATTTTCAGGTATGTGGAGAGTTCAATAATCTTCAAGTAATCTTTTTTATGTCATTTTTTGGTGTATTAATTCTAACATATTTCATTTGGTTTTGTATTGAAATAGGAGTTAAATCTCTAGGTATAAATTATGGCCAAGTTGGAGACAATTTACCACCACCGGATAAAGTTCTCGAGTTATTAACTTCTCTAAAGATCTCAAAAGTAAGAATTTACGACACAAATCCTCAAATATTAGCCACATTTGCCAACTCCAAAACAGAACTCATAGTAACAATAGAAAATGAAATGCTAACCCAACTCATGGACCCACAACAAGCACTCCAATGGGTAGCAACTCACATCAAGCCCTACTTCCCGGCAGCAAGGATCACGGGCATCGCGGTCGGGAACGAGATATTCACTGGTAACAACACCGAACTAATGTCGAACCTCGTCCCGGCAATGATCAGCATCCATAGTGCATTGGAACAGCTAGGGTTAGGGTCATACATTCATGTCTCAACTCCAACATCCTTAGCTGTTCTTGAACAATCCTTCCCTCCTTCAGCTGGAAGCTTCAAATCCCAATTCTCAAATTACATTTCACAATTCTTGCAATTCTTATCAAGCACAAAAGCACCATTTTGGATTAATGCATATCCTTATTTTGCATATAAAGATAGCCCTAATTTGATATCATTAGATTATGCTCTTTTAAACCCTATGGCTAATATGGTTGATCCTTCCACTAAGCTGAATTATGATAATATGTTGTATGCTCAAGTTGATGCTGTTATATTTGCAATGGCAAGATTGGGATTTGGTGGGATTGAAATTAGGGTTTCTGAAACTGGGTGGCCATCAAAAGGGGATTTTGATGAAATTGGAGCAAATGCTGAAAATGCAGCTATTTATAATAGGAATTTGTTGAGGAGACAATTGGCTAATGAAGGGACTCCTTTGAGACCAAACATGAGACTTGAAGTTTATCTTTTTGCTTTGTTTAATGAAGATATGAAGCCTGGTCCAACTTCTGAAAGGAATTATGGTCTTTATCAACCTGATGGAACTATGGCTTATAATGTTGGACTTTCTGCTTTGTTGAGCTCTTCTTCTACTTCTTCTGCATCAATTTCTCTTTCTTCTTCAGCCACAAAGGTAACTTTTTTGTAATTTTTTTAAAAAGAAGATAAATCCTATCTTCATTTCTCTTTTCCTTTTTTTTTTTTCTTCTTCTTTTGCATATTATTATAACAAAACTATTATGTGTTGATCTAGTGGTCAAAATCTTGAATAAGCAAAAGATTATTAGTTCAATTTATGATGACTATTGATTATATGGTTTAATTAATTCTTGCATATTCTCTTGACAACCAAATGATGCATGATCTAGTAGTTCGTGTCATAAAATAGTTGAGATGTAATAAATTGGTCAATCATTCATGAATATTAACTAATTAAAAAAAACAAGAAAAATACCAGTCTCTCCATATTTACACAATTATATATAGTTCTATCATCTTCTATAGAGTAGTTTTGAAAGGACAACCTTGTTGATAGAGACTTAGGATCTCAAGGTATGCTCATTTGAATCTCTAGTTCAAGATCTTCGAAGAAGATTAATTGTAAAATCTCTTGTTATTTTTTGAGTCTAAACTTGAGATAGGTATGTATATCTCGAGTATATAGTAGGATCAACTATTGAACCAAATGACTACAATCTTGATATGTATTGAGAAATAATTTAGTGGTCAAGAAGTTCTTGAAAATGAAATGAATTCAATCCATAATTGATCACTTACTTAAGAATGAAATTCCTACAAATTTTCTAAACAACTAAATATTGTAGAGTCTAATAATTTATCCTATAATAATAATAGTGAAGATGCTGGTAAGAAACACTCATATATATATCTATATATATATAAAGTGAATACCTTTTTCTTTTGTAATATGGTCATGAGAAAAATATATATTTCTAACTTTATTGTGTTTTTCAACAGCCAACAGCAATGGAATATAAAAGCTTGGTCTATTGGATGTTTGTGTATTTGCTGATCAATTTCCAGATTATTCCGATGAGAAGACCATTTTAGAAGAATTAATGGGTGAATTAGATCATGAAAACTCTTTGATTATTCAAGCATATTAGATTAAAAACCATCAACCATTTGATTAACTTTAGTAAATTAGTTCTTAATTAATGTCAAGTTTGCTGTAAAATTTAAAAATGGCCTTCATTTGATTCTTCATGTATAGCTCTTTCTTTTTCATGTACGTAAAACCAAAAAGGCCTAGTAATTCCACGTCATTTGTTTAGTGTTATATTATTATTCATAATGTCTCTTAATTTTATATTTAATTAGTAATGTTAATTACAACCTTGTTTTGCTCAAAGGAAAGAATATATAAATATGAAAAGATAAGAAAAGAAGTGTCCTCTCTGATTTGTGGGACGTGGAATCCACATGCAAACTGTTTGTATAAAAAATTCAAAAGTAACTTCTTTTTTTTCCTCTGTCTGGTGTTTGGCTACTGGTGAGATGAGAGAACATGAGATGAGATGAGAGGAGGAGAGATGAGATGAAATGTTGAGATCAGATAAATCTTATTTGGAGTTTAGGGAGATGAGATGAGATGATAGAAAAATTTTGTTTGTGGTGGAGTGAAATGACATGAGATGAGAAAAAAAACTTATTTGGAGTGGAGGAAGAGGAGATGAAATTTTAAAGTATCTGAATTTTTTTTTAATCTATATTTAGATATATTTTTTAATAATGAACTTATTTTCAAATCTTTAGTTACTAACAAGTATGGAAATATAACCAAAATCCTAAATAAATTGTAAGTAATATAAAATTAATATCATTCCACCTTTAATTATATTAATGTTCATATTCAAAAGAAACGGAGTTTCAATGATATTATGTACGATCTAATAACTATGAGATCAAAGTTTTGAATCTCTCACACTTAAATATTCTTGAATTAAAAAATAATAATAAGCAAAAACTTCACACAACAAAAATGAATTTGACTAATCTAAAATATTTGTAAATTTTTATTTATTTCAAGATTTGTTACACTTAAATAATAAAATTTAAAAATACCAAGATTCTATTTATTAAAAAAGAATGAATTAAAAAATAAAAATAAAATCATTTAGTAAATTAGTCATTATAAAATCTTGATAGTAATTTGTTTTTTTTATGAAAAAAGAAACAGTTTTTTTTAGTAGAGGAGGACCAACTCTCAAATAATATGAGAGTCAAATACCAATTCTGGGCTCAAAACCTCATTTTATCGAACTCAATGACATTTTGATAATAATTATTACATGAAAGTAAAAAAAAAAAAAAAGTAGTGCCCTCAAATTTTAGGATTTATTATTGTTGTTTTTTTTAATGTAAAATAAATCTCAATCCCTATGTTTTTTGTATACACGTCTTAGAACTCATAGTTGTTTTTGGTATATACAAACAAAACTTTCAAAATTATTTAAATTAATTTATCCTCTTCTTAAAAATAAAAAATTATAGATCCACTCTTACTATTATTTTAAAGTGTAACTTAGTACAAGAGTAAAAAATTTAAAGCTCTTTTTTGTAACAAATAAATAAATTCAACAATTTTAAATTTATTGAAATAAATTCATATTTTTTAATTTATCGTAAATTATGAATAAAAATTCAATGTATATAAATTATTTAAATTTAATTGTTGTTTTAATAATAAATTGATGTACATATTGTTAATATTAAAAAAATACATTATTTTATAACAATATTTTTTTTTAATTATAAATTTATAAAAACGATTATTTTTAAACGATTGAAGTTTTATAAACTTTTTTGTTATTAAAAATGATTAAACAAAAGAACAAAAAATATTTAATCTTTTACAAATAAAAATATTAAAATTTATTGTCATATATGAAGAGATAATATATATATATATATATATTTATTTATTTATTTATTTATTTTAATTTTCAAAATTCAAATTTATTTAAATAAATATTTGATATTATAATAATATAATTATTATAATTATATACCGGTATATTAATATATTTAAATAATAATAATATTATGAAAAAGAAGATGAGAGGAGATTATGAACATCTTAAGCCAAACAAAGTGTTGAAGACCCAAGATCTCCTCTAATATCCCGTCGTCCCCAAACAAACATACTATACTTTTCTTCTCCGTTTTTTTTTCTTTAATAATGGGCGGCTAAAAATGTGTCTATTTTCTAATAACCGTTTTTATTTTATTTTATTTTTTTGAGAATAACCACTTGATGTTGATTCAAAATGTGGTTTTTTTCCCTTAAACAATCAATTGATACATTAGCGGTGTAGAATTTAACGATGTTTTGTTTGTAAAGAATTTAAGAGAAAAAGAAGCTCAAATTTCAAAAAAAAAAAAGAAAGTTAAGAAAGGGAGTTAAAATGTAAATTTAAAAACTTTGGTTTTTTTTTTTTTTTTTTTTTAATATATATTTTAACTTTGATCTCCTAATACTTGGAATACCAATAATCCTTCTTAAACTGCAGCACCAAAATATATTAGAGGAGTGACGACACAAATTGAGAGTGTCTGCAATATAGTACTTGAGTTAACTTATGCCTATTTTTACCATTCTAATTGAATATCTGATTATATAATAATTGAGTGTTGAAAAAAATGGTAGCAATTTTTTTTTTTTTTTTTTTTGTTGGTGACTATGATGAATTGCACTTGTACCCTTTTAATTTTTGAAAATTATTTATTTACACCCATTATTGATTAGACCAAGAAACACATTTAAAACAAAAATTAAAAACCATTATCATAAGATGCTTATAAGATATTATTGTTTTTACGAATCCGGCGGGTCGGATTTTTATTATCAAAAAATATATTATAGTTTAAATTACTTTTGTGTTTCATATAATATAATTTGAACCCATTTTTTTCTGATGGAAAAATAACTTTGCTTCATTCAAAAAAAGGGAACTTGTGATAGACTTTTCCATTTCTTATTATTATTATTTTTGGTTAATGTTGGATTTTTAGGTAGAGCTGATGAGTCATGATAGTGGGGAATTGCATCAGATTGGGAGGTCCCCATTATTTACACAAATGGGCATGTGCTTTTATGTACTTTAATTTCTATATAGAGAGAGATTAAAAGAGTGAGTGCCAATTACAGTCATTGTCATTGCATACAACCTTTTGGCTTTAGTAGATCAATTTTTTTATTTTTTATTTTATTTTTTACTTTTTTATTTTTTTTTTATAGCAATCATTTTTGCTTAAAATATGTAATTATACATAGCTTCTTCTTCTTCTTTTACCGTAGTGTTACCCAGAACTTACCAAACTTAATTTCCTAGCGGTGCATAATAAGGTCTTGGGGTGCATAAGATATGATGCGTTCAATTCATGGTAGTCACTTGTCTAAGAATTAATTTTCTACGGATTTCTTAGATATTCAAATATTATAAGGTCGTGCGATATATCTCGTGAAATTATTCGAAATACGCGCAAACTGGTCCGGATAATCACGGATATAAAAAAAAAAAATCAAACTTAAGCTTTTGAATTTGGTATACTATATTTTTTTAATCCATAAATATCTAGGTCAGATTACGGGTATCTCGACTATTTTTATGAGAAAAAACCGTCTCACTATACAATATGATTGTCAAAAAAATTCAAAAATAATTTTTTAAAGTAGATGATCACTCCAAGTTCATCAATTATAGAATAGAATCATATCCAATTGCAAACCATACAATATTTGTTTTAAAAATTTTATTTCCATAAGATTCGAATAAAGTTTCTTAAAAAGGGTAATTTTGATCATATATACACAGTTACTTTTTTTTTGGAGCAAGTACCAAATAAAATTCATGTTAAAAAATGAGTTAACAAATTTATCAA
>JBBMKA010003477.1:0-12315 GCA_037833695.1 Sechiopsis laciniata | reverse complement strand
TTAAAGGATGACATTGTAAAAGTTATTAGAAAAATCTTGACCAATCTATCCAATCGTCTAGCACTTGAACCTATCCAATCTTCTTGCAGTTTTGCAAACAATTACATGACTGTTGAAGTTGATAATAAAAGAAATGGCGGTGAAGATGATGAAAAGTTACCAAATTTTTGAAATTCTAAACGATTAAATATAATTAAGTAGGAAAGATTACAAAAATTTAAAAATTCTAAGTATTAAAATATAATTAATTATGATTAAAAAAAACCAAGTCGTAAAGATTTTAGCGTAAAAAAGACTCTTTTTTTTTCAAGTAAAAAGACTCTTATTAAAAGTATTATAAATCATACATATTAATTACAAATTTATGTGTATATAAAAAAAAAACCTAAAAAAGTAAAGGAAGTTGGGTGGTGAATGTTTGAGTTCTTTTTTCTAAATTAAAATTGATTTATAAGTAAAGGTAGTAAAATATTTTAGCAAGTAAAAAGACTCCCATTGAGAGCATTATAAATTCTACATATTAATTACAAATTTATGTGCATTATAAAAGGAGTTCCAACAAAAGACCTAAAACATGACTGTTGTATTTTCAGCAATTAATTGTGGTGAAATATTAATAGGAAGCACAAGTATTAAGAGAAGTAGTAAGAAGAAGAATTTGGAATGAGAAAAAAAAAGGCTAATTTATTTATTTATAAAAGTAGAAAACACAACATATAATATATTACTCATGTGTAGCCCAAATAATGTTGCGAATAGAATCAAAATTGAGAGAGTCAATTTGATAAAGGTGAAGAATTTCTTTCTCTTTCATCAATACCTTTATGTTTCCAGTTTGTGGATTGTAGAAGAACAAATAAGATGTATTCCCCAACTTGGAGTTGTTAACCAACAGACACAATAACTCTCCATTTTTACAAACTTTAACGAGTTGAAGTTTCTGTCTCCAGTATTTCACTTCTCTAAACTCGCCAATATCGGCGAGCTCCATCCGATCCAGCTCCAAACAATTTTGTGGTATATCAACAACAAACTCTTTCATCCATAAGTACTCTTTGCCAACAGCTTGCATCTTCCACACTTCAAATCTAGAGCTTGTTGTTTCCCTTGCCATAAAAGTTGTATGGATATTCTGACTACCATTAACCACTAATCCAAACACTTTATAATATAAACCTACATTTGGTATAGAGATTATTTTAAAAGTTTCTTCTTCAACATCTAAACGATATATGAAACCTTTCCCTTCTCGGTCTATTACAACCCAATAGAGAGCTCCATTCAAGTAAATTGCTTCATCCTCAAAATACAAATTATACTCAAACCTACCGACAAGTCTCCATTTATTGTTGTTCTTGTTTTTTCCCAAAGTCAAAATCTCAACAAAACGAGGTCTGCCTTCCTTTTGAAGCAATCTTGTTACTTTGTACTGCATTGTTTTCAAGCTAAACCCAAATCCATATTCATAAACGTTAATCGAGAGTTTCAACTTAAAAAGTTCCATGTACTCTCTTGTCATAGGATTCAATATGCCAATAAAAGTTCTTGTGCATTCTATCCCATCCATAACGAACAGTAATCCATTACAAGAATTTGAAATTATTAATTTTGAAAATTCAGGAAAGCTGTCAAATCTAAATGAGTTATCAATGGGATGATGTATTATTATTTGATCATCAAAGTCAATACAATGCATTTTAGGATATGGATATACTTTCACCAACCACCTAAAGATAAAGTAAGTGTTTGGAATTAGCGATTTCAAATTACGAAACGAATAACCTAAAATCAAATCGTTCCAAGCTTTACATACGAGCCTACAAACAGGCAAGTTGACAATGAGGAGTTTTGAAAATATTACCTCCATAATACATTCTGGAATTATTTCAGCCATTCTCATTCTTTTCAACTTCTTGGGTGTTGGTTCAATTACTGAACTAAGACTTTCTTTTTTGTAAACTCCACTGTACAGCCTTCCCATCTCCATCTCTATTTCTTTCTTTTCAACTTCTAATCACTACATTTATATATATATATATATATATAGAAGATTATATTTATTAGTAGGAAAATTAAAAGGAATCGGTAAACTTTTTTATCTATATGATCATATACTTGAAAATATATAATAAACAAAATAAAGACTTAAAGAAAGATTTAAGATTATGTTTGATTTTGTTTTTTAGATCTTTTTTAATCAATTTTACTAATATAAACCACCCTTAATAGTACCATCTCTAAACAACTTATTTGTTAGGTATACTTATATTTATGGTTATTTTGCAAAATTACTTAAATCTAGAAAATATTGAAATTTTAAAATGTACGTAAACTCTTATTTAACCCACAAATTTTTTTTTTTCAAATTTGAATTTTATAAAATATATGATGATATCTTTTTTTTAAAAATAATATATGATCATATCTTTTTGGGAAATGATACTAAATAAAAGATCATTTTAAAGAAATATTTGCAAAATTATTAACACATGTGAATATTTATTAATACTCACTGCACCCCACTCCACTCACGACACCACCACCAGCAGACGACGAGCTCGGAACTAAAACCTGGTGCAACAAAACCCCACGGAACACAATCTCGAGCCCACGACGACGAAGCCCTCACAGCCCTCGCACCAAAATCTAATAGTGTCCCCCTCTTCAACTTGTACTAAAAAAAAAAAGAACGCCAAAATGGACTCTGCTACCGTTTCAAGAGAGTTCTAAACCGACTCGTGCACGGGACAAGATCCACACGTAATATTCTAAACTCTGTTCTTGATTTTGATCTTGATTGATATGGATTTTGATAATGTTAAGTTTGTCAAATCTTTTGTGTCATCATGATTAAGGTTTGCAATCTTGCTAAAACAAGATCACATTTCACCCTTTTTATTTTAAATCACATTTGATCATGTAATTTTTTTATTCTTTAACACAACTCTGTTTTCGACATACTTTGATCTTTTACATTTTAGTCAATTGTTTTATTTATTTATTTTCTTTTCTTTTCTTTTCTTTTATCTTTGTACACAGTGAATGTGAGATTAAGCCAAAGCCACATTGCTTTTTCCACACCAAGAAGCTACATTGTTGAGTTCACTCAAGGGGGTCTAGGAGATAACACACCAATAAATATCACCATTACCTCACAGATCAAGCAATTTTTTATGAATCTAGACTCTGATGTAGAAATCAAATTTTATAAAACTAACTCTCAAAATCAAATTGTTCTAGCTGTCCAATCCAATGTCAAGATTCTTTTTATGTTCTTGTGTAAACATGTAATCAATATACATGTTACAGTACTTCATTCTATGGAATAGAAATTGCCTTGATTGTTTTCTTCTTTAAATTTTGTTGTTTACTTCTCATTAATCATAATCTGTTCAAACTACTTTGTTGTTAAAATATCCTGGCATTCAACTCTTCAAAGTTATATACTAATGGAAAATAATAAAAATAATAATTAAACACTAATTTCAAAAACAATAAACTTAAAAGTTCAATAACTAAATTAGTATTATGTATTATTAATACTATTATTAATACCTATAAAATGAATACTTCTACTTCTTCATGTTTATTTTGTTATAATAATGACGATTATGTTCTTTGGTTCAAAATATTTTTGTCTATTTTTCATAATCATTTAAATTAGGGAATTTTACAGATATAATAAAAATAACGCAAGGTATTTTCATCTATTGCACAAAATCAAAACTAATTCATTTGTAGTAGAACATTCAAATTGAATTCTATCACCGTTTATGGTTTCACCCAAGTTCGGGATTAACCATCCATACAGATGACCACCGTCATGCGATTGCGTCCATTTAATGGGATCCAAAGAGTTGAAGAACTTTGTGCACTCTTTATTGGCTGCCTCAAGCTCATGCATACATAGTTCATATTTTCAAACTTGAAACTTTGATCCTGCACGTTGTACCAAAGTCTTCAAAAAATTATCATTGTACTTCTGGTTAAAATGGTTCGCGACATGTCGTAAACAAAATCGATGATGCACATCTTCACAACCATTATTTGGATCTCGAAGTGCAGACACGATGCACTCATGCATACCTGAAATGAGACACACATGTCTTTCCTTTTTTGCACAACCACTTGACCATAGTGTGCCCAAAAACCATTCCCATGTATCAACGCTTTCATCTGGCACAATTGCAAATGCAATGGGGTATATATATTAAACCATCTGCATCAATAGATGTAGCAATCAATAGTTTTCCCTTATATTTTCCATACAAGTTGGTACAATCTATTTGAAGAAGAGGTATGCAATGCTTGAATCCTTCGATAACAGGCCCGAACGCCCCCTCCACCTCTCGCAACCTCCATGAAATTTTCGAACCAGAGTTAGTAATTTCGTACATGAGTCCATTTAGGTAGCATATCATATGACTCCTCCCAATCCCCAAAAATATTCATGATAGCTTTTCTTTTACCATTCAATACTTGAGAGTGACTAGCAATATTTCTATATATCTTTTCATTATAAATGCTTGTAATGTGCATACAGCTACAGACGGTTCAGACATGACGATATTGTGCACAATAGATGCGATGTGGTTCAAGTCGAACGAACCATGATCTTGACTCAACTGTGCAGGATCGCATGTGTGAGAGAACCATTGTATTGCGTATTTTCGAATCTACAATGTTTAAGAAAACTAGCACGTAGTCGCCACATACAACCATTGCCATACTTTTTACATTTGGCAGCCCATACATTCCCCTTAGATTCGATTACATCAAAATGTCGATGTCGTTGCATCGAGTAGCTCTTTACAGCAAATTTCAAATTGTGTTTCGATTCAAAAGTCATCCCTTTGCGCAATGAATCAAATCCTACGATTTCTTTCTCAATACTTCTATCCTTCACAGTCTCAACATCTACATCATCATTGGCACTAAAGTGGTTCATTTTATCTTCCTTTAAATCCTCTACTGCTCTAGTTTGTGTTGTACTTACAATGTTTGGTTGTGAAACATAGAGTTCCAAAGTGTTTGGAAACGATGGAGCAAGGTACATCATAAAATTAAATTCATTCTCGCTTCGTAACGTGATAGGACCATAGTAAATGTACTCGCGTATCTCACTTATGTATCTAAAAATGACTTCTAACCCTTCATTTCTATCAATCGACAAACTGTTGCACAACCCGTCCATAAATGCCTCGAATTTAATGTCACGACTAGCTCTCATTTGTATGCGTGGTTCCACATCTTAGTAGATGCCATTAGGTCCATTAACAATGTTTCCATTCATATAACACGTAAACCCGACAACTTCCATTGTAATAAGTAGTTAAATCTGATATTCAAAAATGAATATATGAGTAAATTATGAATAATATGAGCAAATTATATCGATATTTGGATTCAAGTTTTTAAAGTATAAAACAATATAGAATATTTATAAATAAGTTTTTAAAAAAAAAAAAAACAATAAAGAATAGTATTTATTTCCTTTTACAAATTTTTTTACATTCACATGTTTATATTATATGCAGTATGTGCACATTGACATAACATATACATATAACACACATTTAGCATCATTAAATAATATTTGCAAACACACATTCTCATTTGTTTCCTTTCAATTTCCATCTCTACTCATTTTCTTCTCATAACTATTATAGTATATTAAATCATAAATATAACTAAGCACAACAATAATTTTAACAAAAAAACATTTTACTCACATTGTTCCTCTAACTTTCCTTTGGTATGTCAAAATGAGAAGGACGTTTCTTACTCCAACTTTCTGTCTATGCAATATATTTTTTTCTGTACAACATAACAAAAATCATTAGTTAATAAAATAATTATAACAAAAAGATAAACTGTAATGCATTAATATATAATAAAAATCATGTTTCAAAACGAAATACAAAGAACCTAACCTTTTTGTTGGGAAAATTATTCCAGATAACTAATGAAGAATGCAAGTGGAGAAGTAAAGCCGAGAAAAAGTGATGAAGAAAATGAGAAAATGTTAAATTAATTGCAATTATTTTAATATTATTGTGCAACTTCCAAGGCCATATCAGGTCAAATCAACTGGCTTAGCAGGTTGTCAGTCAAAATCTTTAAATTTCCAATAGAAATGAGTAGGGGAGGAGAATGGAGATAGAGAATGTGGGCTTTTTGAGTTTTATGGTTATGGGCCAATCCATTAAACTTGGGCTCTATTAATTGAGGTCTAGCTCTTTGGGCTTAGATTTTGTTGGATTATTGTCTCCCTTGCTATTGTTTCAACTTAAGATTACATTTTTTTTTTAAATCGAGATATATATTCAGGGCACCACTGACTGTTCCTAAATTGTGACACCGGAATACTAACTCAAGATTATATATTGGTCCAAAAAAAAACTAAAGATTATACATGATTCAATTTTGTATATATATCTTATAGTGTTTTAAATGAGCTTATGTTAGGGGCTTTTGTGTAGAAGAGTTGGAGACAGTGACTTGTTTAAATGTGAATTTAAAATGAGTAGTTATTTTGATTAATTAAAAAGAGAATGATAATAAATGAGTGGTTTAGAAATAAAGCGTTATTTTGAGTAGTTATAAATGAATGATTGGAAATGAGAAGTTATTTTGAATAATAAAAATGAGTAGTTATTCTGACTAGTTACAAAAAACTCATTTGGATGTAGTTGTTCAATGAGGAGTAATTAAATTTTCAATCTAAATCTTTCTTATATATGGCAAACAAACACTCCTTTAAAGTTGATCATATTCGTTATAGAGAATTGTTTTTCGTTTATTCTTTATTTTAAAAAATAAAATAAAAATCCAAATTAATTAAAATGAGTCCCATGGAGACTCTTCATTTAAATGAGGAAAATTAGTTTTTTAATAAAAACAAGAAGTATACTTTTTTTTAGTCTACATATGGGCAAGGGTTGAAAAGAGGGCAAGGGAATATATTCCGATCCGGTGAAAAAGTCCTCTTTCTTGGAAAAAAAAAAAAAAAAAAAAAAAAAAAAAAAAAAAAAAAAAAAAAAAAAAAAACATCTCTATCAGAATTTTTAAAAAATAATCATTTTAATAATTGAAATCTTAAAATATTTATTTTAGTTCTTAAACTAAAAATAAAAATAAAAAATAAAAAATAAAATAAAAAACGACTATGTTACATCGATCACTCTCTTTTCGTATGTATCAATTAAGGTTTTCTACCACTTTTATTCTCAATCATTCACAACCTCTGATATTTTTTTTTAGTTCAACAACATTTGAGATTGGAGTACTTTTCGAATTTATAATCTTCTTATTACTAAATTGTACAATATGCTACTAAAATTTTGCTTATTTTGGCTTCACAACCTCTAATATCAAACGAGGTTTTTTGTCACTTTCACTTCCCAAACTACCCTCAACCTTGGAATAGTATATACATAATACATGGAAATTGTAATTTATAGACTATTCTCACAAAATAATTACAAATATAGCATAATTTTAAAATATTTGCATTCATAGTTATCAATACGTTTCAATAATGTATTATAAATACTCGTCAATACAGGTACTTAAAAAGAATTATTAATATAGTATGATGTATTATTAGAGTATTATGTATTATTAATATCTATGATTATGGTTGTTATTTTTTTAAAAAAAATTGTAATTATTTTATGAATTTGACTAATCAAGATTCTCTTTTATGTATATATAAAGTTAATTAATAAGATAAGTTTTTTAGCATATTCGTAAGGAAGATATACAAATAATAGGTAATTTAAATTTAAATACAATATCATGTATTTATTTGTTTATTTTACATAATTTTAAATTATGAGTTGAGTTTTAGAGAGAAAAATGAAGACTTGCACAATCCAAAAATTCAACCTAAAAATATAAAATTTGATTTAAATTGATTAAATTATTCTAATATATAAAGTTGAACAGATTGAAAAGTTGAGTTGGTCCAATAAATTGTCGTGATCCAACCGAACCCAAAAACATGCACCGCTAAGACCGGGCATAAAAAAGATGGCGCGTTAGAGGCACTAAAACAGCAAAGCAAATAGAGCGTTAAGGAGCGTGAAAGTGGGGGCCACTTTTTTGGCAAGGCAGCTTTCCAGGTAGGCAGCCAACGACAGGTGGCACATGGATTTGACATTTTGACCGATTCAAAATACATACATGCAATTCTGATTTGGTCAAAATTCCCATAGTTTTTGACTTGGTCTTGTCTCGGGTTGCGTTACGTCTTTGTTAAGCAACTTATCCCTTGAAACCAGCCAACTCCACCAACAAAGTCCACCCCAATTTCATTCATTCAAAACTAATTCCATTCAATTTTTGTTGCTTTCTTCAAATTTCATTTCAATACTATGTTAGCCCTAGAACAAATATAATTGGAATGGTTAGTGGTTCGGGTTGGATTGAGTTGAGATAATTTATTGGACTTTGACTTGATTAATCTGTAAACTTTTGTTCAACTATGTTGTAGAGTAATTCTCAACCCCGTTTAGAATCCTACATTGATAAGGTGGGGATATCTCTCCTCTAATCGCTAATTAATTTTGAGATGGATGATTACATTATCTAATATGCTATTATAGTCCATTAAACTCAACATGAGTATTCGGTCAAATAAAAATGAAATTGTGATTCGATTTAACATTGGTGAACCAGTAGACTACTCTTCTCACCAATTGGAAAGAGATAACCATATGATATTAAACTTGAACCCTATATGTTTTTGTCATTAGTGCATTCTCCTTGCGAATGTACTAAAAAATTATATATCTTGTTATTTATCTTACACATATATATAATCTTGTTCTTAGTTTATATTAAATTTGATAAGAGTTGGGTTGAAAACAAGCAAACAAAAAAAAGTTAACTTAGTAATCGGCTAAATTCAAAAAAAAATTATAAAATTAATTTAACTCAACTTAAAGGAAATTATAATTCAATCCTCACGGAATATACTACCCGACCCTACAACATTTGAATGTCAATGAGACTCGTGGGAAATTAATTTATAGGTAGGTAACCACCATGGGTTAAACTCATTACCTTAAGCACCTCAAGACCCTCTTTGATCACTTGAGTCACTTCATGATGGTTTCAGTCCAACCATTATTTATATAATAATTGATACAATAGTGTACACATCCATACTTTATACTTTATAGTAACTTATCGTTTATAATAATTCTAACATATGCCTCAAACGCAACTTTAAAGTATGAAATTAATAAGTACTATACTTGAGTTTAATAATTCCAAGGGCCAAACAAGGCTAATGTGAGAGTTGAGAATTCAAGTTTGATAAATTTGTGGGAAGAGAAGAGCTGGAAGGGATTAACACCAAATTTTTGGATTGGTGTTATGAGAAAAAGTTAAAGTTGAGGATTGATGTTAAGGGAGGAACTAATAGGAAAACATGATTAAATATTAAGAGTGAAGATGAGGGGAAAAAAGCCCTTTATTTAAAAATTGAGATTGAGAGTGGAAAGTTGAAATAAAATAAAGGCCAAGAATCCAAATTCATCAATATTGCATTTTTTTCAAGAAATAAATGCTTATGAGATCCAATGTGCCTTCACTATGTTCAAGAACATGAGGAATAGTTTTTTTCCACAGAAAGAAGCATTTCCCCTTTAGTAGATATTAAAAAATATATTATTATTAATATTCAGTTCAAAAACATATTGCTAATAAATTGATTCTTTGAAGTTTTTCTTTTTCAAGTTAAAAAACTTATCATTGAGGAGTGTCTTAACTTAAATACTAATTTTCAACTATTTAAAAGTAATTAAAAAAAAAGTAATTAAAGGTGATTTCACAAGTATAGCTAAAAAAAAACCTTTCATAACACTTTTTTTTAGTATTTCATATATAGTAGAAAAATGGGACGATACTCGGACCAAAATGGTTTTGCTTTAATCAATTTTTTACTGGTAGCCTTCAATCAATTTCAATTGATAGTCTTTAATCAATTTCAGCTAGTAACTTTCAATTAATTTATAAAATTTTAAGTTGGTAGGCTTAGCCTTCAATTAGTTTAAGCTAATAGTCTTGTATCAGTTTGATTATAATATTCAATCAACCAATTGATCCAATGACACTTTCCCTTCTTTTTCAGCCAATCTCCCTTTACTCTGAACACCTGTTTCTACAATTCTGTCAATGCACAATCATCGAGCAATCGTCAGTTTTAACTTTAAAAAATCATAGTCAATGAAGATGACCTTTCAGTCAACGTCGACGAGCTTTCACCTAACGATGAACGAGTAGTACCAGAAGCAGCGATGTTGGTAGCTGACGATGAAGATGAACCAGAGGTGTCGAGGCCGATACGGTTGATATGGAACTTGATCGAAGCGTGCAACCCACCGTTTGAAAAGCAATTAACGAAAACCGATGTGAAAGATGGACAAGGGCAGCTAGCTGGATTTGAAAAAGGGATTGTGAAATTGCATTTGGTTCCGATGTTCAATGACGACGATGATTTGGTTGCCAAAATTAATTGAAATTCAGATTTAGGCGAGATTTAAAAAATGAGGTAGAATGAGTATTATATATATATTAATCAACTATGAATATGCTATAGATGATATACTTTTTAAAAAATGTTAAAAAAATATAGTAGAGACCCTAAAAGTATCTATCAAAGGTAAATTCTCTAAATTAAAAGTGAATATTTAAAAATGTAAGAATAAAAATAAAATAATTTAAAATGACATTTAATAATCAAAATATTGAAAATCTAAGAGGTTATGAGTTAAAATTATAACATCGTCTACTTCATAAATAATTTCATACAATTTATTTAACATACAAATATTACTAGGCCAAATGATATTATATAAGAATAATTATGCTGAGCTCTAACTACTTTGGATGTTTACAAATATAAAAAATAACTTTCAGGATGACATTAAAATACACATAATTGAAAAAAAATAATAATAATCAAATCTTGTCTCATCTTTTTAGCCTCACAAATTTTAATTTGAACATAGGCTTCCAATAGACACCACATCAACATTAACAACACATTTTCTAGTTAGATTCAACACACAAGCAAAAATTGAATAACAATTTCGAATCATCGTACGAAATCGAAAGTAATTTGAAAATGAAGTATATATTAAAAAAAAAAAAACAAATGAAAAAAAAAGAAAAAAGAAAAGAAAAGAGATTTAAGGGCACGAGAAGTCCGACAAGGATGATTAAAAGGCACATGTAAATTTCCTAATTATATAAATGATTATTTTTAAAAATAACAAAAATTCCAAATGGCAATGGTAGCCACAACCAATTGTCGTACAAATAATTTTAACAATTTTTTTTTTCTCAGATTCCAATAATTTTGTTTTTTTCTTAACACCGTCCTTTTCCCCGACTTATAAGGCTCTAAATAAAGGTAAACTATACATTTGTTGTGGGAGGAAAATATAATATATATATATATATTTTTTTATTTTTATTTTTATTTTTATTTTTTTTTGAGAAAATAATATTTATAATTTTAAGTTAGCATTTTGCGTACATAAAATTTGATAAACAATCTTTATTTAATCAGTAATTATAATAAATTATCAAAATGTGTGTGGTGTCTTAGTTTTATTATTAATGAGAATCTAGTTCAACATTGTCACAGTTAAATATAATTCTAAAAATTAATATTTGACTTTCATTTATTTAAGATAATATTTTTTTAATTTAATTTGATTTTTTTTTTTTTTTTTTTTATAATATATTTGATTGATGACTTAAGTTAAAGAGTTGACTAGATAAAGTTAGTGGACAGTTTTTTATTTTTTATTTTACAGTGGGGACAGTTTTCAAATAAACTATGTTAACTTGCCCAATTTTTACTCATTTTAAAATAACACTAATTATTTAATCTACACCATCAACATAATATGGTCTATTGTGGACCATATTAATTACACATAGATTATTAACTATTATTATTTAGATTCTGCTTGTTAACTATTTTATTTGTTTTTTAAATTTAAACTTACAATAATTATTTTATGATATGTTTTTCTTACTTAGATATTTATATCTCGTTTATATTTTTATAAACTAAATCAAAATTTGAAAACAAAAAAAATACCTTCCAAAAATTTATTTTTATTTTTTAAATTTGATATCATTCACATGAAAAAGAGGAACACATGGTAAAAAATTAGAATAAAAATGAGTTTAAATTTCAAAAATAAAAAACAAGGTTATTAAATGGACCTTAATTTTTCAATTATTTATAAGATTTTATAAAATTGTAAGAACAAAATATATATATATATA
>JBBMKA010003466.1:0-12316 GCA_037833695.1 Sechiopsis laciniata | reverse complement strand
CCTTGGACGTTGAAAATTCAAACTTAACGTGAGGCTTACACAATAAATTAATTTAGTTTCCAAAAACATAGTCTTTGTCTTGGCCGTTAATTATTATTTTTTTTTTGTTTGAAACTTTGGCAATAAATTAATTATGACACAGCTTAACATTTTCAAAATCTTTCGATTTTTTTTTCAGAGCATTCACACCGGAACCCTTTGCTGAATAAATATGTAACCAAAATCAGAAATCTGCATATAAACTGATTTTTAGCTATAGAATATTTTTTGAAGCAAAATTATGTATTCTATAAAAGCTTCAATACTTTTTGTGGCACCTCTGCTTGTTACCCTGATATTGGTTTCTAATGTTTCTTCAAGGACGTTGGTTGCTGTATCTAACAATATTGGTAAGTTTGTACTTGTTTTTTTCGTTCTTTTATTCTGTTGTTTGTCGATATACATTTTTAACTGTTTCTTGAATCTCAGCGAAACAAGAATATTATGTTCGACCGGCGTCGAGTATCAACGTTGTTCGACATATCGAAAACTACAGGCACCGCCGACAGCTGATGGAGGCGAGTCCAACGCCCCCATACGCCCACGCCAGCGCACCCGCCCGTAGTGGGAACTACGATTTTCCGAGCTCAACACCCGTGTTTTAACACTGCCCAAGATGATCCCTTGAAGACTTCTTTTCCACGAAAAACAGAAAAGAAAATAAAAGAAAAAATATGAAAAAGTAATAAATGTAATAAAGCTTTTCTGGAAGATTTCTACTAATGAATTAGATTGGATTAGCTACTGATTTTATGTTTGGTTGTACTTAAAGAATTATGTGCAAGTTCTCAAAAAAAGAATTATGTGCAAAATAAAGTCTTTTAAAAAAAGGTTTCAGCAGTGATAGATCTAGTCTAGCTTAGTAGTCGCAGTAAAATATTAGAGTTTAATTAAGAGCCAAAACTACTAAATGAAAAATTCTCAAAAAAAAAAAAAAAAAAAAAAAACTACTAAATGAAAAACCCGAGAAAATTTAATTAATAAACTTGTCTACAAGACCGCTTAACAGATTTCCAACTAAAATTGCGTAGGGAAGGGGTTCACTTATTTATTTCAAAGACCAAAAAGGAGGTAAATGAGCACTAACTTCAAGAGGCCGAAAATGAATACCCTAACCCGAACAAGAATCGAACCCATGTCTTAAACATGAAAAGACGATGTCATAACATACTGAACGAAAGGGACCAAAAGGTGTTGAAAATCTCATATTGATAAGATGAGAATATCTCCTAGTGTTTATAAGGTAGGTGGTGTTGTGATTGTTTAAATCGAATAGAGCAAGGTCGTAGCTAAAAGAGATTGAAAATTACAATAATAATAAAGAGGAAGAAGAGAAAGAACGACACAAAAATTTTACTTGGAAAACCCCTAAACAAATTAAGGTAAAAACCACGGGCAAGGATAGAAGAACTTTATTACAAAAATAGGAGTTACAAACTTTCTCTCTACAAAGAAACAACAAGCTTTCTTACAAGGAGAAAATAATCTCTATTTTTTATCTCACAATCTCACTTTAGATGTGGGAAGTCTTGGATAATTTAGGATAGTTTGCCAACTATGGGCACACACCTATTTATAGTACTCATGGACTTGGGCTCCATGGACTTGGGCTCCAAGTAACATCTAATGGTCCAAATTTTGCCTTGGTAATCAAGTAAAATATATGGCTAGGATTTTGCCACAACTTGGCTTTGGACAAAGTAAAATCTAGATTTTTCATGAGAAATAAATATCTAGATTTTTCTTTGTCCATGGAGGGAAATCTAGAGATTTCTTTGGCCATAGTTTCTAGATTCTTCTTTGGGCCTTAACACTTAAAATGTTATTTGGACCTTAATATTTAACAGGTGGACTACTCTTCTCATCACCAATTAATTTTGAGAGAGATAAGACATTCTTCAAATACCTCATAATAAAACTCAATTATTTTTTGTAAGCAAGTTATGATTTTAGTAAAAAAAAAAGTATGTGAAATACATGCTTTTACAAAAAAACGCATGTTGTCATTTTTGAGAGGTCGATCTTTAATGTGTTGTAATGAGAGCTTCATAGTTGGTGTGTGCACAAGTCATCGCATATTAAAAGATGTATGTTTGACCTAATTAACGATGTATTACAAATGAGGTTTTAGAAGTCTTCTTCAAATAATCACATCCAAACGAACTATGGTAATAACTCATTTGTAACCATTCAAAATAATAATTCATTTCTAACTACACTCATTTCTAACCCCTCAAAATAATCACTTATTTTTAACCACGCATCCAAATAAACTATTATATGTAACCTTTCTTGAAAAGAGTTATTAACTAGTTATGCAACCCCTACAAATAACGATATCCAAATGAGCTATAATTACTAAAACTCAAATTTTTAATCACTCAAAATAACCTCTCATTTATAATTATTCAAAATAACCTTTCATTTACAATCACTCAAAATAATTACTCTACAATTCCACATCCAAACACCTTTTAAAGTTTTGATCATCTTAATAAAAGGATTTAATGCTATATTTGCAGGAACTAAAATTAAAACTTATTGTGCAAAATTTATAGAGGCAAAAACAAAATGCATATTTATAATTACATGTAAAGGTTTTGTATTTTTTAAACATTTTTTTGAATTTAAACTTGACTCTCAAATTTTTCTATTAAAAGGCCAAAAGGTGTGAGTATCTCAACATGTACCTTCAAATTGACTCTATATAGAGAAGACCACCTCGGAATGGATTCAAATTTGTGGCTTGAGTCGGATACCAAATTAGATAATATGAAGGTCAACCTCAAAACTAATTGACAATTAAGGTAGTAAACAGTATTGAAAACTCTTCACTTTCCTATTTGGGACAAAAGTCCACAATAGGAGTATCTCCAACAATTATCAATGAGGACTATATATTTAATTCAACAATAATATTGAATGAGAGATTCAAACTTGTAACATACATTTTAGTTACTAAGTCATATATATTATCATTCAAGCTCTGATTCTTTTAATGGAAAAAATGTGTATTTGGTGATTTCAAAATAAGATTAGATTTGAGTTATTACTTTTGAATTTCAGGACGAATTCACTAGATCTAAAGAGATTCTTTCAGGAGACAGATGCCTCTATTTCTTCATGTCCTTGAACCGAATGATCGATTAGACCTATTTAAACTATAATACCATAACAAAGTTCAAAAAGAACTTTAAGAAAGAAAAAAAAAAAAAAAAACACTGGAAGTACCAAAAAGAGAGACTTTATATTATTCAATTGATTAGGTAAAAAAAGAATGAAGTCACTGTTTATAAAGACTTCACTCAAAACACATAATAAACAATATTTACTAGAGTAATACTTAGATTCTTACCAGTAAAGACCCAAGTCATAGTTACCCTCTTTTGTGGCCACACCGTTTTTTGTTTAAAAAAATATGAGTAAAGAAAAAGTAAAATATGTGATCATAAATAAGAATAAGCATGATTTGAGTTCTTACGACTAAAAACTTAAATATTGCTCCATTTATTAATTGCTCAACAAATAACCAAATGACAGTTGTTTAACAAAACTAATATTGCCAACGAAATCAGATTCAACTTATATAAGCGTGGATTTCAAAAATTAAAAAAAAAAAAGATATAAATGTCAGTTTTATTGGTTAGAAATCATGAGTTTTTCAATATTTCATTTTTAATTATCATTGATTCTTTTTTAGTTAGTTAAATAAGAGAATTCGGTATAGATGACACATCTTTTTGTTGTGTGTTTTAATTGTAGTACTGTTTTAAAAATATTTTGTCCATAGCAACATTTTATATTTTTTTTTTGCCTATTACAATTTTGACTTTCATCATCACTTGATTAGACTATTTATAAAAATGATTGAGGACCATATATTTTTTTTACAATACAACTATGGGGGTGGGAGGATTCGAACCATGCCCTATTGGACATTAAAGACTTTGTGTAACATTAATTGAAAACAGTTCGTAACATCGATTAAAAATTATATGTGCACTAATCGAAGACTATTTGTTACACTAATAGAAGATTAAAAACATAAACTTTTTTTTGTCCTTTCTATTAGATTTGCCCAAATTTTCAGCAATATATGTATGCTTTTCTAAGTTACTAGTCATAGAATTTTATTTTTTATTTATTTTTAATTATACATAGAAAAATAATGACATATTGGGCTTTCCATTCAAAATGATTAAATTTGACAAAAATATTTACATTAAAATGAATCGTGAATAAAACCAAAAATGAATTGCATTTTTCTCTTTTGATATGGACATTTCTGGAAAGTAGACCACAAAATTTGAAAATTAGAGTGATTGGTTTGTGTGGACCAAATAAAAGAAGACAAACCACATATTCGTTTAAGACTTTTTTTTTAAATCTTCTTCTTTCGCAATCAATGGGGTGAACTCGAGGATACTACTTACGTGTGGCTGCCAAAAATCTAAGGACTTTGAATTTTTGTAGCTATTGTAAACGTTTGAGTCTTTAATTAGTTAATTGATTAAGTAAGAGATTTTATGTAAGAAATTTTTACTTTTATACTTGGTTGTTGGAAAATACATATAGGATGGTTATGAATTGAACCCATTCTCCATGAATCTTAATTTCTTTTGTTTTAATTACTTATAAAATGAAATTTCATCAAGTTTTAATAATAAATTTTATGATAGGAACTAAACTGTTACAAAATTTTAAAGTAAAACAACTTAAATTGTTAAATACTAAGGTTCATTTTAAGTAGACAATAGTTTTTGTTATAAAAAGTTCATACATGGTGAAAACTATGGTAAATTTAATTTCTACTATATTTTAGGATTGCTTCTAAGACTACTATATTCACACACAAAAAGAAGAAGGAAGTATGAGTCTTCTCTGACACTGCAAAATTTGATATATAAACTATCGTGGGTTGTTTTAATGTTAAAGAAGATTTTGAAAAAAAAAAATAGTTTAATGAATTTCATTCACAATTATATAGCCAGACAATTTATCTCATAAGATCAGACAATTTATCTCATAAAAATAGTCGATGTACACGTAAACTAGTCCGAATGATCACAAACATAAACAAAAAAACAAAGATAACATGATATATAATTGCCTTTAAAATGATGTAAGAGTATATATATAAGAAACAACACATGAGAAAAGGTAAAATAAAGAAAAGAAAATACATGAGGATCAAATAAGTATAGAGTTTAACACAATTATTCAACTTCGTTCAGTAGTTTCCATCTTGAGGTGCAACTGCTACCAGCTTCCTAACCTTGTTATCTGAAAAAATAAAAATAAATAAATAAATAAATAACAAAAAAAAAACAAAACAAGAAAAACAACCTAGATTAAAATAATTGATTAATGATCTTTTTAATTTTCCTAATTTTAAAAATATTATCATTTATCTCTATCGACCTTTGGAAAAAATTGACGTTCGATATTCTTTCCGTCTCTTGTTTCTAATATTTTAGAAACATTTTTATGTCCAATATTTATTTTTAGTTCAAATTTTTAGAAACGATTTCTCAGAATTCTAATTAATTTGTTTTGTTGGTGTTGTAAATTTTTTTTTCTTTTTCTACAAAAATCTATCTCAAATAATATATTGTGTCAGGAATTATTCGAAGTTCAAAATTTATAAAGTTTGCTGGACAATTTACAAATTAGTCTCTAATTCAAAAGCAAATATCATTGAGGGTAAATTGGATGACATTGCATGCTTATCAAATTCAAACAACATTTGAAGGATGGAGTTTATTTATGTTTTCAATTTTGTGTGGGGTTAAATGAATTCACTAAACTTTTTTTAGAAAAAGATACGTTCATACCAAAAAGCATGCAAGATGCATGCAAAAATTAAAAAAAAAAACGGTTCAGTTTAGAGCAATGGAAGCAATGTCATAATCTCTAAAAAGAGAAGATTTTGTACACCATGAAGCAAAATTAATATTGATATTATCCCATAAATAATCCGGAGATTTGAAGGCGTGGTTGCTATCAAATATTCTTGCATTTCTTTCTTTCCATATGTTCCACCAAGCAGCAGCCATAAAACAGGCTTTTAAGATCATCTGATGAGAATTTAGACAGGCATCCAAAAGCTCTTTAATGAGATCCTCCAGCATTGTTGAGTTGGCCATCTGAGAGAAATAAGGGTGTTTAGACAAAATATGCTTTGTATAGTTGCAATGAAAAAAAAGATGATGAGCATTTTCACTGTCAACATTGCATAAAGAACGTACACCAATTAGAACAGAGAGATTGCTTCGGTTGTCGCTTTTGCATCATGTCAGCAGTATTAAGGCCCTTATGATATAGAGTCCAGATGAAAACTTTGATATTTTTGGGGATAATCGTCTTCCAGAAGAATAGGGTGAGGTGAGATGTATTCGCACCATGTTAATTGTCAAGCAATAAAGATTTCAAAGAGCTAACAGTGAAGAGGCTATTGGTTGGCAACCAAATGATCTGGTCATCGGCTTCATTAAAGTTGATGGTTGGCCATTGAGCGATAGTGATGTTCCATGTCTCATTTTCCCTATCTAACAAAAATGGTCTTACAAGTTGCGAGAGCAAAAAATCTCCCTTCAGATAAGTATAACGGGGCATTCCCATTCCATGAGTCGTACCAGAAAAGAGTGTTGTTTCCGTTGTTGACTTTCCACCTGGTGTTCATCGACATTATATCTTTCAACTTTGCAATGTGGAACCAAGGAGATCGAGCACTACTGAAGCGACAAAAATGGTGTATTTCTCCAGGGTGATTTTGGGAGTATTTGTTTTGAATCACTTTTCTCCAAAGCGAGTTAGGTTCTTTAAAATATCGCTAATGCCATTTGCCAAGAAGAGCCGTATTGTGATCATGAATTTTTTGAACACCTAACCCACCATTCGCTTTGGGGAGAGTCACAAGATCCCACCTAATAAGATGAGAACCACTATTTTTGTCAATGCCTTTCCAAAGAAAATTCCTCAGTAAACGCTCAATAGATTTGTAAACCAAACTTGGAGCTTTGAAAATCGATAACAAATATGTAGGTAAGTTGCCCAGAACCGATTGTATCATCGTTTGTCTACCACCTTTGGAAAGAAATGCATATTGCCAACCATCAAACTTCTTTTGTATCTTCTCAATAACACAATCCCAAAACGAAAAATTCCTTGAATTTCCTCCCAACGGCATCCCAAGGCAAGTAAGAGGCATGGGAGAACATTGATACCCCCAACTATCAGCAATCATCTCAAGAGAGCTTGATGTTATATTAATGCCAGAGCAGGTAGATTTAGAAACATTTACCTTCAGACCAGAAGAGGCTTCGAAAGTTTTGATGATAAATTGCAGATTTTTTAATTTGTCATGGTCGGCCTTGGAGAACAAAAGGATGTCATCTGCAAACAACAGATGATTAATATGACAATCTTTAATGTTACACCCCTCAATCAATCCTTTCTGCTGAGCATCAAATAGAAGTCTTGAGAGATAATCCATTGCAATGACAAACAGGAAAGGAGATAACGGGTCCCCTTGGTGAATCCCCTAAGAGATTTGATCTTGCCCATCGGTCTACCATTAACGATAACTGATAAGCTCACAGTGGAGATGCAAGCATGGATCCTGTTGATCCAAATTTCATTAAAGCCTTTGAGCTTGAGAACGGCGAGAATAAAATTCCAGCTAATTTTGTCAAAAGCCTTCTCAATGTCAAGTTTAAGGATAACGGCACTTTGCTTAGTGCATCTCCAAAAATCGATAATTTCGTTGGCTATAAGAACTGCATCTGTGATTTGACAGCCTTGAACAAAAGCACATTGACTCTGATCAATAATGTAAGGAAGAACTGTCTTTAATCTTTCAGCAAGCACCTTGGACAAAATTTTGTAGATACTAGTAGTTAAACTAATCGGTCTAAATTTAGAGACCTTCGTTGGCTTAATCACTTTAGGTATCAACGCAACGTAAGTTTCATTAATTGCACGGTTTACTATTCCCGTTCGAAAAAAATCGTGGAACAACTGCATAATGGAAGGTTTGAAAATGTTCCTAAACTTTTTTAAAAAGCTCAATAGTGAACCCAAGACCCTGGCAATGAATTCACTAAACTATTTTATAATATTTTCTATTTTTAATCCATGGGATAGATTTTATTGCATTATATGTATTAACTTTTATTTAAATTAAACAGCTAGAAATAGAATGGTTGTCATATCTATATTTTTTCGAGAGACAAATACGAAAAAAAAGTTATCATACATGTTTTTGCTCTTAATTTTAGAAAATAAAAAACAAGAAATAAACAAACAAAATATAAAAATATAAAATGAGAACGAGAATGAGAATATTATAAAAAAATGTTAAGATAAAAGAATAATCTTACATGTTTCACATCGTTTTCCATTTGTTAGTTCTCTTGATGCAATTGCAGTTGCCAATAGAAGCACAACAATCAAAACAGTTTGCCAAACAAGGGCAACCTTCTTGTGCACCATTTTTTCTCCAAAAAACTTTTAATTATTTTCAATAATATTTCTCTTCCATGCTATATATATATATATATATATAACGTGTATTTATACTAATTTGTACACTTCAAAATTTGAAGGCTCTTTACAATTACCAAATTGTTTCTCACATAGTTGAACAAAGGTTTTTTTTTTCTTTTCAATTATTCATGGATAGGGAATATGTTAATATTATATTGTATTTCTTTTGAAATTTCTTAAATTTTAAATTTTTAGTTCTAATAGTACTTGGAATAATCAGTAATATATTTATGGCTGCACTTAAAAATTAGTCACATAAACCTCTCTCATCTCCCTCAATGTATTTAGGATAAGTAACATGGCGTTATTTATTACACTCGAATAGGCAATATTATACCATTAGACATAATTTAAAGACTACCATTAATTTGAGGGTTGAATTTTCGGTACATTAGAGACATGGATATCTATAAACTGTTATAAAAACATTTGATAATATAAGTACTAAAACATTAATTCAATATTGTTTAGAAAAATAATAATTCTCCAGGTATAAGTGTATATCCATTAATAAAGAGATTATTAAATTTAAGTCTCCTACATTGAATTAAAAAAAAAAAAAAAATCAACAATCTCGTTAATGTTTTGAAATTATTGAGCCTTTCAATTGAAAATGACACTTTTCTATTCTCCCAAGGATGGACTTGTAGAGTAATTTATTTTACTTCAAAAAAAAAAAAAAAAAAAAAAAAAAATTGTAGAGTAATTTATTGGAAATTTCTTTTCAAATTTTAAATGAATAAGAGGTTTGTTGGGACAAAAAAAAAAAAAAAAAAGGAGACCAACCACAAATTTTCAATTGGCTTTTTTTTCTTTCAAAATCCAAGGGAATGGAGTCTAACTAGATAGTTAGAAAAACTGAAAAAAACAAAAAAGAAACAAACAATCAAGCAAAAAACTAAAAATAAACAAAAACGCAAAGCTATATAGATGAATGTACTAAAAACATGGCTTATAAAACTGCTCTTTTTTATTTATTCATTACCTAAAATTTAATTACTATTAAGATAAAGAAACCAAATGGGTTTTGTATGTTTGAACTTTGAAAAATAAAAGAAGATTATGGTTCTTTAATTCTAAATTAAATAGGAGTTTTTGAGAAAAGAGAAGACCAAGGGATGGCACAATGGTTGAAAACTTGGACTTTGAAGGTATGCTTTTCTCAAAGTCTCAAGTTCGAGACTCACCTGTGATATTATTTCTTCAATGTCTTCGGTGCCCGTCCTAGGGACGGGCGTGATTACCCTTGTTTTAAAAAAAAGTAACAAAGTTGGCCGAAGATAAACATTTATCAAGAAAATACACAAGATGGACATTTTTTTGGGCATGCATGGATTAACCCTATGTTTGTTTAGGATAGAAAAAGCTTCCTCCAATCCCACTCTCATTCAAATTCCTTCTCCAAATGCTCTTATCAAAACAAAGTTTTTCTATAACCTCTTTGAAAAATAACATTCTTACAATTCTCTAAGTTTTTGTGCAACCACTAATTCCAACACATCTATCCAAACAAAATTTTTCTACAACGCCCTCCTTCAAACAAATTTATCTAAACACATGATTTTCGTGCAACCACTCATTCAAACACCACATTCAAACCACTCCATCACTCTTCATCCAAACGTGAGAGAAGGCACTCTTACTATATCTCACTTTTTTCACTTTTCACAAGATGGATCTAAACGGCCTCAATCGTATACCAATAGAGATGGTTGTCGTTACTCATATGCCTGATCATCCTTTTATCTAACTAATATGAGATTACTTTGTTTGTAAATCCAACCCTTCTTATTTATAGGATACAGATTTTTCTCGATTCTCTTTTTAGTTCTTAAAATACCCTACATATTTCTTCAATTTTTTTTTTTTCTTATCTTAATGAATTTCTTGGAGCTTAAACAACTCTAAGATTTCTAGATTTTTTCTTTTGAGACATTTCTACAATTGGATTAACATGCTGGAAAAAAAAAAAGTACGTAATACTTAGTTTGATAATAATTGACTTTTGAAAATTAAACTTGTTTTCTTCTACGTTCTATACAATATAATTTTAAAAATAAAAAACAAGTTTTTGTAACTAATTTTTTTAGTTTTCAAAACATGA
The DNA here is from genome assembly GCA_037833695.1 of Sechiopsis laciniata. Lineage (NCBI taxonomy): Eukaryota > Viridiplantae > Streptophyta > Magnoliopsida > Cucurbitales > Cucurbitaceae > Sechiopsis > Sechiopsis laciniata. The sequence goes on along the minus strand of JBBMKA010003466.1, from coordinate 1,626 downwards.
CTAAATTTTAAAAAACATAGTTAAAAAGTATATAACAATGGAAATATAGTATTTTGACTTAAAATTCTCAGAAATGGAATATAAAAAATAGAAATGTTTATCAAACAAAGTAAAGTTTTTTTTAGTTCAAAAGAAGTAAAGTTAGTTGTTGTTGTACATAAAGAAAAAAGTACGTACAATTCTAATTTCTGTAATTATAGTGTGCCATCCAAGATAACATTAGGCCTAACCCTTTTTTAAAACCCCAAGTCAAATTCATGTTTTTTCATTTAAAAAAATGTAATTACTAACCTAAACCCCTTTGTTATTAACAAAAATGTTACATTACAGAGCTTATTTAAAATATATTTTATAAAAGTATTGTCATTTTTTACACCAAAATATTGTCGTGTTAAAATAACGAATAAACTCAAATAATTTTTTTAGTTTCGATAAGTGCATATTTGAAATTATGACATTTTTTTAATGTAGAAATTACAAAAGCTATATAATTAAATTGGAGGATCAACAAAACAAATATTATTCAATATAGAAGTCGCTCATTCTTCATTATAAATGAAACTTCTCAATATTTAGAAGTAGACTATTACATAAAGTTCAAACATTCAAATTAAATTGGATACAAGCTACTCGATTCAATATAATGATAAATAGTACATAATATCAAATATAATAATTGTAAACTTATGAATATCATTCTATAATATAACTCTATAACTCCCCTTTATTTGTGATTTAAGAATTTGGTCATGAATCTCTTTCTAGTAGTTCCCACTACGTGGCGTGTCGCGTTTTTTACGCACTTTTGGTGGACTTGGTGTTGTACCGTAATCTTCCTCATCTTTTGAACAAAAGAAAATTTTCAGGATGTAAATAAAAGTAAAGTTGGATCAATAATTGAAGTTATAAATGAACCAAATGCCTGTATATACGATTTAGCTGACTTTATAACTGTTGGTTTAGAAAATTCGAACTCATAACCTTTTGGATATTCGGCTTACACTAATGATAGTGTGCTAGTACTTTTATTAACAATTAATTAAGGTGATAATCTTAATCACTCGATTTTTTAAAAAAAAGAAATAAATTAAACTTTTTTTTTTCTACTTTTTTTTATATTAAGTTTCATCTCTGATCTCAAAAGAACTATTTAAATTATTAGTCAAATTTTAAAAATAAAAACAAGTTTTTTGTTTTTCAAAATTATTTTGTTTAGTTTTAAAATATGATCTTCCAAGCGAATGATAGACAACAAATTAATGAAAATAATAGCTTGAAATAATATTTTTAGCCCCAATTTTCACAAATAAAAAACAAAAAACAAAAAATTAAGGATACGTATCATAACCATTTGAAATAATTAAGCTTAACTTCTTTAAATTTCTCCACTAAGTTTTTATCTCCCTTTAAAAATCATTTGAATTCTAGGCCAAATTCCTAGTTAAAAGAAACGTGGTAGGTTTTAGTTTCCAAAATTATAGATTAGTTTTTGAAAACATATGTATAAAGTGGATAACAAAAGAATGAAATTTATATGTAGAAGTCATATTTCTAGACTTAATTTTTAAAAACAAAAAATCAAAATATTTATTTAATGGAGTCTAAATAATTATCTGGTTTATATAT
>JBBMKA010003435.1:0-12319 GCA_037833695.1 Sechiopsis laciniata | reverse complement strand
TGGCAAGCTTTTGAAGATGTAATATATATGCCTCTTGAATCTTCTTTGCCTTGCTCCTTGTAATAGGTCTTCAGGTACATGCAATGATTCGGTTGTCTGATTCGTATCAATTCCTCTATTTTCTTTTTATTGTAACTCTTTCCCCGAATGCTCAATGTAGTTGGTTATCTATATTTAGTCTATAATATTTATAGTATAGTTAGTTAGAATGCTCTATATATAAATGTACCTTAAATTCATTATGAATAAAATCATCTCTTAGACAAAAAACTTCATGGTATCAGAGCTTTGAAGTTATCTTAAGCCTCAAGCTGGAACTCCAGCCTTAGGTTGTAATCTTTTTCATCGACACGTAGAAATCTACCCGACATTGCACTGACTATCAAGCTACGTTCTCATTCAATCAGTAGCCATATTGCCAGATTGTAATTGTTCGAACTCAGGACCTCCAATCCATCGCCAAACCCGGTGTCACTACTGCACTCAATTACCATTATCTCAGTTTGATTGCTCAAAATCTCATATGAAGAGCCAAATCCTCTGATTACACTCTTCTGTTCACCGATCATAACTACGCATAAACTAGTCAACATTTTCGATCCAAATCCATTATCTCATATGGTTCAACTCGGTTCACTCAAACAGCCAATAGATGAATAGTACATTCACTTAGTGAACAGTAATTTTTTTTTTTACAATTGTAATTTAGAATTTCCACCATCTCCATATTAATTTCGATCTTCTTGTGATAATTTCTTCTCGCATTTTACGGATTTTTTTTCCTCATAATTGTTCAATATGCCAGTTTCTCAAATTACCATCACATACAAGCTTCCCCAACGGAGTGGATAGTCGACTCTGGACCCAAAAAGTTGGACTGCATTCCACTCCATTCTTCGGAAGTACTCTTTCCCAATCTGTCACCTAATTCATTACCTGAGTCAATCCCTCTTCTAAACTCAATTGATAGCCCTACTGAGTCAAACCCTCTTCCTAACTCAGTTGATAGACCTCTCGAGTCATACCCTCAGGCTGAATTATAAGTTTATTCACAAAGAACAAGACACCTAGAGGAACAACTTTCACATACTCAACAATTCTATGATCTGAACCAAAATCTCAATGTCCCTGAAGTAGTACCCGAGACTATATAAGATGATCTAGATAGACCTATTGCCTTAAGGGAAGGTGTTCAATCATGTACACAACATCCGATACAGTATCATTTGGCTTACAGTAACGTGTTACCAATGTTTAAAGCTTTTGTGACAACATTAGATCAGATACAAACTCCCAATACTATCAAGAGGCCTGAATGGAAAGCAGCCACACTAGAGGAATTAAGAGCACTTAAGAAAAATGAGACATGGATTCTTATTGATTTGCCTCTAGAAAAGCATACAATGGGATGCAAATCAGTTTTCACTACCAAGCATAGACCAAACGACAGTATAGAACGATTCAAAGCCCCTTTGGTGGCTAAAGGGTTCACCCAAGCATATGAGATTGACTACCATGAAACGTTTGCACCTATTTCCAAGCTACATACTATCTAAGTACTTCTCTTTATTTCTTCTAATTTAGATTGGCCATTATTCCAACTTGATGTAAAAAAGGCATTCTTGAATGGTGACTTAGCTGAAGAAGTGTATATGGACGTTCCTCCCAGTTTTGAAGATCGATACAAGAGTTGAAAGGTGTGTAGGCTTAAGAAATCTCTCTATGGGCTAAAACAGTCACCTCGAGCTTACTTTGTAAAATTCACCACTGTCTTGAAGCAAAATGATTACACTCAATGCCAATTAAATCACACTCTATTTATCAAGCATTTTTCACCTGACAAAGTTGTTGTATTAATAGTGTATGTCGAGACATTATTCTCATAGGAAATATGCCTGAAGAAATAGCCCGCCACAAAAACTTGCTCTCTAGAGAGTTTGAAGTAAAAGACTTAGTTCATCTGAGATACTTCCTAAGAATGGAGGTACCAAGGTCAAGCCAAGGAATCTCTATGACTCAACGAAAGTATACGTTAGACCTCATGAAAGAAACATGGATGAGTGGTTGTAAAGCTATAGACACACCTATGGATGCAAATATAAAGTTAGGAGTCAACATGAAGATGAGGTAGTTGATCATGGCAGATATCAACGATTAGTTGGAAAACTAATTTATTTAACTCATACTCGGCTAGATATTAGCTTTGCCATAAGCGTGGTAAGCCAGTTTCTGAATAAACCTTCTAGAGAACATATGGAAGCTGTGTATAGAATATTGAGGTATCTTAAGAATGATCCTAGGAAGGGTCTTATGTTCAGAAAAAATGTAAACTGATCATTAGAAGTCTTCACTGTTGCTGACTGGGCTGGCTCTCCTATGGATCGTAGGTCTACATCAGGATATTGCTCTTATGTGTATGGAAATCTTGTCAACTGGCGCAGTAGGAAGCAACAAGTAGTCGCACGAAGTAGTGCAGAAGCTGAGTTTCGTTCACTAGCTCATGGAATATGTGAAGGAATTTGGTTAAAACGCCTTCTCACTGAACTAAGAGTAAAGATCGAAGATCTTGTAGAAATGTTGTGTGATAATCAATTAGCTATAGCTATTGCAAAAAATCCAGTACATCATGACAGAATGAAACACGTTGAGATAGATCGTCACTTCATTAGTGAGAATATTAAAGCCAATGTTATTACACTGAGGTATGTGCCCTCTCAACAATAGGTTGCAGATAGATATCTTGACTAAAACACTACATCGGTCGTGTCTCAGTGAGTTAATTCTCAGACTTGGCATAACAAGCATATATCGCCCAGCTTGAGGGGGAGTGTATGAATTCAAGTAACCTATTGTAACTTATTCCTCTATTTTCTCTGTACTGTAACTTTTTCCCCTAGATGCTCAATGTAGTTGGTTATCTATATTTAGTCTATACTATTTATAGTATAGTTAGTTAGAATGCTCTATGTATAAATGTACCTTCAATTCATTATGAATAAAACCATCTTTTATACAAAAAGCTTCAGATGGCATTTATTGACAGCTTAGCTTTAATTGAATTAGGTTGTGAGCTCGTTCGTTGTTGGTTATTTGCAGCTCAAGGAGCACTTTGTTCTTTATTATTTTGAGGTAAGGATTTCTTATCTGGGTTGTGTGGACCCTACGCATGTCTTTCATTGGATATATATATATATATATAATGCTTCTATGCTTTACTATTTTTTAGCATGTGTAGGTAGCTTGTTTAGGACGTTGTGATGATCTGACTATAGTGCTAGCATGTTATCAGTTATGTGTTTACTACTTACTAGTATCCGGATAGGGATGATTGAATTTCTTAATGAGCATGTTGTGTGATATGTTAGGGAACTGAGCATGTAGTACTCATAGTTACAGTTAGGTTGTCATCATCTAGAGGCTTTGAGAGGATGTGATGCAATATGCTGCCCTGTCAGACTTGGGGATGTGAGGTAACATGTCGCTCCCGTTATAGCCTAGTTTTCGACCTGCTAGAGCGGGATCCTGACCATGGTGCAAGCCTTCCATGGAAAGGTCCTTAGCTTCAGGTGATGGGTGTGAGCAGGCTGCCACAGTTTGGTGCCGAAGACCTCCCGACAAATGTGGATCAGTGGACACCATTATTTCCTTGTTAGGCATGTGAACCTGAACCGAGTAGGATCGTGCAAGCCTACATCTACTTAGTTTGCAGCAACATGCGGTGTGCGCGTACACGCACTAAATGCCGAGAGGATGACTCCCTCCAGCTAGTGTTGTTAGTAAACTATTCCCTGTAGTATAGGTCAAACACTTTAGATGTCCCCTAATATGTGCGGTTAGGGGTGCAACAAAAAACCGAAAAATTGAACAAACCAAACCAATCCAATCTAATGGATCATATCCATTTTTTGCACAATGTTGGACATCAGTTTGTAATTTAAAAAAATAAAAAATGTTGGATTGGTTCCAATTTTCGTTTTAAAGAAACCAATAAAAATCAAACCAAATCGAATATATATATATATTGTCAATAAGTCATACAAAGTCATTTTCCTTCCATTATTTAGAACATTTCCTAAAATCTTGAAGATCAATATCTTATTGTGAGTGTTTTTTTATCCTTCAAATGTTAATATATTTTTCAAGTAACTTTCTCAAACTTTATTTTTTTCATATTAGTTGTCATTATCTATTTGAAACTAATTTTACGAAAGAAGATAACTTAATGATTTTAATTCACTCCTATTTCAAGTAAAAAAACATCCTTAAATAATTTTCAATAAGTTCAAAAATACTTTCGACCTTTAAAAATTTGTTGTTTATGAGAAATGTTGTTTTTGATATATTAAAAAAATTGGGACATTGGATCGAATCTAAAACCGAACCAATGGTTCTATACTTTATTGGACATTGGATGAGATCCATTTTTTTAAAATTGAAGATATCGGTTCGATTGTAGGTTTGGTACAAAACCGATAAAAACTGAATCAAAATCACCCATAAGTGCGGTGAGCTGATCGTTAGGACGAGAGGCCGAGTGCTATCGTAAAATGGAGTTATGTTGATAACTCAAGTTGTTGATAATTGTATTGCATGAATTGCTAGGATGCTAGATGATGTGATGATATGCGTATTGTACCTTGGTTGGGGATTCTTACTGAGTATCTTTGTACTCAACTTTATTTCTGTGATTTTTTCCACCAAGTAACTTGGGACCGCACCGAGATGGCTAGAGGAGGAGCGGATGGATCATGGGAGTCCGCTGTCTAGATTTATTTTGGTTATGCATTTTTATTCATTTAGCATGTTAGCTAGGAGGGTCATCTCCTGTTTATTCTTTGAACTGTTTTAATAAACTTTGGCCAGAGGCTCGTTTTCTTGTTTGCAGTTATTTACCGTTGAACAGTTTTATAGTTTGAAATAAATGAATTTTAATTTTTTGGAATTTATGTCATAACTATTTTTACCATGCATGCTGAGTAAGAACCGAGTCTAGGACAATTTTAGAAGTCGGGTTCTTACACTAATAATTTGTAGTAGGAAATATAAATAAAAAAATTGTATTGGATGGACTCGTCTCATAAAATAATTATAAATGTATAAAGTATTTGCATCCATAATCATTAATATGTTTTAATACTATATTTTAAACACTCATTAATACCAGTATTATAAGAAAGTATATGACAATACTAATTAATACCCTAATTTCTTTATTTTAGATTTGACTAGTTTTATACATTTTCCATATAAATATTCATAAAATATCTATCTTTGTATTTAATACTAATAAGTATTAAATAAATATCATGTATTTATTATGAAATATTTAATATATAATACTCACGATGAACCTATGTGGTTTCATATATGAAATAAATACTATGTATTATTGTAAACACCGTATGAAATAGTTAATACAATAAAAAAACAACTGTCGTGTATTTATTCTAACACTTCTATACTATAAATAAATGTTTAAAATAAATACACTAAAGAATCAATCTAAAAACCATAATTATATTAGATTTCAAAAAAAAAAAAAAAAAAAAAAACCATGATTATATTTTTGAAAGCATATAAGAGAACATGCAAACCAATAAATTGGATATCCAACCAAACTAAAAACCATCACAAAGATGCATAACGACAAAGATTAGACTTTGAACCATCAATGGTGTTCCAATGTTCAACCTCAAGGGTGATGGTCATTCTGGTCAAAGCTTCACATAAGATATGCTTACCACCACCAACAACACAAAGAGGATGGTCGACTTCTTCTTTAAGGATTCAGTGGTCTTCAAGCTGTTCTGAAATTGGGGAAGACAACATCATTAGAATCGCTACCGTTAAACCTAGAAATTATCGACCTTTGTAAGTAGAATAAGAATTTTCGTGAGTAACAAAACCTAGAAATTGTCGCTTAATCTCACCGTCATGAATAACAAAATCAAGAAATTATAGAAGAAACTTTTCACAGTGAATAACAAAACTCAAAATAATCTTTGAAACTTGTAACCATGAGTTAAAAAATGCAAAAATCGCCTTGGAAAGTCGTTGTTCAACCATCCTTCACTAGAAGAAAAGAAAACCTATGAGTTTGAAGAAGGAATAAAATTCACTATTTTTTTGGGCGAATCAAGTTCCCCTCTTACATTTTTTTCTCATTTAATTTATTCTCTCTTTTTTCAATATCCTTACAGGAATCATAAGGTAATATAATATGTGTGAACAGACCACTTGTATTACACGTTTATCGATTAAGATCTTGACTATTAATACAAACAAACTCTAACCATGTTATATAATGGCAACTACATAGTATCAATAAATGCAAATATATTGAGCAATACCATAGTACATCACATTTGGGCCTAATTTAGGGTACAGTTAATTTATTAAATAATAATGAGAAACAAAGACAACTTCACAAATATATTATTACGCTATTACATAATAGCGTATGCACAAACTTCATCGTTGTTTGGTGGTAATTCAGTTCAATACTATGGTCACAGGTTCGATTCTAAAAATCGGTATTTGATTCTCATTTAATTGAGAGCAGTAGTACCCTCTTTGAAGGGTTTGTGATCCCTCTCCCTCAACTTGTACTAGAAAAATATATATCATTTTAAATTTAATATTGAATACCATTTTACGAAACGAATAATAAGACTTGAATAATCGGTAGGAAAAACTGGCAATTAAAGATATTTAGACCCAAAATAAAGCTGCACAGTGCTCAGATAAAAATACCCCCAACTTACTCCTACAATTCAGTCCTTCTCACATTCCAAATACTCACCATTCAACAAAAAATGTAGTAGAATACCCAAACCTGTGTAGCTTGAAAAGGAACAACAAAAGACCACGAGATAAGACTTCCAATTCTTAATCGAAGATTGTATTTCGTCGCCTTTATTTTCTCTAAAATCCTAAATCCTAAACCTAAAGTTGTTATCACACCGTCAACTGAGATTATACGCGTATATCGTCGGAGATTGTTGATCGTCGAGAACCTAAAAATTTTGAACTACGATGCGTGGAGTTACAGAAAAAAATGGAGCAAGATGTTATCAAAGGTGTGTTTTGGCCACCAAGTTGAAATGCAGAGAAATGCAATGAGAATGATTCTCGTTGTTTAGGCCACCGAGAATCTTTCATAATCGTATTTCTCAAAATTACATTTTTATTCTGTTCTTAACTACTTTTTATTCTTTTCATAACAACTTTTTATCCTTTACATAACTAACTCATATCACACTCTTAGTTTGTTTTATTCTCATAATCATTCTTTAACTTCAAACACAAATAATCATTCTTTCATATTCATTTCCTTTACCTTAAATACAAATAATCATTTTCTTTTCTATTTTTGCCCTAATTCTCATTCCCCTTTCGCATAAGAGATATTTTCTTCATTGTTTGTTTGATGAAAAATCGGGTGTAATGATTAAATAGGGGTATTGGAAAGGGGAACGGCCGGTGGTGGGCATTTGGGAAAGTCGAGCCAATTGACTGCCGTACTTATCAATTTATTTATTTATTTTAATTTTTAAACCCATGATTTTTATTGTAATTAGTTTTAGATCTGGCTAGATGTTTAATATTTTATACTATTTTGGCTAATTATATGAATAACACTTGTTTTTTGACTTTTTAATCTCAACTTTTTTTAAAAAATTATGTTTTTAAAACTTGAAAATGTACTTTTCATAATTAAATTTAAATTAGATTACTCTCAAATACTATGAAAGTCAAATACTTATTTTAAAGATCGAACTCATGACCGTATAGTTATATTAAAATACAATCAATCAAACAAGTCAACACGCAATCAATCCTTTCGATAATTGTATGAATAACATTAAGATGACTAGTTCATTAAATTTCACGTTAATAGTTATGAAGATATAGTATTTATTATAAGGAATTTATGAAGTAAAAGTTGTTATATAGTATTTAATATAACTTTTAGGCATTGTATTTTAATTATAACTTTTTTTTTGTAAAATATTACATGTATAATAGATTTAGGTGAATTTAATTTTCTAATATTTGTAATTTTTTCTCTCCAAATGTTCGTCTATCTCTCCTCTTTCATCTCCTATTTCCCCAACCTTCATTGTGCTCACATGGCCGCCGCCTTCCTCCACCACACTTCCCCTCTACTTTCCTCTCATCTATTCAACAAATAAATTAACTAAGTTAATATGAGGAATGTAGAGATATATAAGAGCAAAATTGTTATGACCCGTATTTTTGTTACGACCGTCTAGGTCTTTCCTAAGTCATTGGAGTTTATTTAGATTTTCAACCTTAAAGGTAATCAGGTCTCTTTTATAATTAACTAGGTTTTAAGGTCCTTGTTGAAGTTCTAGAAAGGTTGAGGAAATTTTGTATTTACTTGAAGTTTAGTTTAAGAAGTGGTTTTTTGAGTGATTGATTCATTTTACGTTGAGAAGAGAAACAAAGAAGTTGAGAGAGAGTTAAAAAATCCCTTTCCCATTGTAGTTTCAATCGCTGCTGGTGTACGTTTGACTTTGACCATCGTCATGCCGCAACACCACCGTCTCGCCTAGCAGCCGATCATTGCTGCTCTTCCCCGCAGAGGCATGCATAGGGCATCCGCACCTCATCCTTGCCTAATCACGCAGCCACGCGAGATCTACCATCGTGATCTTTGATCACCCGCCTACACTCAGCCAGTGACTAGTCACGCTATTGTGATGAGATCCAACTATAACCGAGAGCTCGTGATTCAAGAGTCGTTATGTTTTATTCAATCAGAGCCAATGCCTTTATATAAGGATATAATAGACCTAACAGGTTTAATGGGCCTAGATCTATCAAAGTCATAAAATACACAAAATATACAAAATACATATAACTCTAACACTCCCCCTTAAGCTGGAGTAAATATGTCTGTCATGCCTAGCTTTTTACAGAGGTAGCTTATTAAGACTTCATTAAGTGCTTTGGTGAAGATATCACCTATCTGTTCCCCAGTCTTCATATAACCCGTTGAAATCAAATCCTGTTGCATCTTCTATCGAATAAAATTATAGTCCACTTCAATGTGCTTAGTTATTTCATGAAACACTAGATTCGAGGCAATGTGAATTGATGCTTGATTGCCACACCATAGTCTTGCAGGTATTGTGGTTTTCACTTGAATTTCATCAAGTAGTTGAACTAACAATACTATCTCACACGTCACTTGAGACATAGCTCTGTACTCTGACTCAACACTCGAACGAGACACCACGTTCTGTTTCTTACTCTTCCACGATACTAAATTTCCTCCCATAAACATACAGCAACCTCAGGTTGACCTCCTATCTTCCTTAGAACCTACCCAATCAACATCAGAAAAGTATTCGATCTTGGAGTGTCCATGATTCTCCTACATAACCCCTTCCAAGAGCAAACTTGAGATTACTCGAAATTTGTTCCAAAGGTGTCCAGTGGTCTATTATGGGGGATGACATAAACTAACTCATGATACTCACGTAGTATGATATATCTGGTCTCACGATTGTGAAATAGTTTAGTTTTCCAACCATCTTCCTGTACCTTTCTGGATCAGAAAATGCTTATCCTTCTTTGACAAGTTGTTGGTTTGGTACCATCAAGGTACTACACGGTTTCATACCTAACTTTCATATTTCGGTCAATAAGGCAAGCATATACTTCCGATGAGACAAAAAGATTCCCTTCTTGCTTCTCATGACTTCAATACCTAAGAAATATTTCAGAGTTCCAAGATCTTTGGTACTAAACTGGCTATGAAGGAAGGTCTTTAATGAGACCATCCCAAAATTATCACTTCCGATAATCACGATATCATCTACGTACACCACAAGTAACATAATTCCATGTTTAGACCAACGATTGAATAAAGAATGATCTGAAGAGCTCTTCTACATTCTAAACCTCTCAAGAGCCTGACTGAACTTACCAAACCATGCAAGTGGGCTTGCTTCAAGCCATACAAGGATTTACGGAGATGGCAGACTTTGGCATTCTCCTACTAAGCAACCAAATCAGGTGGTTGCTCCATATACACCTCTTTGAGGAAATCACCATGCAAAAACACATTCTTAACATCAAGCTGATACAACAGTCAAACATTTGTAGCCGCGAGTGAAAAAACAATGGAATCAACGTCATCTTCGCAACGGGAGAGAAAGTTTCACTATAGTGAATACCATACATTTGATCACACCCTTTAGCAACCAGGCGTGCTTTAAATCGAGCAATTTTTTTCCATCAGAGTTCATCTTGATAGCAAACACCAACTTACATCTGATTGTTTATTTTCTATCTAGACGAGCTACTAGTTCCCAAGTCTCATTCGCATCCAACGCAGTCACCTCCTCCACCATGGCCTGGTGCCACCCAAGGTGGGACAAGGCTTCAATAGTGGTTTTAGGAATGGGCACAGAATTAAGTGAAGTTAGAAATGAGAAATATTGTGAAAACAATTGATGATATGATACAAATAAGGAGATAAGATACGTACGGGAATGCTTACCTTTACGAAGAGCTTGTTAGGGATTGTGCCCTAAAGGCCTAGTAGTTTGTATTTAAAGAACAAGCATTTAATGCTAGACATTTGATGTTATATTTCATTTATTAATAAAGGTTATTATTTTTATTAATTAAGCATTTAATATACAAACATCGTTTAGCTTTATCGCATTAATTGGATTTATAGCGATATTTCCACTAGTAGAATTACACGAACAGGTGGCGGGCTAAAATCCATTATTTAAAAAATGTGGATGATAGATGGCGGGTTATTGAGCACACCGTTAAGTATTAACGATGGTGGGCATTGTCTGTCTTGTATTACACGCATAGGTGGTGGGCCTTGCCCGCCACCGAATGTCGTGTATTTAGGTTTTAGGCTGGCCACCGAAACTCGCATGTTTTCATTTCCCCCTTTTTGTCTCTTCCTCATTCTCATTTCCTCTGCCAGAGACTAACCCTTCAACAAAAAACCCTCCCCGTCGCTGCTAGTTCTTCAACAAATCCTCTTCGACACCGCCATTACTTCGAGTTTTCATTTCTCCTTAACCTTTGAAGCTTGCGAGTTTGAAGTTTTAGGGATTTCTCCAACTTTGGGCGCATTCTTCACAAATCTGGTAATTTCTTAGGCCCTAACTTTTTTAAAGCTTTTTTTAGCTCATTTCTTCCAAAATTTATGTTGTAATCTTTCCATATATAACTCTTGGTTCAAATTTGTGCATTTATATTTTTTGTAATTTGTGCATTTGTTTCAAAGTTACCTTAAGAACCTTAAATTTGGGCATTTGCTTGTTTCACAAATTTTGCTATTTATTTCAAAGTTTGCTTGTATTATTATAGTTTAGATTGGTGAATTAATTTGGGCATATATTAAACTGATTATTCTAGCTCATTGGTATCATTGAACCAATTTTGTTTCATGGGTTGAAATTGTATACTTTGATTAGATCAATAAGTTGATTTACATGTGTAACACCTAATTTGACGGTTGAAATTAAGTGTATTTTTTTAGAATTAATTGAGTTAGATTCTTTGTTGATTTAAGTTGAGTTAGATATTCACTCGACTCTACCTTGTTTTGAAATTTTTGTAGGTTAGGTTTCTATAGTTGACTACATTTCTAACATTGCTATGGATAAGTCGTGGATGTTTAAGGATCGAATGTCATCAGAATATGGTTTAAGAGTTGAGATATTTATAAGCAATGCAATACGACATTTGAAAGGGTCAAATATTGTTTGTTGTCCATGTTTGAAATGTGTGAATGTCAAGTACCCAAATGTGAATGTAATAAGACACCATTTATTTTTTAATGGGATTGATCAAAGTTATAATACATGGATTTGGCATGGATAATCAGTATCGAGAAAAAGAAACATGGAAAATGTTCCAATAGATGAAGTTGTAGATGAGAATGTGGATGACCTGGATGACCCAATAAGGATGTTTGAGGCTTGTTGCACAAAATTATTTTAACGACAGTCTCCTATATTTGAGGAAGCATTAGAGGATGCTAAGAAATCATTATACCCTAATTGTAAAAATTTTACCAAGATATCAGCTCTGATTAAGTTTTATAATTTGAAAGCAAAGTATGGATGAAACGATAAAAGTTTCTCCGAGCTGTTAGAATTATTGAGCGTTTTATTACCTAGTCCTAATGAAATTTTGATATCCGCCTATTATGCGAAATTTTTTTTAAGTACCTTAGGAATTGATATGGATCAGAACGTGACCCAAGATTTACTTGTGGATGGTTACAAAATCATGAAGAATGGTTACAAAACCA
>JBBMKA010003414.1:0-12322 GCA_037833695.1 Sechiopsis laciniata | reverse complement strand
CAGTGAGTATTTCGCAGGGCCCACACAATCCCGGTAAGAAATCCTTACCTGGAACAACAGAAAGCATACAACAAATATGAATGCTCCTCGAGCTGCAGAACCAACGGAACCTAGCAATAAAACAATAACAAATAGATAATTAAACCTAGCAGCTAAACGGAAACAAACAGCCAATCGCACAAGGCTCGGGGGAAGTAAATACCCTAGACCGAACATAAAGCTCTGCAGCTGGCTCTCGGAAGGCTGGCCCTCGGCAAGACGTGCGACTGGTTGCGCGGCATGGCTCGGCGAGCTTCTGGGTGAACAGGCTGTTCGCTGTGGAGCTGCGGTAAGGCACGTCTCGGCTAGGGCGGCGCGCGCGTGTGCAGGAGCGAAGACACGGCGCTGGGGCACTACTGCGTGCGGCTGGGAGCGAGGCACGGAGCTGGGGCATGCGTGCGTGGCGAAGGGCAGCACTGGGACTGGACGCGTTATGGCTGGCGAAAGGGCGAAGGCACGCGGAAGGCTGTGCGCTGACGAATGCGTGCGATGGAGGACGCGCCAAAAGAAGGCATTTGGCTGCTGGGCGATGGCACGGGTGCGGGCGACACGAGATCGGGTGAGGCACGCTGGGGTGATGTCTAGCTGCTGGTCTTGGCGTTTGCGGTCTGGCAAGCTGTCTCGGCGGAAGAGAGCTTGGCGAAGTGCGTTCCGGCGGTGCTGCTCGGTAGAGGGTTGCGATCTGAGGCTGGTGGCTTGGCTAGTTTGGAAACCCCTCGGCTGCAACAAGTCTCAGCAAAAGGAGTTGAGACAAGGCTCACGGCTAAGTCTCCAAAGGATGCTTCTCGGCTTGGTCACTCAAAAACAAGAATAATAATAGGCAAGGGAATTTCGCAATGGAGTTGAGGAGGAAGAGAGCTCTCGGCAAAAGAATGGTTTGTTGATCTTTAGCTATGGGGTTCGGCAAGGAGAATGGAGTGGAGAAGAAGAAGTCACAAAAAGGGAGAAGAGAGAGGGAGAATCGTAAAAGAAAAAGGGAAGGAAAACGCAAGGAGGCTTGCGGCTAGTTAGGTCTCGGTCAAAAGGAGAAGGGAGGAAGGAAAATGCGACACGTGTCCCCTCTCGGTCATGGGTTCGAGTCCTGGCCTGTGCAACTTTTAATCCTATTTTTAAATAAAATAACCCAAAGCTCCAAAACCTCTCCAAGGACCAAGCTAACTCCGGAAACCTGAAACCGGACAAAACCCAACTCCATAACCTTAGCTGAACAAACCCGGAACCCTAAAAAATTACGAGACTACCCCTGAAGGCCAAATTACTAAAATACCCCTGGAAGCTCAAACTGCCCTAACGGCCCAACCAAACAACCAAATCAACAAACGAACATACCTTGGGAAACGGAACAAAAGACTGGGCCGTTACATGTAGTTTAGTCAATAACCTATTGCCGTCATCGGTATGAGATGTGTTCGGTATTTTTTTTCTTCTGTTCTTTGATTCATGGTTAGGGTTTTCCGAATGTAAAAAATCCTGGTGTGAAACATACAGTATTGTCTTCGGGAGTAGACAAGACCGTAGAAGAGAGGAAGGACATAAGTGATAGCACGAGTGGTACTGAGGTATAGTTTCTCCATAAATATTATTAGCCAGATGTGTTTTTGTAACTAACGTCGCTTTTTGATTCATATAAAGAGGAAAAAGAAGGGTTTGACATCCAAAGAGAAGGGGAAAAGAAAGCTTGTTGAAGATGAGGTGAGTAATATTAAATTGCATTATAATATCTCATATTTGTAATGGTGACGCACAATCTATTCATATTTATTGTAGGATGGTAGTGTGGTCCATACAAGTAAGAAACAAAAGATGTCTGAAGATAAATCGGCAACTAACAAACGAGCACTGATGTAAGTTATTGATGATAAAATCAATATTGTATGTGAGTATTTGGAAATGGTTACTGATCTAGAGATCTTATTATTTTACTATATTGTTTTTACGAAATACAGAAAATGTAATCAGACAAAGTTGTGGGGAAGAAGCTAAGTAATTAGAAGATGATACTGATTAATGAAAAGAAAGGAGGGGACAAACGCGATAAAAAGAGGAACAATATATACAAGGTAAAAAATAAGTATAATAGGGTATATATCATTGTATTATTTTATATTTAGAGTTCTGGTGGTACCGTATAATATAGGACGTTCACCCACTTTTGCCACGTAGTGAATGGAACTTAAAACAGAAAATCAATATTTTCGGAACATATGACACGATTAAGCAAATAAACTACAAATTAGTAAAGAACAAAGGGAAGAGTTCAAGGAAGGGATCTTTGGTAAGTTTTTAGACATAGACATTAAGAGGAAATTTGCTACACTGAGCAATGAAACCAAGGGATTTTTGGCCTTCGTCAGCGTGGATCATTTGCGCAGAGGTAGGTATGTGGCCTTCATTTTACTCTTGTCCCATAAAATCTAGGTTTGAAATAAAGGGAATCCAACAAAGAAAATTAAAGATTTATGCAAAGAAGGTGAGCAGGCGATTCCTTCATTGAGGATCCTTTTACTCTAATTAGGTCCAAAACATGTGGGTTCAAAATTACAGAGAAACAATTGAGTTTGTGGAGGATGAATATTTGATTAATAAGTACTAGAATGTTCCATTTCTTTTGCTGCAAATAAATTGTTAAGAATGAAAATTGAAAGAATGAATTTGAATGTGTCGGTAGTTCATGAGCATTGGAACTAAGGCAAACCCAATGGGAGGTGCTACACCAGCAGGTGAGATTTCCTGAGCTTTTTATAACTTCGTGTATGCCTAACTTTGTTGTTAAATTCTTTGTTTGATGATAGGAAGAATATAGCAGTGGTGTGAAAATGTGTGAATAAGTGGAAGTAGAGCTCAGACTTTATATGTGTAGGGATCTGTTTGGGGAAAATTGGTTGTGGTTTAAGAGTGATGGGTAGTAGAAATGCCAGGGTGTGTTCTTTGCTAAAGTTAGAGTGATGATTTTTTTAAATTGTGTGATGCTTGCAGGTAAATGAAAGGATTTTCCTTTAAATTAGAAATACTTTATGTTGAAGTGTTTCACTTATTTTAAGGAATGAAATTGAGCATGCTGGTTGTATTCTTTTTTATTTATTTATTAATTTATAGGCGACTTTGGGAGAACCACGACGATGTGCTTATGAGGGATGGACAAGTTAAAGAGCTTCAATGGGATGTTTGTCTGGAATTTTTGTATATAAAGAAATGTATATGATCTTTGAATTCTAGCCTTCATGTATAGATTTTGTATCTTTGGTTGGTAGAAGAGTTATGGATGTTGTTGGTCTTTTACGGTTGTATAGTCTTTAGTTGTAATTTACTTAGATGTTTTACTAATAAAGCATGGTGTTCGGCTTTCCGGGAGATAGAAAAGTTACAGAAATAACGAAATCAACACAAGGTGTTACAATTGGTATCAGAGCCCAAGGTTATGGGTTCTAGGAGATGTGAGAGGGTGGTAAATTTCCTTATGTGTGGAATTTGTTGAGACGGGAGTTTTAACAAAGTTCTAAGAGTGTGGTGGGCAAGAATAGAATGAAAATGAAGTGTGCAATGTGAATACGTAGAGTGTAATTATAGAGTGTAGTGTGAAGGTGTAGAGTTTAACTTTAGGGTGTAGTGTGAGGGTGTAGAGTGTAATTTTAGGGAGTAGCGTGAGGGTGTAGCGTGTAAATATAGTAGGTAGTGTGAGGGTGTAGTGTGGATATGTAATGGTGTGATACTTATCTTGCCAAAAAAAAAAAAAAAGAAAGAAAAAGAAATGACGTGTGGTGTTTATTACAGGTGATGGCATTGGAGCAGACACTTCTTGCTCCCTTCCTCTCTTCCCTCTTCCTCGACCACCTGACTTTTTACTTCCCGATGCCATCACCTATAATAAACACCACACACGTCATTTCTTTTTCTTTTTTTTTTTTCTCTTTGGCAAGATAAGTATCACACCATTACATATCCACACTACACCCTCACACTACCTACTATATTTACACGCTACATCCTCACACTACACCCTAAAATTACACTCTACACTCTGATACTACACCTTAAAGTTACACTCTACACCTTCACACTACACTCTATAAGTACACTCTACACATTCACATTGCACACTTCATTTTCATTCTATTCTTGCCCATCACATCCTTAGAACTTTGTTAAAACTCCCGTCTCAATAAATTCCACACATAAGGAAATTTACGAACCCATAGCCTTGGGCTCTGATACCAATTGTAACATCTTGTGTTTATTTCTTTATTTCTGTAACTTTTCTATCTCCCGGAAATCCGAACACCCTGCTTTATTAGTAAAATATCTAAGTAATTTACAACTAAAAGACTATACACCCGTAAAAGACCAACAACATCAACAACTCTTCTACAAGCCAAAGATACAAAATCTATACATGAATTCTAGAATTCAAAGATCATATACATTTCTTTATATACAAAAATTCCAGACAAACATCTCATTGAAGTTCTTTAACCTGTCCATCCCTCTTAAGCACATCGTCGTGGTTCTTCCAAAGTGGCCTATAAATTAATAATAATAATAAAAAAAAGAATACAACCAGCATACTCAATTTCATTCCTTAAAATAAGTGAAACACTTCAACATAAAGTATTTCTAATTTAAAGGAAAATCCTTTCATTTACGTGCAAGCATCACACAATTTAAAAAAATCATCACTCTAACTTTAGCAAAGAACACACCCTGGCATTTCTACTACCCACCACTCTTAAACCACAACCAATTTTCCCCAAGCAGATCCCTACACATATAAAGTCTGAGCTCTACTTCCACTTATTCACACATTTTCACACAACTGCTATATTCTTCCTCATCATCAAACAAAGAATTTAACAACAAAGTTAGGCATACACGAAGTCATAAAAAGCTCAGGAGATCTCACCTACTGGTGTAGCACCTCCCCTTGGGTTTGCCTTAGTTCCAATACTCCTGAACTACCTACACATTCAAATTCATTCTTTCAATTTTCATTCTTAACAGTTTATTTGCAGCAAACGAAATGGAACATTCTAGTTCTTATTAATCAAATTTTCATCCTCCACAAACTCAATTGTTTCTCAGTAATTTTGCACCCACATGTTTTGGACCTAATTAAAGTAAAAGGATCCTCAACCAAAGAATCGGCTGCTCACCTTCTTCACATAAATCTTTAATTTTATTTGTTGGATTCCCTTTATTTTCAAACCTTGATTTTATGGGACAAGAGAAACAAAAACCTACATCACAGCCCTTGCACACCTTGTGTTGATTTCTTTATTTTTGTAACTTTTCTATCTCCTGGAAAGCCGAACACCGTGCTTTATCAGTAAAACTTCTAAGTAATTTACAACTAAGAGACTATACAACCGTAAAAGACCAACATCATCCACAACTCTTTTACAAGCCAAAGATACAAAATCTATACATGAAGTCTAAAATTCAAAGATCATATACATTTCTTTATATACAAAAATTCTAGACAAACATCCCATTGCTCTTTAACTTGTCCATCCCTCCTAAGCACATCGCCGTGGTTCTCCCAAAGCTGCCTATAAATAAATAAAAAAAAGAATATAACCAGCATACTCAATTTCATTCCTTAAAATAAGTGAAACACTTCAACATAAAGTATTTCTTATTTAAAGAAAAATCCTGTCATTTACCTACAAGCATCACACAATTTAAAAAAATCATCACTTTAACTTTAGCAAAGAACACACCCTGGCATTTCTACTACCCATCACTCTTAAACCACAACCAATTTTCCCCAAGCAGATCCCTACATATAAAGTCTGAGCTCTACTTCCATTTATTCACACATTTTCACACCACTGCTATATTCTTCCTCATCATCAAACAAAGAATTTGACAACAAAGTTAGACGTACACGAAGTCATAAAAAGCTCAGGAGATCTCACCTGCTGATGTAGCACCTCCCCTAGGGTTTGTGATAGCGCTAAATAATAGCACTATTTAAGTCTCTAAAATCGCGCTTTTTACAAAAAAAGGGGCAAGTAAGTGAACAGCGTGAGAAGAATTAGTGCAAACAGTTACTACAGCATTGCATGACGAAATCTTTGCTAAATACGATTTTTAAGATACAAAATGCGCGTATAAGCACAAAAACTAGTAATTAAGCATAAATCTGCTGACGTGTCTTATGTTCGCAGGAGATTGTTGCAAGAAAGGGACGAATAAGTCATCAGAACAGAAAATAAAGGAGATAATTTGCAATCAAATCACAGAATCAAGGGAACCAAGACAGAAACAATCTGAAGGAGAATATTCCAGAAGAACGACATTAAAAATTGGACGTGGTCGACAAGAAACCTTCGACGATAATAAATAGAAGTTGAATCGAAGAAGAAGGTGTGCCAATTCAGAGGGGAAGCTACCGATTGATGAGCGTTCAAGACGCCGCTCATTCGAGATCCCAGCTGCCTCTGTTCATCTGTAGACCTTGAAGAATTGAGTACCACACGGTGTTATTGATAAAGATGCCATTGGCAACGATGGTGATGAACTCTATTGCTCTATAGATAGATACTGTAGTTGTGATTTCATTTGCATATCATACTCTGTTTAAAGTATTTTAGTCAGTGTTTGTTTTCTTAAACATTAATCTAAAAGTTCTTTGTTCCAGAATTGATCTCCTGAAACTTTTTATGCATGATTATAGTTTAAGTAAGTATGGAAGCTAAGTAACATGGCTATTAATTTTAAGATCAAGTAAAAGGGGAAAATGAGTAAGAACGGCGGTTGTTTTAATTCTCGCGAGTCGATTGACCTTCCACTTGGGAATGCTTAGCATTGATCTTGGAAAAGAAGATGCTAAGGGCTTAACCTCACCGTAATTACTAGGTAATGCTTAGGCTTAAGTACTTTTTAGATGGGAGTTAGGAATAACCATCTCACTAGCTGCATACGAAAGACTTGTGTTTAAAAGCAAATCTTCGGACCTTGTACTGGCAGGTTGCAGTCAAGTATTCCAGAAGGGGACTTGAAGTTTAGTCTAGTATGTATTCATTTTCTCATAACAACTTAACTTACTATGAATTAATCTTTACTACGATCCTTCCTGTAGTCGCCATTCATATAAACTTTAGAAGAATATTTAATTAGAATTTAGAAATAACATAATTGTGGGTGATTAAATTTATAATGTTGTAATTAAATTAAGTATGCGTCAGCTCGCTACCCACGTATGCTAGTCTCCAGCTTACTTGAAAGAGGAACCTAGCGGAAGTCCCAGCAGGTTACGTTAGTATTGTGCAAAGATTCTTCGTATCACTCAATGAGAGTTAAGGTTTAACCCTGCTAGCGCGTGCAAAACCCTGAGCCTATTCATGTGGAACTGCAGCAGAAGCTGAGTTCTAAATCCATGATTGCAGAAGTATTTATGCGGTTGGGTAGCATGATTTCTTTATCACCACGCAACACATACATGTTCTCTCGAGATTTCTAATTAACTTAAGCAACTTAGTTTAGCATTAGCATTAGTGTCAGCATCAGCATCAGTTTAGCGTCAGCATTAGTGTCAGCATTAGCATTTTATTCAATTGATACTTCACCAACATCAACTATCTTAAACTCATTTGTGTTATTTACATTTCTGACCCTTAATCTATATCATTTCGCTTCAAATTCTCTATAGGATCGATGAATCTATATACTTATTACTTGCTGCAATTCCCAACCGCGTATACTAGTGTGTAAGTGATTCTGAGTTACACTTAGCTTAAGTTGACTTTGAATTAATTACAGAATATTATACCAGCACCAGAATTGCAAACCATCAGTTTGCCTTAGTTCCAATACTCCTGAACTACCTGCAGATTCAAATTCATTCTTTCAATTTTCATTCTTAACAATTTATTTGCAGCAAAAGAAATGGAACATTCCAGTTCTTATGAATCAAATTTTCACCCTCCACAAACTCAATTGTTTCTCTGTAATTTTGCACCCACATGTTTTGGACCTAATTAGAGTAAAATGGTCCTCAACCAAGGAATTGGCTGCTCACCTTCTTCGCATAAATCTTTAATTTTCTTTGTTGGATTCCCTTTATTTTCAAACCTAAATTTTATGGGACAAGAGAAACAAAAACCTACATCACAACCCACCATCTCTCGTTTCTTCCCCATCAAAAATAAAAGGAAATCCACATAACTACCTCTACTCACACGATCCACGCCGACGAAGGCCGAAAATCCCTTGGTTTCGTTGCTTGGTGTAGCGAATTTGCCCCTTCTGATAGAATTTTTCACCTCCTTTTCTCGCGTTCTCTTTCTTTTCTTTCTTCCTTTTCATTTCCTCCAAATTCTCACTTTCACGCTGCTTTCATTTTGCCCAAAATAAGCAAAATGACTTCAATAGCCCCCTTCTGCTCAATTTCCCACATGTAGCAATTCCAAACCCTTGCTGGCAACCCACCTTCTATATATTTACAATTTAACTTCACAAAATACACATTTACATTTAAGGTATCTTACAACTCCCCCCTCCTAATAGGACCTTTCATCCTTGAAAGTTTTAAGATCGACGAACAATTCATAATACGCTTGCTTCACATCCTCCTCTATTTCCCAAGTTGCTTCTTCAAGGCTTCGATTTCTCCATATCACCTTTACCAATGGTATTTGGCCCTTTCGAAGTGCCTATACTTTTCTATCCACAATACTTATCGGTTCCTCCAAATAACTCAGATCATCATTCGACCACAACAGTTTCTGAGCTAATATGTGTGAGGAATTCGCCACATATTTTTGTAACATTGATATGTGAAATACTTTATGTACACCTGCCAAAGAGGGTGGCATTGCTAATCGATATGCCATAGACCCCACTCATTCTAAGATCTCATATGGACCAATATAATGAGGACACAATGTTCCCTTCAATCCGAATCTCATTACTCCCTTTAGTGGTGCTACCTTTAAAAATATATACTCACCTACAGTGAATCCTAAGTGCTTTGGTCGGTGGTCTACATAACTCTTTTTCCTACTCTGTGCTACCTTTAGTCGATCTTTTTTTTTTCTGAACTGCTTCGTTAGTAATCTGAACCAATTCAGGTCCCAACAATTGCTTTACTCCCATCTTTTCCCAGAACACGGGAGATCTACATTTCCTACCATATAACGCTTCATTGGGAGCCATTCCTATAGATGCTTGGTAACTTTTATTATATGTAAATTCCATGAGATAAAGATATTTATCCCATCCTCCGGTAATCTCCATTGCGCAGGCTCGTAACATATCCTTCAGCACTTGGTTCACACGCTCTGTTTTTCCGTTAGTTTGTGGATGGTAAGCAGTACTATAATTCATTTGAGTACCCAACATTTTTTGTAAGCCCTTCCAAAACTTTGCGGTGAACCGTGGATCACGATCTGCCAAAATTGTGATGGGTACTTCATGTAGTCGGACAATTTCTCTCATATACAAATGTGTCCAACGCTCCGCTGTATAAGTGGGCTCTCCTGCTATAAATCATGTTGTCTTTGTTAAGCGATCCACTACTACCTAAATTGAAGAGTAACCCGCTCGTGTCCTTGGTAATCCAATAATGAAATCCATTGTAACATTTTCCCACTTCCATTGTGGTATAGGCAAGGGTTGCAATAATCTCGCAGGTTTCTATCTGGACGCCTTAACCTGCTGACAGACAAGACATTCGCTCACATATTTTGCTATGTTCGCCTTCATTCCATACCACCAATAAAGTTCTTTTAGGTCATGATACATTTTCGTCTCCCAAGGATGCATTACAAACGGTGAGTCATAAGCTTTAGATAACACTTCATGTCTAATTTTCTGATCATCTGACACGCACAATCGTCATTTCCAAAGAAGTCATCCATCAAGTGAAATAGTATAATCCTTATCACACCCTTTCTTTAATTGATCCATTACTTGTTGTGAACGTACATCCCTTCCTTTAGCCTCAATCACCCGTTGACACAAGCCAGAATTGATAGTGAACTGTGCTAAATTCGTAGTAACTTTTGATGTTAGTACCACAATTTCTGCATGGTTTAACTCTTCTTGAATCTTATGAACACTGAAGAGGTCGGTGATAGACAGGTTTTTAGTCTCGAGTCGTTACAGTTGACCAATGAGACAGTTCAGAAGATTAGATCCCGAATGTTGAGAGTGCAGAGTAGGCAGAAAAGCTACGCCAATGTTCAACGTAGATATTTAGAGTTTGAGGTTGGTTAGCATGTTTTCTTAAAAGTGGCACCAATGAGTGGTGTTTTAAGGTTTGGTAAGTGGGAAAAGTTGAGTCCCAGGTTTGTGGGACCCTTCGAGGTTCTTAAGCGAGTTGGTGCAGTGGCTTACAGTTTTGCTTTGCCTCCGTCTTTGTCTGAGGTTCATAGTGTGTTTCACGTATCGATGTTGCACCGGTATGTGGCAGACCCTTATCATATTATTGATTTTAAGTCGTTAGAGCTGAATAACAATTTAAGCTTCGAGGAGAAGCCTGTGCAGTAGCCCGTGAGCGCAAGACTTTACGTAACTGAGAGATCAGTTTGGTCAAGGTTCAGTGGAGATGTTAGAAAGTTGAGGAAGCAACTTGGGAACTCGAGGATGAGATGAAGACTCATTATCTAGAGTTATTTCAGTCTGGGACTTTCGGGGATGAAAGTCATAAATGAGGGAGTATTGTAACGGCCTGGATTTCGACACTATTCTTCAGGTACAGTCTACTGTTATTTTAGGTTGTTCGTTGGGCCGTTATTGCCATTTTAGCCTTGAGGGGTAGTTGGTATATTCTCCCCTTGTGCCTATTTTGTAAATTAATGAGCTTCAAGGTCGTTTTTGTGATTTCAGGATAAGCAAGGCTAGCTTTGTAGTTTTGGAGGAAAGCCTTTTATTTAGAATTAAAAGAAAAGGAAAAAAAAGGAAAAGAAAAGAGTTTAATTAAGCAAGAAAAGGTTTTTGATCGATCAGTTCTCACGGTTGATCGATTCCTAGAAAAGTTAGAAACTTTCCTCTCCATCGTTCTTCTTCTAGTCGATTTCTGCCCCTTTCTGCCGAAATTGATTTCTGCCCATTTTTTTTCTGAAATCGATTTCTGCCAATTTTTGCCGACGTCAATTTCTGCCATTCACCGTTCTGCCGTTTGGGATTTGGATGATTTCTTTATTCCCTAAATTTTTGTAGTTTTGTTAATAATAATTAATATTAATTTGTTAGAATTAATTATCTAGGTTGTGATCTGTTCGTGATTGATCTGCAGCTCAAAGAGCATTAGACTATTTGTCCTGTATTTGATTTCAGTGGGTTGTGTGGACCCTATGTAAATGTTCATTGATTGTATCTTATGCCTACCCGTTTTACTTTATTATGAACATGTGTTAGTGGATAGGGTTGATGTGATAATCTGGCTGTATTCTGAGCATGCAATGATTCCTTGAGTTATGATTATTAGAACCATGCTAGGGCTGTATGTCTTTACTGTATTATGAGCATGTTGGTTATCTGTTAGGAATCGAGCTTGTTATTTTCTTAGAATGTCTTACAGTTAGGTTGTCATCATCTAGAGGCTGAGAGTGGCCATGACGTATGTTGTTCCCACAGGTCAGGACCAGTGAGGATTGATTCTCGCCCTCGACAGTCGGGTTGTAGTGTAGCATACTCCCCCAGGAAGACTAGTTTGTGGACTGCTAGAGCAGGATCCTTTCCTTGGTGTAAGCCTACCTTGGGACGATCCTTAGCTTCAGGTGTAGGTGTGAACAGGCTGCCACAGTTGGGTGCAGAGGGCCTCCCACTAGCTGTGGATCAGTGGACACCATTCCGTTAGTTAGGCATGTGGACCTGGACCGGTGTAGTTTGTGTAGGCCTACATATGCCCCAGTTTACAACAGCATGCAGTGTGTGTGCACACGCATTAGAGGCTGAGAGGATGGCTCCCTCGGGCTAGTGTCGTCAGTACACCCTTCCGTTCAGTCTAGAGCCAGACACTAGGTACTCTCCCAAGTGTCCAAGATCAGCATAGCGAGCTGGTCACTAGCCGAGAGTTAAAGACTCTTGAGGTTTGAAAGTTAAGTTGAGAAATTGTTCTGAGATTCGTTGGCTGACTGTATTGCATGTATGCTAGGATGCTAGATGATGTGTTGTTTGCATACTATACCCCGACTAAGGATTCTTCTAAGTACCTGTAACGACCTAGTTCTTCATTCCGATTTCTCAGGTACGTTCGGTTGGTTTTTTTGATGTTCGGTTGGGCCGTTAGGGCTCTTTGGACCCCTAGGGGCATTTTGGTCATTTTGCCTCCAGGGGTAGT
>JBBMKA010003403.1:0-12322 GCA_037833695.1 Sechiopsis laciniata | reverse complement strand
TCTAAGACAAAAGTAAGAACACAAATAAAGGTGATAAAGTGGATGCACATTCAGATCTAGATCAATCTCAAACACAGCAGACATAACAGCAAAATCTAAATAACTCTAAAAGAAGGTCCTCCAAGTTGCATAATGGTAGAAAAAATGGCAAATCCACCAATAAGAACTTTGGATGAAAAATTAAGTGCAAAAAAAGTTAGATCAAATCATTATAACAAAGATTCTACCAACCCATCTACAGTAGGTTAAATTCATGCATTAAAAACATATGAGCAGATGAACCAAAAAGGGAGAATGTCGATCTTTCAAAAAAAAAAAGAAAAAAAAAAAGAGAATATCGTGAAAAACGATGAAATAAGGCGGTTTTTTCGAAAGTCAAAACCCATGGCTGAAAAACAAGCAGAACTTTTCCACCCACAGAATTCTCTACAGGGGTGGTTTGGTGGTTGAATTTAGGTAAAATTTAAAATGAGTATTTATTAGTCACTTTTTATTAAAATATATATAAATTTTTGTAATTATTTAAAATAATTTTTCATTTTTACTATTAAAAATAATTCTTCATTTCTAACAATTTATTTTTAATTATTCATTTATAATTACTCAAAACAACTTTTCATTTCTAACCACTTATTTTTAATCATTCATTTCTAGCTCCTCAAAATAACTCATTTTTAATCACTTATTTCTAATCATTCTTTTTAAGTTTTTAATTACTTAAAATAAGTATTCATTTGAAATTCTTATTCAAACAAGTTATTATCTCTAATTCTTCTACAAAAAAAAAAAATCACATCTACACAAATAAATACTCATTTTGAATCCAAATTCAAATAAGTTTTTGCCCCAACTCCTCTAGAAAAAAAAATTCACGTCTAAACAAATATCTTACTACAACTCAAATAACTAAATGCTCATCCAAAATTACATCCAAACACCTCCTCAGACAGCTCAATCAAACAAACAAGATATCATCACCTCCACAGAAAGCTCAATCAAACAAGATATCAGATTGTTATGGCACATATTTCCATTTTGAATGTGAATATTTACAATACAGAGATTGATCAATGAGAAGCGAATTGTACCAATCAATGGACATTGACAAAGATTAATCTCAGACATAAATTTAATCTTTTTCGATGACTTGGGAATTTAGAGTTTTGCTTCACCAAATTCGGGGCAGCCCGTCCCTAGACTATGACACTGAATACACGTGGAAGCGAAATTGGGGATCGCATTAGAAATTAATACCCACAATAGCCTCGAACTTGTGAGACTTTGTGCAGAGCACAACCCCAAAGGCCAAACGCTCAACCACCATCCCCTAGTCGACAATCTTATAGAAAATTTCCCTTGTGCGATCCAACAAACAACCTCATAAACGAAATAATAAGCCAGATTTCCATTTTGAACAAATTTATGAAGATAAAACAATGTGAATATTTACAAAATATACAGAGCAATTATCAATTGAATATATCAGATTTATACTCAATTTTCATGTACAGAGATAAATCAATGAGAAGAGAATTGTACCGATCAATAAACAGAGATTAATCTCATCGATAATTTCCCCCTTTCCGAGCTCCCAATTGCATCGCCTGCAATTCCAACAACCTTCTTGAACGCAAAATGAATACAATTTGAAAGCGCAATCCAATAAACCACTTCATAAACGAAATAATACGCCGGATTAGAAGAAGAAGAAGAAGAAGACGATGACGATTCGTCCCAATCACTTCCTCCAAATCCATCGAAATTCCAACCCCGACCGCCGCCGCGCCGCCGAATCCGCAATCCTCGCCGCCCTCGGAGTCACCGCCGTACAATCTACGCTTCGTACGGCTCTTTCTCCGAAGAAACGTTCGAGATGCGGATCGGCGGGAAATCGATTTGACCGGCGGCGGAGCGATGGTGGCGACGGGGAAAAGTGCGGCCGATAAATGGAGAGATCCGGCGGTGGAAGACGGCGGGATCTGGTTGGCGATTGAATCGGTGGCGGAGATGAAATGATTGGTTACGAAATCGAGGCGATTGAGGAATTTGGCGAAGGGGCCGTTTTTGGCTGCGATTGAAAGGGTTCCGGCGATCAGTGAGGTTTCCATTGAAATGGATTTAGGGTTTTGAATTGGGATTTTGGGAACATTGAAGAAGAGAAAAAGCGACGGCGAACGCGCCACGTCACGACAGTGGATTCCGTCGCCGCCGCGTGTTCAGACCAATTCGTTGATTGCGTTGGGCTTTGCCGTTCAATTTGTGGGCCGGATATGGGCCTGAGTTCATTAGATGGGCTGATGGATCTCAAAGTAAAAAGGGTCATTTTTGAAAAATCGTGAACTAAAGAGATTGTATGTGTTCTTCTTGCAAATTAATTATAGGAAAATGATAGTAAATATCTATATTTTTAAAAAGAATTTACGAAATGTTTGGCTTTTTTTTTTTCACTTTAAATTTATGTTTAAATCTTTTTTGAGTAGAGAGATAATAAAATTGTCTCTATTATATCCATCATTTAACCTCATTTTGTTTATTTAAAGAAAATAAAATTGTACTACACTCCCTACTGTATTCACATTTTAATTAATTTTTTTTTTAAAAAAATCACTAAATCTCGGGTGCAACAAATTCCTGTGGAAATAAGATTTTTCACGTCCGGCAACACTATTATTAATTGTTAATACATTTTAATACTATATTATAAATACGTGACAGTTTTCATTAGTATAAATAACTACATTTGTTAATAGATGCAGACTCTGAGACTTTAAGTCCACTCATAGGGCTCGAACATGAAATTTTTTTTTAAAAAATAGCATACTTAAGAGGGTAAGCCCCAACCAACAAACAAAATATCTATTTTTATAATATATTTTTACGAAGTCTAACGCAACACATTTAGTAATTTAATATTAAATTTAGTAAAAGATGTAGGCTTGGATAACTAATGGATTTGAATTCATGAACGGAATAATCATCTGAGATATAAGACTTTAAGATTGATTAGGCAAAAGAGACTATCTTAAAGAAGCCTGTTAATGAAGAAGATATTGATGATTTCACATTAAAAAAGTTGAAAGTCCTTTATAATAATGTAATTGTAGGTAGAATCTTCAATTTTAATAAATGTTAATTCTTAACTTTAATATATGAAAAGTCTAGACAATTTTTTTGATAGTACAAATTGGAGAAGGAAATCACAAATCCCATATAAAATGAACTATTGTTCTTAATTAAATGAATAAAAAACAAATTTTCAGAATTGAACCATGAATTAACATCAAACAATGAAACTTACACATACCAACCTTGTCACAAGTTCAATCCTAAAAATCAATATTTGGCTCTTAGAATAGTAGAATATTCTATGTACGGTTTGAGGTGTTGAAAACAACATTAATGGTAGAAAGTTAATAGGGATGTGTTTGTTTTTTGGACATAAGAGTGAAATGGAGTGGAGTGGAAGAGAAGGAAGTGGTTAATAGTAGTATGAAGTAGTTAACTACTCGTTTGGAGATTGAGGTTAATAGAAATGGAATAATCAACTACTTGTTTGAAAATTGAGGTTAGGAGTAGTTGATATAAATTTTTTTTTTTTTGAAAATGTGGTTGAAGTAAATAATAACAATTATGTACTTATAATTAAAAAATTATGTGCCATAACTCAATAGCATTATTGTATTCTTATGATTGATTATAAGATCAAGAGTTCCAATACCAATTTTAATTGTATTTGATTAAAAAAAGATTAAAAAATTAAATATTGAAAGCTTAAAATCCTCCCATTTCATTTGGAACAAATCTGATTCATATATTTATTTTTAAAAATAAGATTTATTTACTCGTTTAAAATGATCAAACCAGAATCATATCTTTGTAATTCAAAGCAATCCCGTAAACAAAGTGATTTTCCCCGTTTAAAACTCTGATTATCAAAGCTTAGCAATGATTTTGTAACTAATATATCTAAACTCATTTTATATACCCAATAACCTAAAATTCAAGCAACCAAGAATTTGAGTCCAAA
The DNA here is from genome assembly GCA_037833695.1 of Sechiopsis laciniata. NCBI lineage: Eukaryota > Viridiplantae > Streptophyta > Magnoliopsida > Cucurbitales > Cucurbitaceae > Sechiopsis > Sechiopsis laciniata. Next base: position 8,295 of record JBBMKA010003403.1, on the reverse strand, counting down.
AATGGCATGGAGTACTGATCTTTCCCCATTTTTGTTTCTGATTTTTCTTCTAAATTTGAATTCAGCCAATTGTTGGTACTATGAATCGTCAAATTACATTTCTGCCATTGGAGACCCTGGAATGAAGAACCCTAATATTAGAGTTGCTTTGGAAGCTTGGAATTCTTGTAATGAAGTTGGAAATGAAGCCCCTTTTATGGGCAGCCCTAGAATTGCTGACTGTACTGGTATGCCATTTTGTTTGCTATTTTTGGTCATAGTGGGAATGTTTTTAAAGACACCATCTTGTAGAAAGGTCACATTTTGATAACATATTTGAGAAATGTAGAGAGGTCACATTTTGATAATATATTTGAGACAAAAAAGTGAGAACACTAGATGACTTGGATGTAGATTTATAATTAGAGAGATAAACTATTTCTTCCTTTTACTATGATTTTATGTATATGATTCAAATGTGTATTGATCGAATGGGTCAGTGGCACAATAGTTTCATTGTTTGGTTGTAAACTAGTTCAACACCAGCGTCACAGGTTCGATCCTAAGAATCGGTATTTTTCCCCTCCCCCGATATGTACTAAAAAAAAAAACTCAAATGTGTATTGAGAGCCGTCAATTCTCATCAATACACTTGTCAATATCCCAAATCTAGTTCTAATTGATATTGAAATGCCTTGAATCAATTATATGATGTTATGACAACCGAGTCGCACAAAGGCATTGCACAATAACCTATACTAAAGCCCTAGTTTTTTTTTTGTGAGCTTCACTATATATAAGAACATTCACAAATAACAGAGAATGTAAAAAAAAAAAAAAAAAAAAACGCTTAAGGTTAGTAAATATTTCATTTTCGTTAACAAAGAAATTTAAAAAAATACATTTTGTATTCAAGATTGGTAAATTTATTATCTTTTTTTTTTTGTAAAGATTAATCATAGGATAGCTCACTTTTGAACCCCTTGAGCTTGAACAAGTATTTTAAAACACTGAAAAAACATATTCTCTATTCTCTTAGTGCCCTGGGTTTAGATCCAAATTCTCGAGTCATAAAAAAAAAAAAAAAAAGCCTTCTTAAATATTTATGTATTTTAAGTTATGTTGCATCTTTAAAAACGGATTATTTCCATGCGGGGATATAGATAACACACCATTAGTAATCTGCTCGATTTATGTGTTGTTGATCTTCTTTTCTTTATACTTGTCGATTTTGCATTATAAAAATTGAGTACATTCCTTGATATATTTATAAGATAAATAGTGATTTTGTAACCCATGTTTTCTAACAAAAAGAAATAGTCTAAAAAATAGCCCTACTTTTCTTCAATTAATCCCACTCTATTTTTCTTGGAACCAGATCACGGCAACAACCACACAGTAATCCACAGAGTAAAAGAATCAGACAACAAACTAGCAACAGGCCAAAAATTCCCATCCAACAATTTCAAACCATACACCAACCCCGATTTATACGTGGCCGAGAAAGAGCGATATCTTGGTTCACTCTGCGATGTCGATACTACATCGAAAAATCCATGGAGTTTCTGGATGATCATGCTAAAAAACGGCAACTTTGACACGAACTCGACCCTTTGCCCCGAAGATGGAAAGAATGTGAGCAAAATCATAACAGATAGAAAGTTCCCTTGCTTTGGAAAGGGCTGTATGAACCCACCTTTGGTGTACCATAATTATTCGAGATTTGTATCTTCTTCGGGGACTTTGACTGGTCGATTTTTCGGAACTTATGATGTTGATGCTAATTTGAGTAAGGGTGTTGGGAATGTTTCTTATTTTGAGGTGTTGTGGGAAAAGAGTGCGAGTACGGGGAGTTGGGTTTTTTCGAACCGGTTGACTACTTCTTCTAAGTATCCTTGGCTTATGTTGTACCTTCGAGCGGATGCGGCGACCGGGTTTAGTGGCGGATATCATTATGATGGTCGTGGCATTATGCGAAAGGTTTTTCTTTTATCTCTCACTATTTTTTTTTTCTTCTTCTAAATGTAAATGATATTGCTAGGCCTAACTTAAATTAGAAGTATACAAAAAAATCGATAACCCAACACATACTAACAATATGAGTATCTTGAATTTTAGTTAGTATCAGGCAAGTTGGATTGGGTTCTAATACCACATAGTTGGATTGATTGACGAATTGACCAACTTAATTAATCTAAAAAAAATTCATAATCCAACCAAATTAGGATATTCATAGGTACACCATTGTTGGGTTAGGCTATCTGGTTGAAACATGAGACATTGGTTAAAATGGCCTTTTCAACCTTTAACTCTTATTGAATAATGAACTCAAACACACATTTTGAGTTATGTTGGTTAAAGTAATTTGGATCACTTATTTAACATTTTGTTTTAGAAAAAAAATAAAATGTAAAATGTAAAATTTATATTTAACTTTTTTGAAACATTAACAAAATCATCACTTCAATGGCATAATTATGTCTAAACTTTTAATGACAAGGTAGGGATTCAACTTCAAATATTCCACCATTTTCAATGTTATTGAATAAAAAAATGCAACTTAATTTCAATTTATTTAATGAAAATTAGATTCATTTAAAGACTTATGAGAATAATTTTAAAGAGTTAACCAAATTGAATAAAATTGTAAAAAAATACTTTTTATTTTAACTTAAATATCAGTTCGTTTTGTTTGGGTAATTAAAACTAATTTTAGGTTAACATTGTCTAAAACAATTAAATTAACAGCAATAAATCAATTCTATAAAAAAATTTAACACTCCTATTCATTATTGTAATAATAATAAATGGTTTTCAATTCCAATTCTCAGCTGCCAGAGTCTCCAAATTTCAAAGTGAGATTAACACTTAAAATCACAAGTGGAGGGGGAAACAACAGCCAATTCTATCTAAGTGACATAGGGAGCTGTTGGAAGAACAATGGAGATCCATGCGACGGCGACACGACGACCGACGTAACTCGATACAGCGAAATGATAATCAACCCAAACACGGTCGGTAGGTGCAAGCCGAGCAATCTGAAGGTGTGTCCGCCGTATCACGTTACGGTTTTGGGTGAGAAGATATACAGGAATGAGACAACAAGGTTTCCATATTCAGCTTATCACTTGTATTGCAGTCCTGGAAATGCACAACATTTGGAGGAGCCAATTAACCTTTGTGATCCTTATAGCAACCCACAAGCTCAAGAGTTGTTGCAAATTCTTCCACATCGTGAATGGGCTGTGCATGGCTATCCAAACGAGCAAGGAGATGGTTGGATCGGAGATCCGAGAACTTGGGAACTCGACGTCGGAGCTTTGTCCGACCGCTTGTATTTCTACCAGGTATATTGAGTTTACAAATTAAATGATGATGTGACGTGTTTAATATATATGAAATTTTTATCCTCGAAGGCGTAGCCCAATGGTTGATTCTATAGACTCCAAGACATGCTTTTTTGAGAGATCTCTGGTAATCGAGACCGTTGAGAATCGCTTAAATTAGAATACCCTTTGAAGTATCCAGTGTTACAGTCTAGGGACGGGCAATGGTGCCCTGAATATAGAGATGTGAAACTTCGATTTCAGTTTTCAATATATATATATGCGTGTGTGTGTGTGAACTTTACTGCATGTTCGCTTGAATTTGTTGAGGACTCCAATAAGAAGACCTCCTAACATTTATAAGATACGTAGACTACTTCTTTTACCACAATTGATTTTGAGATGGAATCTCACACTATCTGATATGATAACATATATAGCCAATTAAGTAAATCCAAAAGGGTTTCGGTCCAATAAAAATGAAATTGAGACCAGATCCAAGAATGGTGAACTCAAAAGAACCATTTTGAGGGGCCGGTAAGTTGATGATTCAGTGAGAAAACCTCATAACATTTATAAGATAGGTAAGCTACTCATTTCATGTTTAATCATATGAATTTTGATTAGGAACTGAATTTTTTTAATCTGAATTTTTTTATACTTGTTCTATGTTGTGTCAGTGACCTATAGGATTTGATTTCAAGTCGATCGAGGCTCTGTAGCTCAATATATTAATTTTCGTTTTGAAATTTTCCAGCCGCCTTTTTTGTGTAGTAACTTTAAATATCTGAATATCGATGTAGGATCGGGGAACGAAGCCTGCACGTCGGGTATGGACTTCGATCAATGTCGGTACAGAAATATATGTTACTGAAGGTGCTAGTGAAGGGGAGACAGCAGAGTGGAGTGTAAGTGACTTTGATGTTATAGTTCCACAAGATGTTGGGCATGCCAATTGTTGCTCTTATAACTTATGGTATCTATCAATTAGTATCATCATGTCAATTTTTCTCTTCCTTAATTAGGATCCTTTAATTTAGAGCTACTTACCTTTAAAACTTTTAGGCTTTATCTTTGCTTCAAAATCTAGTATATAATTGCTTTCTCTAGTTCTTTTAGGGGTTTGGGTTAGTTTTATTTTAGGTTGTTGATTTTTGATTCATTATATTTAAATAAAATTCTAGTGTTTGTTTCCTTGTTCTTTTACTAATTAGGTTGTTTGTATTTATTTTGTATGTATATATTTTTTATCTTATTTGGGAATGAATTTAAGTTAAAAAAAAGAAAATAATATTGTATATGGTTTATTTCAATCTCTATTCTCTAGTTAGAATATGGTGATGAACTAGATGTATTTTATGGATAGTTCTCTTCAAGTATATTATTACGGAAACAAATCCCGCTGATAAGACTTTTCTTTTCTTTCTTTTTTTTCCTAACTCTTTAGGATTTTGAAAAAATTTCCCCTTTAATTATGAAAGAAAATGAAACTTTAATGAAATAATGTTAAACTTTTTATATTCGGGAGAGCCTATGCTAACTTAAACACTTTTTAATTATTTTTTACCGATCGTCTAACTTTACAACTTAATTCTAGATTGATAGTCATGTTGAGCATAATTGCTATTTATTCTATATACTAAAAAATAAAAAGAAAATGGATTGTTATTTAGTTAATTTTTTTCAATAAATTACTGGGGTTAGGAAAAAAGAAAATCACATTACCAATTTTCAGAATAATAATAATAATTTTTTAGATTTTATCCAATCATGTGAATAAACTAATTTTTTTCTCAATTATAAAAACTAAATGTGAACTAAAAAAAAAGGTTATAGTTTTTAAAACCAAAAGTATTAAATTTTGAACTTTTTTTTTCCTTCAAATCATATTGGACTATAAATTTTAATTTTCTCCAAATCATAAGAATTAAATTTTAAAAAAATTTGACAAAATCAAATTATAGTTTTTAAAACTATAAGAACTCTAACTTTATTCCAAGGGTAAAAATAAAAAGGGAAGTCATTAGGTTTGAAAAGGCCATTTTATATATTTTTACAAAACCATGTTCTTGGTGCGGCTTGAGTGCTTTGGTCCTCTTGTGGATGCAACCTCCCAACTCGCTCGAATTGCGAAAGAAGCCGATGTTATTTTCACGCCGTTGTCGCTCCGGCTCGTGGTCTCACACCGCTCCCCTCACTTTGTTGCAATGCTCGAAATGCCGTGCCAATGCTTCGCCATGTTCTCCATCAACGGCCATCACTGCTCAAGCCTTCCCCTCGAATCCTTCCACGATGTAATGTTGGATAGCATCTTTTGTTCTTCAATGACCCTCCATCTTAAAGACACCAACCAAATCATTTTTCGATTCGAGGATCCGAGTTAGTATCAATCTTGTTTTCTCTCGTTCTTGTTCTTGAATCCCATCTTTTAGTTCTTGAAATTGTTTTATATCACTTTTTAGATCATAAGCTACAATTTCAACGTGAATTGCCATTCGTACCTACGCAAGAAATGGAAATAGAAGAAATCGATTATGAAAAATATTTCTCGATCGACTCGGGGGATTTAAGACGCGTCATAAAAGAACTACCTCTCTTTGAAGATGATTCAGGTAATTCTATACTTTTATGGTTGACAATTAATTTTGAGATGAAATTCATATTTATCTAATATTTGTTTCACGTGTATTTTTTTATTTTTTTTTTCCAGTTTGTGTTACTGCAACGGATTTGCAAGTCAAATTCTCTATTGGTTCTAAAGAAATTATCTTTATTATAGAGGTATTCTTCTGAAGCTGATATATATAGCAATATATTAAAGTTTTTTTTAGAGTTATGCTTTTAATTAAGTGCTCTACATTAATCCCATACTTAAAAAAAAATACTAATTAACTATTTCTTTATATCTTAATATTACTATGAACTTTTTTTTATTTTATAAGAAAAAGAATGTATAGTTAACAATATTTTTCTTTATTTACAAAGTTGAGTTTCAATCATAGTTTTATTTTCTGTTTTTAATGCTTAATTTATTTCATTATTAACATTCAAACTTTGTTTTTGTCCTGAAAAATTGCATTTAAGAAATCATTTTAGTTATTGAGTGGTTTAGTCCTCTTTTTTTTCGGAAATATAGTTGGCCTAAGATGTCAGGTTGCAAAATAATATTTTATTTCCAATTTTTTATTTACTTTTTTTAGCCTCAGATTTTGGTTTGTTTTTATAAATATAGGTAAAATAAAAAAATAAATTATCAAACAGATCCTAAATATTTGAAATTTAATCATTAAAAAAAACTGAACATTTGAAAGTTTATAGTTTAGAATCAACTAAATATATGCGTTTCCAATTAAATATGTCTAAAGTTAAGTAAAATTTGAAACTCGTTTATTTATAAGTAATAGTTTTCTTTTTTTGATTGTATAATATTTATGTTAGGAGTTTTGAATTTGTAACTTTTGGTTACTAAATTATATATAACATCGTTGAATCTATGTTTTTTTTATTTATGAATATTGTTGTGCGATTGACGTTGTGCAGGATGGGCAATATAAAAGGGTAGGTTTTGAAAGGGAGGATGAAACTCGAATCCGAATCGTTCTCAATCCTATGATGTCTTTCTTGAATTTGACATATGATGTATCTAGGATATTCTTTTATAAGACAAAAATGAATTCTTATGGTGTAATGACTTTCCCAGCTTTTGGAGAAGTTGAGACAGAATATTTGTTCTATTTTCCCCAAATGTAATGTGGAAAAATTTTGTAGACAATAATGTTTGATATTGTTGGTCTTTTTATTTTCTCATTAGTGTTCAATGTGCTAAGGAGCTTTTTTTAGCTCTACCATGACTAAAAATTTACTTTGAAATAGCATCCTCAACCTAGTGATAATTAGTATGTAATTAGTATGTATCATCGATGTTGATGTTATAAATTCAAATTTTTTGTTCTAAATATTGTTAGTGTATTAGATAAGAAAATCAAATACACACCTATTATCCTAGTTGAGATGATGCACCATGATTTTAGCTTCTTGGCTAAAAGTACAATTTTGCCAAAAAAAGTTTCTCAATATGTGACAAACATGAGCATATAGTAATAATAGTATCAAATAGTTGGTTTAAAAAAAATAGTATCAAATAGTATGACATTAATATATTAATATATTTTCATAATTCAGAAGATATGACTTCAAATTTTTTTATCTTAATTGCAACTGAACATAAAAAATGAAAATAATAAAAATATGGGTTCATTTTTCTTCCAAATTGAATTGTTTTAACCTATAAATTGAGACAATTTTTTTTATAACCAGCAAGTATTATAAAATGTTACAAAAGTTTATTAACATCTGGTAAAATCACAAGTGACATATGTGCAAAGATTTAATTGAAATTTTCATCGATCTAACTCTTTGAATTTTGATATCAAATTGAGCATAGCCTGACCTATACATTAGATATTTTTTTTTGAAAGGAGTACATATTAAACATTGATATCGGTTATTACTAGAGGTGAACATAGGTTGAGTTGGGTTGAGGGGGTTTTCAATCCAACCCAATTAAAGATACAACCCAACACAACTCAACCCTTACATTTTCGGGTTGAGTTGAGTTGGGTCATTAGGTCCAATAATAAATTATAAATTATAAATATCTTTTTATTAAATTAGTCCTACGTAAACAAAATACAATCTTCTATCAAGGTAATGAAATAAATATAAATATACAATCAGTTCATATAGAAGATTCGAATAGAGATGTCCACGGGGCGGGGCGGGGGAATGGCTTCTCTGTCCCCGCCACCTAATTTAATCCCTGTCCCCGGAAAAATTTTCGTTTTTGTTCTCGGGGATCGGGGCGGGGAATCCCCGGCGGGGCACCGACGGGGTCGGATTCTACTCGGGAATTTTTTTTTTTTTACATTTTTAAATATTTTTTTGGACAATACTTTTAAATAATTAGATTTTCTTAGAAAATATCTATAAA
>JBBMKA010003392.1:0-12322 GCA_037833695.1 Sechiopsis laciniata | reverse complement strand
AGGAGGAGCTGCATGATCATGGGAGCCGCCGGCACTCTGCCTGTTTTATGTTTTCTATTGATTCAGCATGTAGTTGGACTTGTAGTCCATAGGAGACTCTATACTTTATGTTTCGGAAACTGATTTATAATGTTGTTTTAAACTCTGGCCAGTACACTTATTTACTTTATGAGATATTTGAAATTATTGCAATCTCATGTTTTGGTTTTACCTATTTGAACTGTTTTTAATTTCATGCATGCTGAGTAAGGACTAGGTTTAGGACCACTTTTCGGGTCGGGTCCTTACATCTTGACTACGAATTTCACATGTGAGGAGATGGCTCCTAGGAGGATAGCCACAGGAAAAACTCTTGCAAATATAAGGCAAGGAACAGGAGGGGAGGGAGTGACACCAGCTGCGCTGCAGCAGACTGGATGACCTAAAGGTAAGCGCATTTTTGTTTTCATAAAAAAGTTTCACACATGTTCTGTATTTTTATGTTTTCAAAATAACAAACTGTTAGATCGAGCTAGAATTTAAATATATTGTTTGACACACAAAGATCTTCATTTGAACGGAAGAGATCGAGTTTGGACTATTCTAAAGTCAGATTCGAGAATACTGTAAAGAGGAAAAAAGAGCAGAAAAAGGGGTTTCACCAAGGTTCTGTATTTCAGCACTTTTTAATAAAATAGCTGTCACATCGAGCCTATATTATGACAAATTGTTTGGGACACAATGGTCTTCAATCTGAACGGTGAAGAAAAAATTTTGACGTTTCTAAAGTCAGATTCGAGAATACTCTAAAGAGGAAATAGAGTAGAAAAAGGGGTTTTGCTTAGGTTTTGTATTTTATCTTTTTCAAATTAAACAACCATCGAATCTAGGCTATAATTTGACAGACTAAATGGTGAAGATCAAGTTTGGACATTTCTAAAGTCAGATTCAAGAATACTCTAAAGAGAAAAATAGAGTAGAAAAAGGGGTTTTGCCTAGGTTCTGTATTTCAGATTTTTCAAATTTAAACAACCGTCGGATCTAGGCTATATTTTGACAGACATTTCATGACACAATAGACTTCTATCTGAACGGTGGAGATCAAGTTCAGAGCTTTCAACAGCCAATTCGAGAACACGCCAGAGAGAAAAATAGAGAAAAAAAGGGTTTCACAAAGTTTCGTATTTTAGCGATTTCGAGATATTCAACAGTCGGATCAAGCTAAAATTGGACTAATGCATTTTGTAACAAAGGGCTCTAACCAGAATAATGGAGATCGAGTTTGGAATTTTCTATGGTCAGACTCGAGAATATAGGAAAAAGAAAAATAGAGAAGAAAAAGATTTCGCTCAGGTTCATGTATTTTAGCGTTTTTGGGATAATCAACCGTCGGATTAAGTTGAAATTGTAAAGCTGAACGGTGGAGATCAAGTTTGAAGCTTTATAAAGCCAGATTCAAGAACACAAGTGAAGAAAAATAGAACTGTGTTAGAGATTGAAAAGGTTTGGTGCCACAGGGTCCCTAAGGCACTTAAGCACCTATGACATAAGAAAGCCCCCAAGGACCCAACAACACGCCTCAAAGCCCTAGAGCCCTTAAAATACCGAAGGCTCCCTTGTTCTAAATATGCTGTCCAGTTTCAAGACCCAAACGATACTCTCAGTCTCAACACAATACTGAGAAGTTGAAGCCTAAAAGTGGGGATAACTGTCATGGGTAAAATTAGGCATAAGAGATTAAACAGCTCGAGAAAAAGCCCAAGAGGGCGCGAAGAGGCCTAGAGCCGAACGAGAGGCTGGGGCACAAGCCTGCACAGCCGCCCAGGCGATTCAGGCAATGCAAGCGACAAGTTGGATATAGCTAAAGGTGAATTATCCAGTACCACAGAATGGATAAGGCTAAGTATGAGATATCCAGTAGTACGAGTTGAATAAAGCTAAATATGAGTTATTTAGTAGTACAAGTTGGATGATAGCTCTCAAATAGAGCATAAATTAGGCATCTAAAGCTGCAGTTTGCTGATACGAATATAAGTAAATAATAAAGAATTCTAAGCATAACTTATTGCTAAGTGTTGGCTTTGGAATCGCTTCACGCAACTATATGCGGTTAGAAATGCAAGCAACTGATAAGTATTTATTTTATCGTTCTCCACAAGGACTGATGTCTAGAATTATTACTACTAACTTGAGAGTTATGCAAAATATGTAAAAGAATGTTGTTGGTGATTATTTGGATTTTTCTAGACTCCAAAAGATGAAATGAGTTGAGCGTAGGTAAAAATGCAAATGCAAAAGATGCTAATCATGGATTAATGGTAATTAAATTTCATGCTTCCCTGTTCTAATAAGTACTTCCGCAGTTAGTGATTTAGGCTAACCCAGCTTCTGCTGTGGTTATTCATACTTAGCTCGGGGCTACGCAAGTGATAGTAGGGTTATTCCTAACTCATTTAACAATGCGAGAGCCCTCACATTGAACCTATTGTAGCACACTGGATCACCCAACAGTTCCCTCTTCTGAGTTCGCTGAAGGATAGCATGCATGGGTAGCTAATCGACGCATACATAGAATGAATTTTGCAACACTGTAAAATCTAACAACCTACAATCTTAACATGCATTCTACATACGAATTCTTACCATAGCTCCTATCTAATGCAACATAGAAATGAACAACAGTCGATAATGAAAATTCATAAATTTCATTACTAAAAGCTGTCTACAAATCTATAATCTACTACTAATTATGAAAAGAAATAAAATATGGGAATTGGTGCAGTTGCAAAGATGTGCAGACTCCTTGTCATCAGCTCTTACGAACACCAGCAGATGGGTTTCGACGTGGATTGGCTTCTAGCCACCCGACCAGCTCCCCGATTGCAGCTTCTTTCTTCCTATATATAAAGATGATGTGCTTGGCTAGCAAGTTTGGGTGAGCTGGAATATCTTCATGAATGTAGGAATCTCTTGATTATCGAAGGGATTTCTTGATCAACGTTGACTTTTATTGCTTGATTGATTTCTCTGTTCTTTCCTTGTTGGCGGTCATGTTGATTTTCTTTTCACCGTTCGCATTTAGCTCGTTCCTCAGCATACAAATTTTGCATTTCCTACATTGCATAACATTAGCACAATTTTATTCATTATTTTACTTTAAACATAAAGTTGGGCTTCTCATGCTAGATAATGGATGCATGCAATTTCTAATAGTTTTTATTCGTATATTACTCACTATAACTTAAATATTTCCCTTGAACCTTAGAAAAATGCAGAATAGGGCAGCCTAAATTATACTTGTATGAGAGCTATCAAACCCCCAATCTTAAATCATTGCTTGTCCCGAGCAATGCGTAATCCCCCTTTTAGCATTTTTGTTCATCTAAGTCAGTTTTTCTCTTCTTAAACTTAACTCTAGAAGGTATCGCATTTCATAATCTTAGCATAAAACTTCCTTCTCTTTTCAGTGTCAAACGTTCCCAAAGATTCAGGTTTTGCTTCAAAATCCTCCTTACCATGAATGACAGATTGTTCCTCGTTACAATTATTTCTCTTTACTCAATCTATTGTACTCAAACACTTCTACAACTAAGTTTGGCTAACACATTTTGTCAAGGCCACTATTTAGGTCCTTATATCTCTCTAGGATTTTATCTTATGCTTTACGCATTCCTTTCGGGTTGCACTCATATGTATAATTCCGTAGTTCTCAAGATGACTAAAACAATTCATCTAAGCAAAGAAATTTTCAAGCTTGCTCTTTTCGTAGACAGCAAAATATTTTAAGGATTTCTACGGCTATTCACTCTTCTTTGCCTTTATTTTGCTCAGATCGTGTTGATCTTTATTTTGCAAAACTTATTATTATTATTGATTTTTTATAACAAATATTGTTGCTTTTTTTTTGCATTTCTTTTTTGTTTTTCTCTCTCTCAGCAATTCACTCCACAGGCTTGCCCTCACCCCTATACTTTAAGTCTTCATTGTCTGCAATGAAGGTGAGACTTAGTTCTCCCAAACTTAGTTATTTCTGTCATTAAAATACACTATCTTAAGCTCTAAAACTTCATCATAAATTTTTGGTTCTTTATGTCATGCACAATAAAGACTATTCTGGTGCTAGGTTTGAATCTAGGGAAATTTAAGAATTCTTCTAAGAAAAAGAGAATTTCATACTAGAATCTAGATTTGCGATAATAGTGCTAGCGCTAATCTTTCAAGGAAAAATTCTAAGTTCTTATTATAATAATAATTAAAGGAAAATAGCAGACTTGCATCCTAATGAAATGTAATGCATGCGCCTAATCAATGCTAAAAAATAAAAATAGAAAGTTGCGACCTATAAAATGAAATCCATGTTGTAAGGAAAGTAAATTGCTAAAAAGGAAAGTTAAGAGAGCGGGACTTTCATCTACTTTTGTGCATTCCCGTCTGGTTTGCCTTTGCCTTGCTCCACATCAATTATATACTTTGAAATTCTGGCCACTTGGACTAATCTTTCAGTGTTGCAGCAGCCTTCAAAATTAATTCATCTCGCTTATTCGCATAGGCCCATAAGTCTTGCGATTAGGCAAATATTAGTTCGAAATGTTTAACCAAATTATCCACAACTGCCAGCTTTTTAGGTTGATTTATCTTCTCATGCCTTCCTAGAGTTTTGCTTGATACACGATGCTTATAATGAATACTCAGAATATCATCTCTAGGTTTAGGTTCGACGCCTTGACTAACGCATAGCTGCGTTATGACATGTGGGAAAAATATCTTAACTTGGTTGATCTCTCCGTCGCATTGGATCTGGCATTTTATTATTCTGCCTAAATTGATACTCTTACCGGTTTTAATTGTGAACAGTAAAAGAGCTTGGTTCCTTCCTACCATTGTAGGATTGGTTGCTGACATGATTGAATTTTTAATGAGGTACATCTAGTTAATAAACTCGGCTTTGATCCATCTTGATTTAAGCAAAGTCGAATTTTCCCATCTTGCGCCTTTCCTTCCAATTAGTCTCAAACATTCTTACAAATGCGCTTCTGAGGGTGCTTCCAACAGCGCTTGGCATTTAGCTCCGATAACGTCAGAGAGGTTAAAAATATTATTCTAGGCCACGGATCTGCAATCTATTACATGGCCTTCAACTTGCGAAAAGAGTAGCCTTTCCCTATTCAAATTTGAGTAGAATTTTTACACCCAGTCTGGCCTTGCATTCACATTTGGTTGAACCAGTTTGGACCAACCTATTGCCGAAACCTCGCTGAAGGTTTCCCTTGATATTTTTGCTGTTGGTCAGCCACCTTCTCATCAGAATCCTTTCTTTTCTAGTGAAGCATAACAATCCATTACTGCTGGGGATGCTAGTACTCTGCCTTTATATTCTATCAACCTGCCTTCCTTTTACATCTCTCTTTCTTTTTGCTGAGAAGAGTTCCTTGCTCATTTATCTCCTGCTAACGACTTACTCTACCGAACTTCCCTGCTTAAGGCTTCTCCAATGTTTGGCCTTCGTCGAAGCAAACTTTCTCCAAGATCGAACCTTGATGCATCGAAAGACTGCTTTTTTGTTCTGTGTTTTGAGGACTTGAAATCATGGAAGCACTTTTGATCATCAACCTTCTTATCCTTTGATGTCTTGCTCGGGGCTTTGCATTCTTAGGCCATTGCAAGGAAGAAGGCTTTAATACTTTTTTGGGTTCGTATGATGCAGGCTAAAGGATGGTGATATCCTTCATTCTTCACAGGGTATATATAAATGTTTTATAAAATTTGAATTTCAAATACCTTGTATAAGAAAAGGAAATAGCCATGGAAAGAAACTTTTAATTTTCGTAAGGATATCGCTCTAATTTCTGCATGATTCCTAATTATCCAATAAAAGGAAAATTCTAACAAGGAAAAACTGCTAAAAGGAAAGACATTCTAAATTTATAATTAAAAAATAAATTGCAGAAATAACGCAAAAAATCATAAATAGCGATATTCGCATTCCACAAATGTTGCATGCCCTTGGGCGGAACTTTTGCGTTGTATTCCATCTAATGCGAAGTGTCTTCGTTTTTGCCATTTATATATTTTCGGAGCGAATCCATCTTTGATAGCTGGCTCTTGCCTTACTCCGTCATGCGCCTTAATGCGTGTACTTCCTACCAATGTCAGGGTTGATAGGGTGTGGAGCTTCAGGTTAAAGCTCAATTGATTTTCCCGTATATCGCTTCCTCGACTGATCAATTCTTGATGCGTTTGCAGGTAGGATAGCTTAAAAACAATGGGCACCATTGCTAGTTGTCCACTATTTGTGAGCTATCATTATTTTGCTGCGGATATGTTGATTCCTCCTCTTCCCTACTAGGTTAATATGGCATCTCAGTGCTTGGTATTATAGGCTTATTACTCACAATGCTAAGTGATTGAGGATTTTTATCCTTACTTTGGCTTTCATCACTGGGTTTTGTATAGTTTCATTATTTGAACTTTCTTCCCTTCCTCCCACAACTATTTCCTTGCTGTCAGCTTTTTGAGTCAGTAGAGTGGCGAACCTTGCCCACTCTTCTTCATGTAGCTAAAATCGCTTCCTTTGGTCTTTGTCTTCTGCTGCATTAAAGCTATGGCCTCTTCAGTTCTCTTGTTCATGGCAAGCAAAAAATCTTCCCATGAGAGTTCTGCCTCATAGTGGAATTTATCTACTGTTGCCTCTTTAAGTACTTCAGCTCTTAGAAATGTATTGTTCAGTTTTATATCTTCTCTTTTGGCTACGCTTTCTCTGAATGTTTCTTCTAGAGATAGTTCATGCTTCTATTAGGGTTCCTGGGGTGTTAGAATGATGCCATTTCCCTCATCCATTGCTGTCATCTTAGCCACATCTCATCCTCTATAGTTACGTCCTCTGGAGACTACTCATGATTGTACTTTGGATAAACAGGTTCATGACGCCTAGATCCCTATGTATGGTCCATGCTGCTGCAATCTCCTTGAAGACCGTATTGCTCTTGCAAGATACTATTATGATCTCCCCCAAACTATAGCTGATTCTCTCAGTTAGAATACGTTGAATAGAAATCTGTTGTGTATGGCTCCTCCGCATAGCCTAGTTGGTGATAAAAATGTGTTTGTGGAAGGGTGATGTTGTTGTTCCAATACTGATTCGCAAAGTGATTGTATACCATCCTTTGTTATTGTTGTTTGTGGTAATATATTGGGGCTTCTTCCCTTGTTGGTTGACACACCTTGAATCTCGGTTCCCCTAAAATACAAAGGTTCAACATTTTATCAATGAAAACTACTCTCAATTTAATAGTCCTAATTTTAATTAATCAATCCCCGACAACGGTGCCAAAAACTTGACTCTGCGGTTTCCCAATGCCAATATAAGTAAATAACAATGAATTATAAGCTTAACCTATTGCTAAGTGTTGGCTTTGGAATCTCTTCACACAAGTATACGCGGTCAGAAATGCAGTAAGTAATAAGTATTTATTTTATTGTTCTCCACAGGAATTGATGTCTAGAATTATTACTACTAACTTGAGAGTTATGCAAAATATGTAAAAGAATGTTGCTGGTGATTGTTTGGATTTTTCAAGACTTTAAAATATGAAATGCAGTTGATCGTAGGTAAAAATGTGAATTCAGAAGATGCCAATCATGCATTAGTGGTAATTAGATTTCATGCTTCCCTGTTCTAATAAATACTTCCACATTTATTGATTTATGGCTAACCCAGCTTCGCTGCGGTTATTCATACTTAACTCGGGGTGATGCAAGCGATAGTAAGGTTATTTCTAACTCCTTTAACAATGCAAGAGCCCTCGCATCGAACCTATCGTAGCATACTGGATCACCCAACAGTTCCCTTTTCAGAGTTCGTTGAAGGCTAGCATGCATGGTTATCTAATTGATGCATACAAAGAATTAATTTTGCATTAGTGTAAAATCTAACAACCTATAAAATCTAGCAACCTACAATCTTAACATGCATTCTACATACGAATTCTTACCATACCTCCTATCTAATGCAACATAGAAACAAACAACAATCAATAATGGAAATTCATAAATTTCATTACTAAAAGTTGCTACAAATCTATGATCTACTACTAATTATGAAAAGAAATAAAAGATAGGAATTGATGAGGTTGTGAAGATGTGCAGATTCCTTGTCATCGGCTCCTACAAAACACCATCAGATTCGTTTTGACGTGGATTGGCCTCTGGCCAAACGACTAGCTCCCTGATTGCAGCTTCTTTCTTGCTATATATAGCGATGATTTGCTTGGCGAGCAAATTTTTATTGCTTGATCTATTTCTCTGTTCTTGTCTTGTTGGCGTGATTCTTCGAACGCGACTGCCTTGTAAATTTTTCATGTTGCTTTTCTTTTCGCCTTTTGCATTTAGCTCATTCCTCAGCATATAAGTTTCACATTTCCTGCATTACATAACATTTAGCACAATTTTATTCATTATTTTACTTTAAACGCAAAGCTGTGCTTCTAGAATGGATGCATGCAATTTCTAACATTTTTTATTTTCATATTACTCACTATAACTCAAATATCTCATTTGAACCTTAGAAAAATGCAGAATAGGGCAGCCCAAATTATGGTCTGTTTGAGAGCTATCAACATCTAACTTAAGCATTTCTTAGGATTTTTGTGAGCAATTTAATATAAAATAAAGCTAAAATACGGATTAAAAGGTATAGTTCATTACGGATCCATACATACGCGGTAAGAAAGTCAGCATAACGTTTTGCGAGTAAAAAAGGACAATTCCTGCACTAATTCAGTGTTTTTGCGCAGGAATAAGAAGTTAAAGATACTTCCACATTCGAATCGCAACAATCACTAAAATAAAGAGCTACAACACTAATATGCACCAAGGAATGACCGCATAAGGAGAATCAAACCACCAGAAGTCAGAATCCCATCATCGATAAAATTTAGGATTATCATTTAGCGGGAATTCAGGCGATTTTGAAGACATTGCAGCATTGGCAAAGATACTCCAGGTCATCCGAACTTGCGAGCCAAGTAAACCAACCCTATAAAAGGAAACAATGAAACTCAAGAAAATATGTCAATGGACCAAAATCATCAATGCATCGAGATGGTCGGTTGGCCGGAAGCCCAATCACTCTAGCGTATTATGCCATTGAAGAAGGCAATCAGAAGTTGTTTGTCACCTCGGATGACAAGGAATTCACCCATCTACAACAGCCGCACTAGTCTTTAGTTTTTATTTCATAATTTTGAATAGATCATAGCTTTGTAATAAACTTGTTTTGCAATGCAATTTCTTGTTTTCTTTTACTTGTTTCTTCATTATGCTTTATTAGAGTAGAAACATTTGATGTGAATTTGTTTGTAGAATACATGTTGTGATTGTGGGTAACAAATTCTATAATGATGTTTATAACTTATGTATACATCGATTAGCTAGTAACGTATGCTAACCTCCAATGAAATCGAGATAGGGAACTGGTAGAAGATCACAACAGGTTAAGTTAGGTCAATATGGGGTCTCTCGCATTGTTTAAGAAGTTAGGGATAACTTTACTAATGCATGCATTGTCCAGGGGTGAGTATGAAGAACTGCAGCGAGAGCTAGATTTGCCATAAATCATTGATTGTGAAAGTAGTCATTTTGATTAGAAAAGCAAGAAATCTAACTTACCATCATCGCATGAACAACATCATTTGCATTCGTACTTTCTATCTACGCCTATTTATTTATTGCATCGTAGAATCATAACAAAAACCAATCCAACAACCATTGTCTATATTTTAACACAACTCTAAGGTTAGCAAGATTCATTCTAGATATTAACCCATGTGGAGAACGATAAAATAAATACTTATCACTTGCTACAATTTTGACTGCGTATACTTGCGTATAATGCGATTCAAGGCCTAGTGTCTTAGCATAGAATTAATTAATTGAATATTTATACCATAGCTGAAACATCGAACCAAGTTTTTGGTGTCGTTGCCAGGGATTGATTATTTAGAATTTATTTTATTAGCTTAAGAGTAGTACTTATTGATAAAAAGGTTGATTACTTTTTATTTCAAGGAAACTTAAAATTCAAGGAGCAATAACCTACAGGGAAGAAGTCCCAATATATCATCATAAGTAGCTTTTAAGGAAAATGGCTTCATCCTAACGCTCCGCACCCTACTAAAGCCAATATTGGTAGGGAGTCAATGCATTAAGGTGCATAACGGGGTAAGAAAAGAGCAAGACGTCAAAGATGGTTTCCCTAAAAAAATATATAAGTGGCCTAAACAGAAGCCACGGAGCATCAGACGGAATGTGACACAAAGGTTCCACCCATAACATGCAGTATTCCTAAAATGCAATATTTGGTATTTATAACTTTGTGCAAATTTTATTTCTTATTTTTAGGAATAGGAATTTTCCATTTTAGAATCTTTCGTTGCTAGAAACTTTTGTTAAGTGACAATTAAGGAATCGTGTGATAATTAGAGAAAATAAAATCTTTCCTAAAAAGAAGATTATATTACCTTCTATATTTGTGTGGAAGTTCTGCCTACATTTTATAAAAACCCTTTTAGGAGTGAACCTCACAGTGCAGTTTAAAACCCTAACAACCATCCTTTAGTCTAATGGCCTCGATTCACAAGCTTTTTAGCAACTCTGAGAAAGGGAAGAAAATTGATGGGTGGAAGCAGTTTCGTATCTCAGCCTCCGAGAGAGGAGAGATCACACGACGATGGGAGAAGAACAACAAGGAGGTTTTTCAGTGCACTAAATTGGAAGGAAAAGCCTTTGCCAGCCTACCAATTTTCTGTAGAAAAGAAACAAAAGAAAGAAGGAAAAGACGAGGATGAGAAGGAAAAAGTATCGGAAAAAGTAGGAAAGATATTGCCAAAACCATAGAATATAGACCAAATGCCAATAATCGAAAGGTCTATTTTGGTGGCTAAAACACCCTAGTGTTGAAAAATTCTTCATATCCTCGAAAGCAGCTGGACGCTACATATTTCTAAAAGACAAGGGGTTCTGGCGAGAGTTAGAATTCCCAACAGGGAAGTTACCGATGGAACTCTCAGATAGGATCAACGCACTAGGGTGGAAGGAGTTTATGCAACCAGCAGTAGATGCACGGTCAGAGTGGGTTCGCCAATTTTATGCGAACCTAAATGAGGAGAAACAATTCTTCTCAAGAGTAGAAGGTCAAGAAATTGATTAACGCGCAGCAGCTTGGAACCGTGTGTTCAAGCTTCTAAACAATGTTGGAGTAGAATGCCAAGCATTATTAGACGCGGCTTTGGAGGAATGCCTCAAAATAATCAGATTTAAATGGACCACGGTGGAAGGATTCAACTTCGCTTCCTTCGGGATGAGTAAAAATTGAGCTGTATTACTGACTTCACCTCAATAAAACTGCGCTTATGACAACAACACAAGATGCGCTAGTACACAAGGGTCAAGCATGATGCTGTATGCAATAAAGGATGGGAAGAGCATCAACGTTGGACAAATCATAGAAGGACAGATCCAGAGCAGTGGCAGAATACAACAAGATGAAATACTCTTATCGTACTCCATTACCTAGCTATGCCTCAACGAGATTGTATCTCCCAACCTTAGAGACAAACTCTTGGCATTCACTCTGAGATCCCAACACCTGATTAAACTCCAGGATGGGTAGAGATAAGAGCAAATTTATGCAACTATTTGCCATGATCAGTCTGATACTAGAATTCAAGTTAACCTTTGCTTGAATTAGAAACCACTAGGCACATTCAAATAGGCCAGATGAATTGTTTATGGAAGCACTCTATGAATCGGATGATGAGGATGATTGACCATATTTTTAGAAGTAGATGGGCAATACAACAAGCAAATGCGGAAAAATCTGCAATGTCAAAAATTAGATGGAAGTCTCAGTTCTATATATCTTACTTTTTAAGCATTTATTTTTTTGCAATGCATACATTTCATTTTCTTAGGATGCATTATTTCTTTTATCTTTTTAAAGATGCAATTTTCTAATAGGAAGCTAGTTTTTCTTTAAGATTAGTTTTAGAGTTATCATTGCTCACTTTGATTTTTGTGAATTTTCTTTGAACTCGAAATTTCCTTTAGAATCAAACCTAGTGCCAAGTTAATCCTTATAGTGCATGATAGAAAGTACCAACACTTAAAAATAAAGCCTATAGTTTGAAATAAAGTATCTCAATGATGGAAACAAATAAGTTTGGGGGAACTAAGCCTCACATTCGTAATCCTTCACCAACTCGAGCCATCTCCGCTGTCTCATGTTTAACTCCTTCTGAGTGAAGAAGTACTTAAGGCTCTGATGGTCGGTGAACATCTGGATCCT
>JBBMKA010003330.1:0-12326 GCA_037833695.1 Sechiopsis laciniata | reverse complement strand
GTACGAATTAACCACACTTAAAGCATTTAGCTATTCGCTACCCTAGATCTAAATCGGGTTTTTAGCGCTGTTGCTGGGGACTGTGTAAAATTATCTTGAGTCGAGAGTGTTTAGAATAAAATATATATATATATATATATATTCAGTTTTTCATCTGTGTCAACATTTTAGTGTGATTGGTGCATGAGCGTTACTCTTGTGTTTGATCTAGAACCTGAACGAACCCTTCAAAGGAGGATTCGCGAACAGAAAAGGAGAAACCACACCCATGGCACAGCATCATCCTTGAGTGATGGATCCACTGGCAGCAGCAGCAGCAGGTGCGAAACTTGGAGCAAATGCAAACCCATATCCTAATCTGGCGCCAGCACAGGAGGTAGATGAAAGAGATAGAGTCATGCGAATTCAACAAGGAGAATTCAATCATATAGCATATCCAGGTATGGTTAGACCTAACGGTGGAGGTAGGCCCCCTGTATTGACTAATAATATGTATAACATGCTTAAAGTCAATGAGCCTTTTAGAGGACTTCCTTCAGAAGATCCGCATAAACATTTGCGTAATTTTTAGATGTTAGTGAGGCTAACCAGGAAGTCGGTATTTCTTTGGAAGATACTCGACTGTTTTTGTTTCCATATTCCTTACGAGATAAGGCTAGATATTGGATAAACACGCTACAAAGTAATTATACTTAGAGGCAAATGGTTGAAAGCTTTTTAGCAAAATATTATCCTTGTGCAAGAAGCATGAATTCTAGGCATGAAATCACCAGCTTTAGACAAGAAGATGATGAAACTATAGGAGGAACTTAAGAACGATACAAGGAGCTTATAGTAAAATGTTTGTACCATGGTCTGTCTTATACGCTTCAAATCGAACATTTTTACAATGGATTATAGGAATCAGACAAGGCTATTATTAACGCAACAATAGAAGGATGTCTGATGAATAAATAATCAGGCCTACAAAATAATCAAAGCAACTGCTAAAATTCATGCGCCTAAGATGAGCCAAGGATGAAACCAAAGTAAAACATTAGGTAAATTCGAGCTAAGTGAAATGGCTGCCATAAAAGTATAATTGGCTACACTAACAAACACTCTAAAAAATGTTCAAATGACTGCACCCCAGAAGGCATCGACAATTGAGCAATCAACTCCCGAATTCTGCGCACTCTATGGAGGCGATCACTTGTACGAGCTCTATAGTGAAAATAAAACGTCTGTCAATTATGTTAAAAATTCGAATTCGTGACAGCAATATAACCCTTATTCAAATACGTACAATGCTAGATGGAAACAACACCCAAATTTCTTGTGGGAAGGACAAAGCAACAACGCAAACCAAATGAGACAGCAGCGCACACCTCCACAATCTGGATTTGGAAGTAACCACAAGCAAGCTCTGCAGTCAGATTCAGCACGGAAGGATTACATAGCGAAGAATGACATGGTTATGATGGAGCATCAAACCCTGTTGAAGACTCAACAAGCAACTTTTCGAGCGCTAGAACTGCAATTAGGCCAAATCACAGCGGATATAAAAAACAGACCGCTAGGGAAATTATCGTCAGACACGGAAAGATCTAGACAGAATGACAAGGAGCAAGTAAATGAGATTGAATTACGAAGTGGGAAACCTTTGATGGATAGTGAGGAAATTAGGAATTATCATAAAGTTCCAACAGAACCATCAATAGGGAAGCAACCAGTGAAGAGAGCGGACGGAGAATCAACCATAGCAAAAGAAGCGACAAATGTAGCGAAAACATTACCTATTTACCAACCACCACCACCACCATACCCTCAAAGGATCAGATGCAAAGGAAACGAGTCACAACTAGAGAAATTCACGGACATTTTGAAACAAATTTACATCAACATTCCCTTGGTTGATGTACTTCGATAAATGCCAAACTATATGAAATTCTTGAAGGATGCACTTAAGGAAAATAGTAAATTCGAGGAATTCAAGGTAGTAGCATTGAACGAGGAATGTAGTGCAATCATGCAGGTACTACTGGAACTCCTCATGCAGCACACAAAGGTAATTGGATGGACTCTGACGGATATAACATGCATGAGTCCTACATTCTGTATGCACAAGATTATTCTAGAGGATAATGCCGGGACTTTAGTGGAACATCAAAGACGATTGAAATCCCCATAAAGGAGGTAGTGAAAAAGGAAATTCTAAAATGGCTTGATGCTGGGATCATGTACCTCATATCAGATAGTCAGTTGGTCAGTCCAATTCAATGCGTGCCCAAGAAAGGAGGCGCCACCATCGTGCACAACAAGAAAAATGAGCTAATTTCAACATGAATGGTTACAGGATGGCGAGTGTGCATAAACTACCGTAAACTGAACAAAACCACAAAGAAAGATCATTTTTCCTTACCTTACATAAACCAAATGTTGGATCACATCGTAGGGAAGGATTACTACTATTTTTTAGATGGATATTCAGGATACAACCAGATCACAATTGATCCAAAGGATCAGGAGAAAACTACTTTCACCTGCCCTTATGGCACGTTTGCTTTCAGAAGAATGCCATTTAGACTCTACAATGCCCCCGCTACATTTCAAAGATGTATGATGTCTATTTTCTCTAACATGATCGAGGACATCATGGAGGTATTTATGGATGACTTCACGGTGTTTGGAAACAATTTTTCTGATTGCTTAGCAAGTCTAGAAAAAGTGCTCAACTGCTGTGAAGAAACACACCTAGTGCTTAATTGGGAAAAGTGCCATTTCATGGTAAGAGAAGGAACTGTCTTTGGACATAAAATCTCTAAGGATGGAATGGAAGTTGATCAAGTAAAGATTGAAGCAATAGAAAAGTTGGAGCCACCAAATAATGTGAAGGGCGTGCGTAGTTTGTTAGGCCATGTTGGGTTTTATAGGCATTTTATCAAAGACTTTTCGAAAATAGCAAAACCTATGTGTGAGCTTTTAAAAGCTGACCGTCCCTTTAATTTTGACTCGCGCCGTTTGCAAGTTTTTTGACAACTGAAATGGGCTCTAACTACTGCACCTATCAGGATATCGCCTGACTAGAAAAAGCCATTTGAGCTGATGTGCGACGCCAGTGACTATGCGATAGGAGCTATTTTGGGTCAAAAGGGAGAAAAGATGATCCATCCTATCTACTATGCTAGTAGGACTTTAACTGAAGCACAACAAAACTATACAACTACTGAGAAGGAGTTTTTAGTAGTGGTTTACTCGTTAGAAAAATTTCGCTCTTACTTAGTAGGATCCAAGTTGACTGTGTTCACCGGCCATGCTGCTATAAGATATCGGATAAGCAAGGCTAATGCAAAACCAAGACTGCTTCTACAAGAGTTTGATATAGAGATCAAGGATAAGAAAGGTTACGAGAATGTTGTAGCAGACTATCTATCTCGATTAGATAATAAGCGACCTGATACAAAATGCTTAACATATCCAAAAAATTCCCTGATGAACAAGTATTTGTATTCAATCTGGTAGAAAAGAAGAATGCTCCTTGGTTTGTCGATATTGCCAACTACCTAGCAAGCCATGTCATTCCAACAAATCTTACAAGACAACAAGCGAAGCAATTTTTCCACGACTCGCGATTTTATTTCTGGGATGAACAATTTCTCTATAGGCAGTGTGCTGATGGAGTAATACGCCGATGTGTAGAGGAACATGAGAAGAATGCAATACTAGAGTCATGCCATGCATCGCCATATGAAGGACATTTTGGAGGAATGCACACCGCAGCAAAAATTTTCCAATCTGGATATTTCTGACCAAACATATTCAAGGATGCGCATCACTATGTAAAGACATGCGATAAGTGCCAAAGGAAAGGAAACATAGGAAAAAGGGATGAAATGTCGTTGACTTCGATTTTGGAGGTTGAATTATTCGACGTCTAGAGAATTGATTTCATGGGCCCATTTCTCCCTTCACACAAAAATATGTATATCTTGGTAGCGGTTGATTATGTGTCAATATGGATTGAAGCAGTCGCAACACCTCAAATGATGTTAAAATAGTCATTAGATGTCTTCACAAGGTTTGGGACACCGCGAGCAATGAGGGCACACATTTCATAAACAGAGCAATGTCTCACGTGCTGCAGAAGTATAATATAAAGCATCGCATTGCCACCCCTTATCATCCGCAGACCAATGGACAAGCTGAAATCTCAAACTGCGAGATTAAGAGTATTCTTAAGAAAGTTGTAGGACCTAACCGAAAGGATTGGTCCATGCGACTTGATGATTCACTTTGGGCTTATCGAACTGCGTTAAAAATGCCATTGAACATATCGCCCTATAGAATAGTGTATAGGAAAACATGTAATTTACTGATCGAGCAAGAGCATAAGGCTTTCTGGGCGCTAAAGAAATTAAATCTTGATCTCTAGAAAGTAGGAGCTGTTAGAATGATGCAATTACTCGTTTTGGAGGAGCATAGACATTTTCATATGAAAATGCAAAACTGTACAAGGAAAAGATGAAAAAATGGCATGATCGAAGGCTGACTCCTCGAACTTTTGAGGTTGGACAACAAGTTTTGTTATTTACTCTAAACTTCATTTGTTTCCAGGAAAGCTTAGATCCAAGTGGTTTGGACCATTTCGTATTACGCAGGTAAAACCAGGCGGAGCAATCTGGATCAAGAACGAGGCAAATGGGAATGAGTTTGCTGTCAATGGCAAAGACTTGAGCATTACTAGAATGAGGATGTTCAATGCAGAATATCTTCATTCGCATTAACTGAATTATAAGGGCGCGAGTGGAGCCAAAGCGTATCGATAACCTTTAAATTTTGCCCCGCGCATGCTAAGTTAAAATATTTCCTATTTACTTATGTGAGAAGATTATCTGAATTTACTATTTAACTATTTTTAATTTTCATTATTTCTTTGCAATTTTAAATTTCAATAAGTTCAGCGAATCTTTATTTACAATCATATTGCAGAATCTCCAAGACATTGTGTCTTCCACCGACTTTGATAGCTCTGATTTAGAAGATGAAGAGTGAAAAAGGAAGTACATGTTCCTGCTGATGCTATCTTTCAATTTCTTTTATATGCTCACTAATTAATATAATCATTCCTTCATTTTACTCATTGCTTAAGTTTATGCTTAACTTAGGACATAGAACAATTTCGTGGGAAGAGACCGATTAGTTTGAAGTAATTCAGAACCTTAGATTCATTTAAGTTTGGGGGAGATAAAACTCACCTTCATTGAGGACAATGAAGCCTTTAAGTTTGGGGGTGAGAATTAAGAATTGCCCACTCTATGCGGTGCTTTGCAAATAGAATATGTGAAGGTAATATGTTTTCTAAAAAAAAAAAAAACCTTAAGGTATTCTGGGTAAAAATGAAATGGCAAGAAGAGCAAATAGCTGTGGGATATCCAAGTATTCTGCTAGCAATGCTACAAGACTAATTAGTGGCCAAGCAGATCATTTTACTCAAAGGAACCCAAATACATAAGCGTTGGACAAAATGTTTTAAATAGATTTAGATGATAGGGGTTGAATGAATTGCAATAGAGCAGAAGTCTCCAAACTAAGAGTTGAACTTTGGACTAAGGGAATGAGGAGAAGAACTGAGATGAGATTGTTAGGATCCTAGTGAATGACGATTTGGAATGATTAAGCGATTGATGCATCAAGGCAATAATATTTAAAGATTAATTCTTTTTAGCAAGAGGAAGAACGCGACATTATGATTTGCATTACCTAGCAGTTATTACACCAATAATAGCATTGCTCGGGACGAGCAATGATTCAAGTTTGGGGGTTTGATGACTCTAAAATAGAGTCAGATTTTAGCCCAACTTTGGATCATTGTTAGCCCTTATTAATTGAAGGTTATTGCGAGTAAGGCGAAATTAGGAATAAAAAGGTGTAATTCGATAATACTTACGCATTGGGGGAGTAAAATGTAAGATATCGATTATTAAGCAAAAAACAACCAAAATAGCACTTTTAGCACAGATCTCATAAGATTTATGCTGATTTTTATTTTTGTAGGGTTAGCGCTAGCGGGGCAATGCGACGCTAAGAATCAAGATGTGTAATTGCGAGCAACTAAAGCTCAGAAGACAAAGGCCAGAAGCACTTCAAGTAAATAAGGAAGGAATCGTCTAACAGCGTGAAGTTAACTAACCAGATAAATTAAGAGACAGATTGTTGAAATCACTAGATTCCTACCTTAGACAAATCAAAATACATTTGGCAAGGATTAAACGAGAAACTATCGCGAAGATTGATTCGTGCCATTCTGGGAGATTCGGAGATATGACGACCTAGTCCTATAAATGGATTGTTTGTGTAATAGAGAGGCATGAAGGTTTTTTCTCTAGTTCTATCTTTTGAGAGGAATTCAGAGACGACCGAGACGATTATTTGTTTTTCTTTTATTTAATTGTTAGATTCATTTTACTTCAGTAATACAATTCTAATATGTTTTCCATGTTGTGTTTTGTGTTTTTTTTCTGTAACATGAACTAACTTCATTAGGGCAAAGCTAGGAGAAAGTGAATTTTAGTATCATGTTGTAGGAAGAATCTGGAAGGGTTTATCTAGAGTATGTAGATTAGGTACATCAATATAATAGTGAGTGTCGACCAACCATCTACACAAACTAATAGGTTGTAATTCGGAAGAGGAGATAACCTAAGTCTACTTTGCATGTTTGATAGGTAGTGTTACATCTGTGATGCTTTGAATAAGAGTTTAGGAATAAACGCATAACTATCACATACTTAGCGTCGGCGCGTAATTACATCTAGTCGCGGTGGAAATCAGACTGAATGTTAAACGAAGGCAGAAGCGGAAGTTAGTAAGGCATAGTATGATAGAGTCCCTTACTGCAAGTTTCTTGTTTATTACATTGCTATTTAATTTCATGAGTATCTTAGTCTAGCCTTATCTTATCAATATTACTTATCTTACTATTTTCTTACTTTTATGATTCAATTACAAACCAACTCAAATCATATTCGTGCAATTTACAATTCAATTCTAAACATCACCTCGGATAGTTTTCAGTCCCTGTGGAGATCGATAATTTACTTATTACTTGTTGCAGACCGCATATACTTGCGTGAAGTGTGAATTAACCACACTTAAAGTATTTAGCTATTCGCTACCCCTAATCCGCATCAACATCAGAGCAAGAGCAGCTTCTTTTGGAGTTACTTGGGCAATACAAGAAAGCGATTGGATAAACATTGGCGGATATCACAAGCTAAGTCCTACGTTTTGTATGCATAAAATCATACTAGAGGAAGGTGCCAAGAAGTTGATAGAGCATCAAAGAAGATTAAATCCTGCTATGAAGGAAGTAGTGAAGAAGGAAATCATCAAATGGTTAGATGCATGAGTCATTTACCCAATATCAGATAGTCAATGGGTTTGTCCTATTCAATGTGTACCCAAAAAGGGAGGCACAACCATCATATGCAATGAGAAAAATGAATTAGTTCCAACAAGAACAGTGATGGATGGCGAGTATGCATGGACTAGTGGAAGTTGAACAAAGCAACTAAAAATGATCATTTTCCATTGCCCTACATGGACCAAATGTTGGATCGCATTGCTGGAAAAGTTTACTATTATTTTCTAGACAGATATTCGGGATACAATCGAATAACAATTGATCCAAAGGATCAGGAGAAAACCACATTCACCTGTCCTTACGGAACCTTTGCGTTTAGAAGGATGCCTTTCGGGCTTTGCAATGCTCCAACAACTTTCCAAAGATGTATGATGTCAATCTTTTCTAATATGCTGGAAGATATCATGGAAGTATTTATGGATGACTTCACGGTGTTTGGAGACGATTTCACTAAATGCTTAGTCAACCTGAAAAAGGTGTTACAACGTTGTGAAGGAACACACTTTGTGCTTAATTGGGAAAAATGCCATTTCATGGTCAGAGAAGGAGTTGTACTCAGTCATAAGATTTCAAGGGATGGAATGGAAGTTGACTGAGCAAAAATATAAGCCATAGCAAAGTTAGAGCCACCTAGGAACGTGAAGGGAGTGCACAGTTTTTTAGGTTACGTTGGTTTCTACAGACGTTTCATTAGGGACTTTTTCAAAATAGTGAAACCAATGTGCAAGCTTTTAGAAGCTGAGAGACCTTTCAAATTCGATCAACCTTGCTTCCATGCATTTGATCAATTAAAGAATGCTCTAACTACTGCACCCATCATGGTAACACTAGATTAGATGAAGCCTTTTGAAGTTATGTGCGATGCTAGCAACAATACAATAGAAGCTATCCTTGGTAAAAAAAGGTGAAAAACTTATCCATCCAATTTACTATGCTAGCAGAACTCTGAATAACGCACAACTCAATTATACCACCATTGAAAAAGAGCTTCTGGAAGTGATCTATACTTTGGAAAAGTTTCAATCATACTTAGTAGGATCAAAAGTAATCGTTTTCACTGGTCATGCAACAATCAGATAGCTGATGAGCAAAGCAAATGCTAAACCAAGATTGATCAGATGGATTTTGTTACTACAAGAGTTCAATATCGAGATCAAGGATAAGAAATGGTGCAAAAATGTGGTCGCAGATCATCTATCTCGTCTAGAGAACAGAGTGGTTGATACAAAATTGCTTAACATAACTGAAAGATTTCCAAACGATTAACTTTTTATGATCAATTTGGTAGAGACAAAGAATGCACCCTGGTTTGTAGACATTGACAATTACCTAGCCAGCCATGTCATTCCAGCTGAAATGACGCGTCAGCAGCTAAGCATTTCTTTTATGAAACTCACTTTTACTTCTGGGATGAACTATTTTTGTACAGGCAATGTGCTGATGGAATAATACGACGATGTGTGAAAGAGCATGAGATGAATGCAATATTGGAAGCATGTCATGCACCGTCATACAGAGGTCACTCTAGAGGGATGCGCAAGGCCGCAAAAATTTTTCAATCAGGATACTACTGGCCAAGTATATTCAAGAATGCGCATTTACATGAAGACATGCAATAAATGCCAAAGGAGAGGAAACATTGGAAAAAGGGATGAAATGCCATTGACATCCATCTTAGAGGTCGAATTACTCGATGTTTGGGGAATTGATTTCATGGGCCCATTCCTTCATTCGCATGGGAATTTATACATTTTGGTTGCAGTTGAATACGTGTCAAAGTGGGTTGAAGTGATTGCTACACCCTTGAACGATGCTAAATCAGTTATTAAATTCCTTCACAGGAACATTTTCACTAGGTTTGGTACACCATAAACACTGATTAGTGATGAAGAACCACACTTCATCAATAAAGCAATGGCTAATGTGCTACAAAAGTACAACATTAAGCACTGCATTGCTACCCCATACCATCCGCAAACCAATGGTCAAGCTGAGATATCTAACCGAGAGATCGAGAGTATTTTAGAGAAAGTTGTTGGACCTAACAAAAAGGACTAGTCTCTGCGGTTGAAGATGCATTATGGGCATATCGCACTACTTTCAAAACACCATTGAACATGTCGCCATATAGAATAGTATACGGAAAAGCATGACATTTACCAGTTGAGTTGGAATACAGAGCTTTCTGGGCGCTTAAGAAGCTAAATCTGGATCTTCAGAAAGCAGGTTGTGCTTTCATGATGCAACTATTAGACTTAGATGAGCATCGACACTTCTCTTACGAGAATGCGAAATTGTATAAGGAAAAGATAAAGAGGTGGCATGATCGTAAGCTGGCAGCTCGAACTTTCGAGGTTAGTCAGCAAATTTTGTTATTTAACTCTAGACTTCGTTTGTTTCTAGGTAAGCTTAGATCCAAGTGGTCAGGACCATTTAGAAATTCACAGGTGAAACCAGAATGAGTAATCTGGATTAAGAACGAGGCAAATGGGAACGAGTTCACAGTTAATGGACAAAGACTGAAGCATTATTGGAATGAAGGTGTTCAGCGCAGAATATCTTCATTTGAATTAAATGAAGGATAATCGCACAAGTGTGCGTATGGAGCCAGCGCAGATCAATATATTAATTTTTCTACTCCACGCATGCTAAGTTTAAATATTTCCTATTTACTTATGCGAGAATTTATCTGAATTTTACTGCTTATTTATTTTTAATTTTCATTTTCATTATTTCTTTGCAATTTCAATTTTAATAAGTTCAGTAACTCTCTGTTTACAAGTGGATGAAATCAATTAAGTTCAAAAAATGTGGAGGTAACCACAATCATATCGATCATTAACTACGAATGGCTATTAAGTAGTAGGATTATAGGATTTTTTATCCAATAGTGCTCAGAAAGTGCATGGCCACCAAAAATCCGATTGTTGCCCTGACACATGCGACAATTGCTGTTTCAATCGCCATACCCTTTCATTTTGACTGATAAATACCCTCAGAATTTCACTCACCTATTACCCATTTTATTTCAATAACTTCTACCTTGCAATTTTACCATAAACTACACCATGGTGCGAAGACTTGCAACAACCTATAGGAAATGGTGGCAAATTCGAATGGAACAGCAAGGAGAAGTAGACCCCAATCAAGATCCTGAGCCAATAGACGATGCGTCTGTGCATAATGAAGATAGACAGTCATTAGCCATAGCAATTATGCAAAGGCAAGTGACTGCCCTAATCGTACGGATGGAAGAACGTACTACAGCAGTGGAGGAATTTTCGAAGGTTTCTAGGGAGGAAAGGGTTGTTACTTCAGCACCAAGACAAGTGCTATAGATTGATAACCCTGAAACCTTAGGGTATTTCGAAGGATTGACACCTTCAATGAAGAAGAGGTACTTTGAGGAGATTGACTGGAGAAAAATGAGCGCGAATGCATGCACCTCTAGGCCTGTTGAGGTTTCAGCAGTTCATGCAGAGGAAAAAGGAAGACCTCATCGGGAAGGGAAAGAACCGATGGAGGTGCGGCAAGGAAGAAGTAGATGAAAAATGCCTACGCTGGAGGACTTGTTCTGACGCAGAATTAGAGACGAAGCAGATGAGGCTGAGGCAAGCCTCATCAAATGGAAAAGGAAGGGGAATGCACCATCAGGCTGTGAGCCTGATGAAGTGGAAAGCAATATCCAGCACTTCATGGTTGAGTTTGCATCTAAACATGCAAACTTGACAGATGCGGCAGAACCTTCTACACCCCTCTAAATGTCTACTCGTCTAGCAAAGATGAAGAGGACGATGCGAGAGAAATTTGCTCGCAGCCTCTGGCTGCTCGACAATAATATGAAAGAGTTTGTAAGATACGCGAAGAAATGAGACAGTGTGATCTTTGACATACTGGCTCGCTTGGACCCGCAATTCTGCAGACCCACCTTCCCGAATCTCCAAGACATTGAATCTTCCATCGACTCTGATAGCTCTGATTCAAAAGATGAAGAGTGACAAAGGAAGTTCCATTCTCTACTGCATTTCTTTCTTTTTCTTTGTATTTTTATCTTTTACAATTAATGCTATTTCTGCTTTCATTTTATTCACTATCTAATTTTATGCTTTGACCAATGCTGACTAGAATCTTGCTTTTTAATTCAGTGCTTTCAAAACGTTGCCTCCAATACACTAAAATTTAATCTGCCCCGAGACTCTAATTGCTAGTTTTCTAACGAAATCACTCTGGGATAGATCCTTTTTAAACTTAGAACATAGTACACTTTTTGAGGTAGAAACCGATTAGCTCAAAGTAGTGTTTTTTAGAACCTTAGATTCAAATAAGTTTGGGGGAACAAAGCCTCACCTCATTGACGACAATGAAGATTTTAAGTTTGGAGGTGAGGACAGCCAGAGGAGTGATATTTTCTTTATATATATATATATATATATATATTTCGTGAGTGAGTAAAATAAAAATCAAGACATTCTGGGTAAAAATGAAACGAAAAAAAGAGCAAATAGTCGTGGTGATCCATGTATTCTGCTAACCATGCTTAGACTACTTAATAGCGGCCAAGCAGAAATTATACTCAAAAGGAACTCAAGTAATTAAGCCTCGGACAAGATGTCTTGAACAAACTTAATTGATAAAAAAGGGGTTAATTGAACTACAATAGAGCAGAAGTTTCTGACTTAAGGAGTGAGCTTTGAGATAAGGGCTATCAGGAGAAGATTTGGGATGAGATTGAAGGGACTTTAGTGAAAGGAATAACATAATGATTAAGCTATTATTGGTGTATTAAGGCAATTGTATCAAAAAGTTTTTTTTTTTTTTTTTTTTTTTAGCAAGAGGAAAGGCACAATATTGTGATATGCATTTAATTATTTAACAGTTATTACACCTATGTTAGCATTACTCGGGACGAGCAATGATTCAAGTT
>JBBMKA010003319.1:0-12327 GCA_037833695.1 Sechiopsis laciniata | reverse complement strand
GCGTGTTTATCCAGTATCTGGCCTTATCCCGTAAGGAATATGGAAACAGAAACAGTCGAGTATCTTCCAAAGAAATATCGACTTCCTGGTTAGCGTCACTAACAACTAAAAAGCTACACAAATGTTGATGCAGATCTTTCGAAGGAAGTCCTCTAAAATGCTCATTGACTTTAAGCATGTTATACATATTATTATTCAATACAGGGCGTCTGCCTCCACCGTTAGGTCTAATCATACCTAGATATGCTATATGATTGAATTCTTCTTGTTGAGTTCGCATCACTCTATCTCTTTCATCTACCTCCTGTGCTGGCGACAGATTAGATTTGGGTTTGCATTTGCTCCAAGTTCCGCACCTGCTGCTACTGGTGGTGGTGGATCCATCACTCTAGGATGATGTTGTACCATGGGATCCATTCCTCTGTGGTTTCTCCTTCTCTCTTTGCGAATCCTCCTTCGAAGGGTTCGTTCAGGTTCTAGATCAAACATAAGAGTAACACTCATGCACCAATCATACTAAAATGTTGAAACAAATGAAAAACTGCAAATATATTTATATATTTTTTTATTTTTATATTCTAAACATTGTCGTCTCAAGATAATTTTACACAGTCCCCAGCAACGGCGCCAAAAACTTGATGCAGATCTAGGGTAGCGAATAGCTAAATGCTTTAAGTGTGGTAGTTTGCACTTCACGCAAGTATACGCGGTCTGCAGCAAGTAATAAGTAAATTATTGATCTCTACAGAGACTGGAAACTATCCGAGGTGATGTTCAGAATTAAATTGTAGATTCCACGAATATGATTTGAGTTGGTTTGTAATTGAATCATAAAAGTAAGAAAATAGCAAGATAAGTAATATTGATAAGATAAGGTTAGACTAAGGTACTC
This sequence comes from Sechiopsis laciniata, assembly GCA_037833695.1. Taxonomy (NCBI): domain Eukaryota; kingdom Viridiplantae; phylum Streptophyta; class Magnoliopsida; order Cucurbitales; family Cucurbitaceae; genus Sechiopsis; species Sechiopsis laciniata. The sequence goes on along the minus strand of JBBMKA010003319.1, from coordinate 11,435 downwards.
ATGAAATTCAGCAGCAATGTAATAAACAAGAAACTTGTGGTAAGGGACTCTATCATACTACGCCTTACTAACTTCTGCTTTCGCCTTCGTTTATCATCCAGTCCGACTTCCACCGCGACTAGATGTAATTACGAGCTGGCGCTAAGTATGTGACAGTTACGTGTTTATTCCTAAACTCTGATTCAAAGCATCGCAGATGTAACACTACGTATCAAATATGCAGAATAGACTTAGGTTATTTCCTTTTTCGATTTACAACCTATTAGTCTGTATGGATGGCCTATCGACACTCGCTATTATATTGATGTACCTCATCTACATGCTCTAGATAAACAATTCCAGTTTTTTCCTACAACATGATACTAAAATTCACTTTGTCCTAGCTTTGCCCTAATGAAGTTAGTTCATGATACAGACAGAAAACACAAAACACAACATGGAAAACATATTAGAATTGTATTACTGAAGTAAAATGAGTCTAATAATGAAATAAAAGAAAAAAAAATAAACTATCGTAGTCTCAGTCGAGTCTCTGAATTTCTCTCAAAAGATAGAACCAGTGAAAAGACCTTCACGCCCCTCTATTACACAAACAATCCATTTATAGAACTAGGTTGTCATACCTCCAAATCTCCCAGAATGGCACCAATCAATCTTCGTGATAATTTCTTGTTTAATCCTTGCCAGATATGTTTTGATTTGTCTAAGGTAGGAATCTCGTGATTTCAGCAATCTGTCTCTTAATTTGTTTGGTTAGTCAACTTCTCGCTGTCAGACAATTCCTTCCTTATTTACTTGAAGTACTTCTGGCCTTTGTCTTCCGAGCTTTAGTTGCTTGCAATCGCTCGTCATGATTCTCAGCCTCGCACTGCCCCGCGAGCGCTAACCCTGCAAAAACAGAAATCAGCATTAGTCCTGCAAAATTCATGCTAAACGTGCTATTTTGGTTATTTTTCGCTTAATAATCGATATCTTGCATTTTACTCCCCCAATGCGTAAGTATTAGTGAATTACACCTTTTTATTCCTAATTTCGCCTTACTCGCAATAATTTTCAATTAATAAGCGCGAATAATGATCCAAAGTTAGGCTTTCTTACTCTATTTTTAGTCATCAGTTGACCAAGAGCACGAATTTCATTCCAGGGAGAATCACTTACTCCGTGGAGAAATGGGCATAGCTGTTCCTTGACCAGATAGTGAAGTACCATGAGGTATCAGTTAAGATTGTTTCAAATAAAGATCCTAGGTTCACAGCTCACTTTTGGAGAGCCCTCTAGAAGTGGTTGGGAACCGAATGAAGTTTCAGTACAGCCTTCCATCCTTAGTCAGATGGCCAAATAGAGAGAGTCAATCAGATACTTAAGGATATGCTACATGCTTGTATTCTAGATTTTCTAGGTAGTTGGGATTTGTACTTGTATCTCATGGAGTTTGCTTATAATAATAGTTACAGGAAACTATTCAGAGGGTTCCGTTTGAGGTGTTGTATGGTAAGCGTTGTAGATCTCCTGTATGTTGGGATGAGGTCGGTGATAGATAATTGTTGAGTCCAGAGTTGCTACAGATAACTAGTGAAGCAGTTTAGAAAATCAGGGCACGCATGTTGACAGCTCAGAGTGCCAGAAAAGTTATGCCAATGTGCAGCGCAGAGATTTAGAGTTTGAGGTTGGCCAACATATGTTCTTAAAGGTAGCTCCTATGAGAGGTACCTTAAGGTTTGGTAAGAAGGAAAAGTTGAGTCCTCGGTTTGTTGTGTTCTTTGAGATCTTAGAAGGGATCGGGGAAAAGTAGCGTATCTTTTAGCCTTGTCGCCATTGTTGTCAATAGTGTACAACATTTTTCATGTTTTGAAGTTAAGACAGTATATGGCGGACCTTTCTCACATAGTTGATTATGAGCCTTTGCAGTTGAACTCAAATTTGACCTTTGAGGAGCAGCCAGTACTGATAGCTCTTAAATAGAGCATATTTTAGGCTACAATAGTTTGCATTATTCTTAGGATTAAAGGAAATAAATGAGCGTTTGTAGGAAATTGTGAATATAAAACATGGAAATCAACATGCATTCATAAAGTAGCATAATATTATACAACTTTGCACTAAAAAGGTTATTTAATGCAGGGAATGATGAATACTTATGCTGGAATGACGAAGCAATGTGAATGGCGACACACAAAAAAGACTCGCACATTCACAAGGCTGCCACGTTCAAAGAATCACACCAACAAGGAAATAACAAAGAATTTATTAAGCAATTAAGTTGGTGTCAATCAAATTAATTCTAGTGAAAATTAAGACATCCTACATTAATGAGGATTTTCCAGCTCATCTAGGCTTGCTGACCAAATAAATTAACTCTATAAATTTTAAGAAGGAAGCTGAGTTTAAGTGAGGTGGTCGGATGGCTAGAAGTCAATCAATGCGAGAAGCAACTTGTGGTGTTCATAGAAGCCGATGACAAGGGGACTGCACACTTCACAATCAAGCCAATTCGATTTTATTATTTTTCTAAGAGTAGTTGTAGTTTTGAACATTTATTAGTCATAATAAAATCTTCTAATTTAAATTCTTACTTGTGTTTATTGCTATGCTGCGTTATAGGAATCTTGAATGAATAGTCCCGAGTAGAAGCATGTTAGGAGCGTAGGTTAGAGAATTTTACACTGCTACATTTACTATTTTGTATGTATGCGTCAATTAGCTACCCACGTATATAACTTGTGGTGAGTTCGGAAGAAGGAACCACATGATGTCCCAGTATGCTACATTAGGTTGAGGCAAGTCTTTGCATCATTTAAGGAGTTAGGAATAACCTCACTATTGCTTGCGTTGTCTCGAGTTGAGTATAGAGTTCGCAGCGGAAGCTTATGTAGCTGTAAATCATTAAGTGCGGAAGTACTTTTTCGTAGAGTGAAATGTGGGACTCAATAACTAGTTACACGCTCTTAACATTTTCTATAATTGTCTATTTTTCACTACTCATTGCATTCATATTTATTACTGTCCGCATTTACATCATTTTATTATTAGCATCAAGAACAAAAACAACTATCTTCAACCCATGCATTTACTTTTCTGCACAACTCTCACCTGATCAATATTAATTCTAGACATCAATCTCTATGGGATCGATAAAATTATATACTTATTACTTGCTGCAGTCCGACCACGTATACTTGCACGTAAGCGATTCTGAGGCATACTTAGCGATAAGTTTAATTATTAATTAATTACTGTACGAATATATTCGCACCCGGATCACCAGTCTAGTTTTTGGCACCGTTGACGGGGATTGATTATTTAGAATTAGTATTATTAGGTAAAGAGTAGTTTTTATTGCTAAAAAGGTTGAATAATTGTATTTCAGGGTAACCTAGATTCAAGACAATACAACCAATAGGGAAAGAAGCCCCAATCACATTACCACAAGCACGAGCGTTAAAGATGGCATTCAATCACTTTGCGAATCAACAATGGAGTAACACTATAACCTCGCAAGACACACATTATATTCAGCAACAAGGCTAAGTGGGAGAGACATATTCAACCAATTTCTATTCAACACATCTAATAGGGCTAAATAATAGTACTATTTAAGCCTCTAAAACCGCGCATTCTACGAAAAAGGGCAGGTATGCGATCAGCATAAGAAGGAAATTCAACGCAAACATTCGTATTACCCTAACATGCATGCTAATAGCTTTGCATGACAAAATTTGTGCTAAATAAGATCTTTAAGATGCAAAATGCACATATAAACGTGGAAACTAGCTAATTAAGCATAAATATGCTGACATGTCTTATATTCGCAGGAGATCGTTGCAAGGATGGAATGGATGAGTCATCAAAATAGAAAATGAAGGAGATAATTGGTAATAAAATCACGAAATCAAGGGAACCAAGATAGAAATAATCGATAAAGAGAATATTTTAGAAGAAACCCGAGACGTTATAAATAGAAGTTGAATCAAAGAAGAAAGTGTGCCAATTTAGAGAGGAAGCTACCATTGATGAGCGGTCGAGATGCCGGGGACTCCTTGGAGATCTCAGCGGCCTCTATTCATCTATAAACCTTGAAGAATTGAGTACCAGTGCGATGTCATAGACGAAGACGCCATTGGCAACAATGGCGATGGACTCTGTTACTCTATAGATAGATATTGTAATAGTTTGTTATTTCAATTGCATCTCATACTCTGTTTATTACTTTAATCATAGTTGTTTTGCTTTCTTGAAAATTAATCTACAAGTTCTTTGTTTCAGAATTGATCTCCGGTAACTTTTTATGCGTGATTAAAGTTTAAGAAAGTGGGGAAGCTAAGTAGTATGGCTATTAAATTAAAGATCAAGTTAAGGGGGAAAAAGAGTAAGAACGGCGGTTGATTTAACTATCTCGAGTCGATTGACCATCCACTCGGGAGTGCTTAGCATTGATCTTGAGAAAGGAGATGCTAAGGGCTTAACCTCACCGTAATCACTAGGTAATGCTTTGGTTTAAGTACTTTTTAGAAAGGAGTTAAGAATAACCATCTCACTAGCTGCATACGCACGACTTGTGTTTAAAAGCAAACCTACGGGCTTTGTACCGACAAGTTGCAATCAAGTACTCCCGAAGAGGACTTGAAGTTTAGTCCAGTATGTATTAATTTTCTCATGACAACTTAGCTTGCTTTGAATTAATCTTTACTATGATCCTTCCTACATTAGTCATTCATATAATCTTAAGAAGCGTATTTAATTCAGATTTAAGATGAACATAATTGTGGGTGATTGATTTTATAATGTTGTAATTAAATTAAGTATGCGTCGGCTCGCTACCCACGTATGCGTGCCTCTAGTTTACTTAAAAGAGGAACCTGGCAGAAGACCTAGCAGATTACGTTTAGTATGGCGTGAAGATTCTTCGTACCATTCAAGGGGAGTTAAAGTTTAACCCCGCTAGCGCGTGCAAAACCCTAAGCCTATTTATGTAGAACTATAGCGGAAGCTGGGTTCTGCATCCATGAATGCGGAAGCATTTATGAGGATGGGTAGCACGACTTCTATATCACCAAGCAACACATCTATGCTCTTCGTAATTTCTAATTAAATTAAGTAGCTTTAGTTTTGCATTAGCGTCAGCAAGAGCATCGGCATTAGCACTTTATTTATTTGAAACTTAATCAACATCAACCCTCTTAAAACCCATTCTTGTTCTTTACATTTTCGACCCTTAATCTATATCATTGCGCTTCAAATTCTCTGTGGGATCGATGAATTTACATACTTATTACTTGCTGTAATTCCCGACCGCGTATACTTACGCGTAAATGATTTCGAGTTACACTTAGCATAAGTTGACTTCGAATTAATTATTGTACAATATATTAGCACCGAAATCGCAACCCATCAGCATCCTAACTGGGAAGAGTAGTCGTAATTTGAGAAAATTCATAGCAGTATCTTTCAGCACTAATCTAGTCTACAAGGAGATCGCAGCAACATGAGCCATATATGGGAAGCTAGGAGTCATGAACCTAGGGGACCATTGTACAATCATGAGCAGTTTCTTGAGGACATAACCATAGAAGAAGAAGAACAGCTACGGCGGAGGAAATGAATGAGGGATAATGGTATAATACTAGCACCTCATCGGTTCAATCATGAGCACAAACCATCTTTAGAAGCAAACACAGAGAAAAGTGAAGCCTAAAACACAAACAAATAAGAGATATATCTGAGGGCAGACATACTTAATGTGGAATCCACCATGAAATTTTTCAATGATTTTGAATTTTCATGGGAAGATTTTCGGCTAGCCATGTTAAAACAAGAAGAAGAGGCCAAAGCTCTAAGGTATGCAGAAGAAGTAGAGAGGGAACAAATGAGACATTTTCAGCAACATGAGGAAGTTTGGACAAAGGTCGTTGCCCTGGAAGCTGAGATTAAGGCAAAAGAAGAGGACATATTACAAAAGATGCGATATAAGCAGCAGTAGGAAGCCTGGGTAAAGTTTGTCGCCCTGAAAGGTGAAGCTATGGAAGAAGTTGTGAAAGCAAAAGAAAGATCCAAAGTTGACACTGAGCAGAACACAAGTGATGAAAGCCGCAATGAGGATGAATATCTTCAAAAAATTAGCATAGTGAGTAATGAACCTGCAGAGCCAAGTATCAGGATTCCGCATCAAACCGATAGGAGAGATGCAGAATAAACCATTTAGCAGGAAAATAATGTTAGCGTGCAAAGCCACCGGTTACTAGCAATGGTACCTATAGATTTTATGCTACCAAAACTGCAACCATCGTAGGAATTGATCAGTCAAAAAAGCGACACTTGGGTAATTCAACTGAGCTATAAATCGAGACATTAGATCCTATCAATGCTGATAAGGGTAGGACAACCACGCATCAAGACGCATTATGAAGAAAGGCAGGAGAAGGCTATCAAAGATGGCATAACTCCTAAGATATATAAATGGCCAAAGCAAGGACAACTATACCGGATGGAATTAACACAAGGTTCTGCCCAGATCCTACACAGCATCATTCCTAGAATGCAAAAATCTTGTATTTCTGACTTTGTGCACAATTTTACAGACTTTTTAGAATAAGAAAGTATTTTTATATATGTAATTTTTCTCGTATTTAGTATTATTTCCTTCCAATTTAAATTTCGCTAGTTTTAGAAGGAAGTAGTTCGATTTTGGAAAATATTGCTGCAGAATTTAAATTTTTCTTTTTGTGATTATCCTTTTCCTTGCACACAGATTTCCAAAATCTTTCAAAAGCTTATATAAACCCTGTGAAAGGAAGAGCCGATCACAAAATTTTGAGCTCTCGTCGTAAGAAACTACAAGCGCTAACCCTTGTAATGACTCTCAATCAGAAAATCTGTAGCAAGAACACCAAGGGTAAAATGGTTGATGAGCGTAAATGGTTTCAAGATTCGATGCCTCCAATGTGTGGAATCAAGAAGCTATCATCTGATGAGTAAGAACTTGAGATCAGGGAGAGTTTGCATCAATGACAAACCAAGATTGGTAAGCTCTACGGGAAAACAGAAGGAAGGAGGAAAGTTCTGACCTCTTATGTCCTTATAGATAACGATGAAGAAGCCCAAAGTTATTGGTATTAACGGACAGATCTGTAGAGGATTATCCTCAGCATGGATAAACCAAGGAGAGGAACAGATTTTCAAGACGGAACCTAAGAAGGAAAAAGAAGAATCCATAGAAGAGGATCTAGAAGAAGGTGAGCCATGCAAGGATGAGGACGAGAACTACCTTAAAGAGGCTGAGGTGTTTAATGAAAGGGAACAGCAACACCCAAGGTTTTACAATGTTAGAGTTCATTTTATGAGTACAAGGATGTTGCCAGAAGTTCTACAATATATGCCAAGCATCAAGATTGGAATCCGAAAAGGTGCTACTTTTGCATCAATCAATGCGGAGGATAAATTCATCGCACTAGAAAGTAAGGGATTTAACCACGAAGTAGGCTTGAAGGGAGTCTCAGAGGGAACAATTATGAAGATTGACCAGTTAAGATGGAAGAAGTATTTCAACCTTGTGATGAACGTAAGAATGGAATGGGTGCGGAAATTTTATGCGAACTTGAATGAAGAAAGACCACTTTTCACGAATAGATGGTCAACTAATTGATTGTCGAGCAGCCGTGTAGAACAAAGCACTAGCATCACCTAATGTTCCTAGAACATTATGTCAACAGTTGATCAACTCTCCCACCAACGAACAAATGCAAGAAAGTCTGGCATTAATAGGAACAGTGCGAGTTAAATGGAACTTTCCGACATCAATCTAAGCATTCATGCTTTCAAAAGATCTTCCGAATTGGTTGAAGCTTATCAGAACATCGATAATGCCTTCAACTAACAGGGCACTAATCAGAAGAGAACAAGCAATGCTGTTGTTCGAAATTAAGCTTGGAGCGCATATCAACTTAGGAAAGATTCTTGAGGTGCAAGTTCAGTGTTGTGTGGATAACATAAAGGACTACATGTACCACCCATTTACAATTACGCAATTATGTATTGATCAGGGCATCAGGCCGCATCATGGTGATAAGATCATGCAAATATTTCCAACAAGGAACAATCAAGATGCGGAAAGAAAAAGAGACACGGTGACTGTAGCCGAGTTAGAAAAAAGATTAGATAAGCTCTACATAATTACACAGAAATATTTGACATACGTAGAGGAGGGTGATGAGCTTTTTATGATCCACATGGTAGCAATGGAAGAGCACTCCGAATGGCTTGAATTTCCAAAACATATACTCAATTCGAAGCAAGGCAATCGCAGAGGCAATGTAGAAACTTAGATGAAAGTCCCGCTCTCTTATTTTATTTTAACGCATTTATTTCTTTGCGCATGCATATCATTTTTTGTCGCAATTTTAATTCGATAGGAACATGCATTTAGGTTGCAATTTTTTTCTATTTCTCTTATCTAATAAATTAGCAATTTCCTTTTGAAAGCTTAAGCTGGCATTATTATTGCAAAACTTAGTTTAGTAGGAAACGTACTTTCAATTAGAGGAATTCTTAAGTTCTCCTTGATCCAAACCTAGCTTTAGAATAATCCTTATCATGAAAGACAGAAAGAACTAAAAATTCACAAGGAAGTCTTAGAGCTTGAGATAGAGTACTGCAATCATAGTAATAGCTAAGTTTGGGGGAACTGAGCCTCACCTTCATTGGGACAATGAAGACTTTAAGTTTGGGGGTGAGGGCAGCTCGATGAGTGAATTCTAAAAAGAAAGAGTGATCGAAAGCAGCATTGAAAAAAAAATCTTATAAAATAAAGATCAGCATATTCTGGGCAAGACAAAAGAAGCGCGATTAAGCCTCAAGACTTCTTAAGTATTTCGTTGTCTATGGAAAGCGTAAGCTTAAATTCTACTGCTTAGGTGACTTGTTTTATGCTCAAACAAGACATCTTAAGAACTATGGAATTATAGACATGAGTGCAACCCAAGAGGAACATGTTGGGCAAACTTAGACCAGAAGTGAATGCGTCCAATAGATTGAGTAATGAGAAATAATTGCGATGAGGAACATGTTGAATAAATGACTCATGTTTTGTTTGACTAAGTTTTAGTTTCTTCTGGTCTTTAGGGTAGTTGCTAATATTTTGCATTTTTTTAGTCAATAAGTTAGTTCCTATTTTATTGTTATTTTCTGTTGTAACTTTGCTATTTAAGCAAGTCATTTGTTGCTGAATAAATATATCAAAACTTAAATCTTCCTTCTTCTCATATATCTTTGTTTTGATCTGTTTTCTATTTTTTATCAGTGGCATCAGAGCCAGCTTTGAATGAAACACGTAAGGGAGAGAATTTTTCAGTATTTTCTGTAGAAAAACAAACTCATGGTTGCTGAAAATTTTGTACAACCTGCAATCCCTCGTTTTGATGGTCATTATGATCATTGGAGCATGTTGATGGAAAATTTTTTAAGATCAAAGGAGTACTGGCAAGTGGTTTCTGAGGGCATTTCAGAACCAGCACTAGGCACAGCAGTGTCTGAAGCGCAAAAGGCTGAGATGGATACAGCAAAATTGAAGGACCTTAAGGCAAAGAATTACCTTTTCCAAGCTGTTGATCGTTCAATCTTAGAAACAATTCTGTCTATGGATACTTCTAAGCAAATATGGGACTCCATGAAAAAATGTTTCAAGGATTCACAAGAGCAAAGAGGCAGCAGCTTCAAATACTTCGTTCTGAGTTTGAAACACTTCGAATGAAATCTGGAGAATTAGTTACAGACTGTTTTTCTCGAGTATGGCAATCATCAATAAGATGCGAATCCACGGTGATAAGACAGAAGAGGTTATAATTGTTGAAAAGATCTTACGTACAATGACAACAAAATTTAACTATGTGGTTTGTTCTATTGAAGAATCTCATAACATTGATGAGCTTTCAATTGACGAATTACAGAGTTCTTTGTTGATCCATGAGAAAAAAAATTGCTCAGCAAGACAAAGAAGAAGTGGCATTAAAAGCCTCAATTGGTTTTCATGCCACAGGGCAAGAGAGAGGTACAAGCAATGGCAGAGGTCGTGGTAGAGGTAGAGGTAGAGGCAACAATGACCATGAAACAGAATCTGGTAACTACAACTCAAAGACCTTTGACAAATCCAGCATTGAATATTATCGATGCCATAAGTTCGGTCATTTCCAATCAGAATGTCGAACAGACTTGTCTAAATTGCAGGGAAAGGAATCAAACTTTGTTGAACAGGATGAAGAAGAGATCTCTTTACTTATGGTATGTCACACAAAAGAAGAAACAGATAAGAATCTGTGGTTTCTTGACACCGGATGCAGCAATCACATGAGTGGAGATAAATCTGTTTTCTCTACTTTTAATGAATCCTTTAGAGATAATGTGAAGTTTGAGAACAACTCCAAAATTATAGTCATGGGGAAAGGGCAGGTTTCAATTCAATTTAATGAAGGTTTTACTCGAACTATTGCTGATGTTCTTTTTGTCCCAGATTTAAATACTAATCTTCTTAGCATTGGTTAGTTACAAGAAAAGGATTATGAAATCTCCATAAAAGATGGAACATGCAAAATTCTAGATGACAAGCAACATTTAATTGTTGAAGCCAAGATGACTAAAAATAGGTTGTTCCCTCTCTATCTCCATAAATTTGAGCACGCATGTTTTTCCGTAAAATTAAAAGATGAAGCATGGTTGTGGCATTTTCGATATGGCCATCTGAATTTTAATGGGTTGAAAACACTACATCAAAAGAACATGGTCACTGGTTTTCCTAAAATTGCAGCTCCTACTGAAACTTGTGAAAGCTGTGTTAGTAGCAAACAATCACGTAGTCCATTTCTGCAAGGATCCTCACTGAGAGCAAAACAGGTTTTGGAATTGGTTCATTCAGATCTTTGTGGACCAATAAAACCAAACTCCAATGGTGGTAAACGATACTTTATAACCTTCATTGATGACTTAGTCGAAAAAACATGGGTATATTTTTTGCAGGAAAAATCAGAAGCATTTGATGCTTTCAAATGCTTTAAGGTGCTTCCTGAAAAAGAAAGTGGTATCCCTTGATTGCTCTTCGTACTGATCGTGGAGGAAAATACACTTCTCATGAGTTCACAAAATTTTGTGAGGAACATGGAATTAAAAGGCAACTAACAACAGCTTATACACCTCAACAAACCGGTGTTTGTGAGCGGAAGAATCGCACTATCCTCAATATGGTGCGAAGCATTTTAACAAGAAGTGTTGTTCCAAAGAATTTTTTGCCTGAAGCAGTTGCATGGAGCATTCATATTTTGAATAGAAGCCCAACTTTTTCTATTCAAAATATGACACCAGAAGAGGCATGAAGTGGCAGAAAACCATGTGTAAGTCATTTCAGAATATTTGGGTGTGTTGCCTATGCCCATATTCCTGATGAGAAAAGAAAA
>JBBMKA010003298.1:0-12329 GCA_037833695.1 Sechiopsis laciniata | reverse complement strand
CACCAGGAGAGTACTGGCTAAAAGTTGTCTATTTAAATTTGACAAAAGAGGAAGGATGTTTTCAGTTCCAACAATGAAAGCAAGCAACCCAGGTCACCTGGTTGGCACTTTGGTGACAAAACACAAGTAACACAAGTCACCTAGTTGGCACTTTAGTCACAAAAAACAAGCAGCCAAGGTCACCTGGTTGGTACTTTAGTCATAAAAAACAAGCAGCCAAGGTCACCTGGTTGGAACTTTAGTTACAAAAAGTCAACCAAAACAATTAAGCAATATAAGCCACAAACCAACCAACTTTGCAGAAACAAAGTGCAGATATTACCATTAATAATAGATAGTTACACACCAGAGATACAAGATAGCCAAAGTACAACAGACAGAAATGGGAAAACAACGACGACCTAGAGCAGCCTTTTATGAGGCTCTAACACCGACATCTCACAATTAACTTGCCAGCCAATGTCAGTTCTCTGAGAGACTCTGAGTCCTTATGCCAAACGGGACGGAGCTGGAACCACCGTTGTTAGTTCGATCCGAGGTGGGAGTTGAGCCCCCAGCACCCCCCAAAGGTTAGTCGCTTTCAGGAACTCCCTGGAAGAAACGATCATCATAATAAGGAACGTGCATAGAAATTTAGCCTCCCGTTTAGCGATTATGGCGTCAAAGGTAGGTAGAAAGCTGTTGGGAGATAAGGATGGATAAGTCTCTCGATATCAGTTTATAGTACATACCACGCCCCGTCGCATAGCTCTATTCTCCGCCTTCATGAAGGCCGGAGTCATTCGAGAAGCCTCAAACAGAAAGGTGGCGTCATTCAACTTCCCCTGAGCCACTTGTAATTCTTGAGTCAATCGAGCAGAAGTGGCTACCTCATCTGCAAGCCTCTGCCGACCGGACATGATAGAAGCCTGAGCCTCCTTCAAGCTAACTTGGCAAGCCTTCAGTGCCTCTTCCAAAGTCTGGTAGGCCAAGGTCAACTGATCCAACTCTCCCCTCAGGTGAGCAGAATCGACCCGGACGCTATTGACAGTACGCATGTAAGATAGGTCGGCAGCCAGCTGATGTACCCCATAGGAGAGATAGAGATAAGACTGCAATGAAAAATATAACAAAGCTATCATCATAACACCTTTAAAAAGAAAGGAAAATCAAACCAATTTACCTCGTAAGATCCTCGAAATCCCTCTATCAGATTGTGCATTGCCGCGTCATAAAAATGAGTAGCAGAATCCCCGTGAAACTGAGCAAAAATGCCTTCATGAAGTCCGGTCCAACTGCCAAAGGGATGAGCCAGCAACATGGTAAGGTGGAGCTGGAACATCCCAGCAAGGCCCGCCAGCAGTAGACATCGTAGAGGTGCAGGAGGGTCCAACGCGCCCTTTAAGAAGGACGATCAGAAATCACTTCGCTTCGGGAGGAAGTCTGGGCATGATGAGTGGCAACACCACTTACAGCAGTTCCAGCGAACAACGTTTCCTGATCTAAGTTCATGGTAAGATTAATGTTGTCCAATCCTGTGACGGTAAAGACAGGAACATCAAGGTTCTCAAATCATCAATGCCAAAAGTGGGGTCAGGGTAGGTGCTCATGTCTGCAGCATAACACTAATAATGGCTGCATTAAGACGGTCCTTAAAGAATGGCAAATGAAAAGGTAGGTAGATAACTTACCTGGAAGAAGATTGTGTTGAGCAAGAGATTCCTAAGTAAGGTACTGCGTGCTATTTTTCGTCTTGTCATCTAAAGCAACGACACGACCTAAAAATTCGTATGCAGCACGAACCTCCTCTACTAGAAAAGAATAATCGTCAGAAACCCGTATGTACGAGCGAGCCTATAAACGGTATGGGAAACCTAAGTTACCATTTTCCCTGTAAATAGTGGGGACGATGTAGTTGATGTTAGGACAAGGGACCAGCCAAGCACCCCCAACGTAAAACCAAGTGTCCCTCCAGGCTTTGTGGCTCAAAGGAGCCTTTAATAAGGGTCGAAGTCGAGCAGCAACATAATGTGATTGACTGACGTTTTCAGACCCATTTATGGAGTAAAGAGAAAGGAAATCGGGAACGCTAAAGGGTTCCTCCATCCCCAGAATATACCATAAACAACATCTCGCAAAAAACATGTTCCATGTGTTGGGGCAAAGTTGGCCAGGGGCTAATCCTATGGTTGCCAACAATTCTTAAACAATAGGGATAACAGGCAGACGGAACCCCCTCTCTAACTTAACAACGTAAACGGTAACCCATCCGGCCGGAGGATTTTTTGGAACTTCTCCCTCTACAGAAAGCCTAGTTAAAACAAAAGGCGGGATATTGTATTTTCTTCTTACTTCGTGTAAGTCGTGTTCAGTCAGCTAGGAAGCGTCATCCCGAGCAAACCCAGAACCACTAGTAACAACCCAACGACGAGACATTCGAGGACGAATGACCCTCGATGACTCAACCCAAACTTCAGTTTCGTTGTCATAATCGAAATCCATGGGTCGACCACTACTAGAAATCGAGGGACAACTATAGACGATGTAAGAAATTGCAAGAAAAACACGTTTAGAAAGTCAATAAGGAATTGAAAACAAAATAGCTAAAGAGTGATTAATTCCAGAAATAAAAAGGAGGAAGTTTGAAACTTAAAAAAACCAAGAAACTCACCTTGAAGAGAAGGGAAAGGATTTGGATGAAGGATGGAAGAAATGAAAGACATTTATAGGAATTAAAAAAAGTTGAAAGTTCACCAGGCCACCAGGTCGCCTCTAGAACATCCAGGTCACCAGGTCACCAAGATCCCAGAAGACCCAAAGAACACTCTTAGACTCAACACTACATTGAGAAGTTGAGGTCTAAAAGTGGGGGCAACTGTTATGGGTGAATTTAAGCTAGAGAATGGGCTTACCCTGCAGGCTTAGACCCGCAGAACGAGGCCCAAGACATTTAAGAAAGCCCACTCTTAATTAAAAGTTTGACAATCGGGTCAAGCAGCAACAAACCCGTGAAGCGACACAAGCTCCCGAGCCACCCACGAAGACGCTCGGGCACGCAGGACAGCCCGCATAGGCACCCAGGTGTGCAGGCCAGCCCGCGTAGGTGCCAAGGCACGCGGGCCAGCCCGCATAGGTGCCCAGGCGCGCGGACCGGCATGGCCGCCTCTGCACGCACAGAGGTCGCCTGGGCAGGTGCTGACCTGGTTGGGTTAGCCTGGTTAGGTGCTGACCCGGTCGGGTCAGCCATGGTCCTACCCGACCCGGTTCGACCAATTTCACCTTTTTGGCCATATCTCCCCCATTTTAGCTTCGATTTGTGCATCGTTTTTGCCCATATTCATCATTTTCCTTATCTGTAGACCTTATTTAGGACTCGACCCAAGAAGGAAAATTTGCCTAAAATAGAAATATTCACCCAAATAGGAGAATATTTCCATAAATCAATATTTATTTTTACCAAAGTGATCACCTACTCGCCTCCTATATATATGCAAGTCATTTAGTCAAGAGGTAAGCTAATTCGAAACCCTAAACTCTACTCACCTACCCACCTCTTTCAATCTCGACTGACTTAGGCATCGGAGGCGGCGTGGCTCACACCACACCAGTGTCCAGTTCTTGTTTGTTTTGCAGGTAATTCGTCCCAGATTGAATACAAATTCACAGTTGATCTCGAATACCAAATTTCGGCATCAACAGTGAGCATAATATACCATTGCAATATTGAAAACATATTTATATTAATATTATTAATATCATGAAAATACTGGGTATTATTCACGCATTTGATGTTACAATGAATAGAGTATATAGGTATTATTAATAGAAAGTAATGTATTTATGTAGTAGTTTTTATAATACCCTAGTAATATTATGGTACGTGTTTCGTAATACAATAAGATGTAATATACACAATATTATAAACAAACTTAATTATTAGAGTATACATAAATAATATAATTAAAATAATAATGAGTACTAACTAATAAACACCTTTGTAAACTTATTATAGTACATAAACACGACAATACCTATACAATATACAATAGGTTGAAGATAATTTTATTTACGAAAATGTCATTATATTTTGTATTAATTTTTTTTTTTTTTTGAAATGTTGTTAAGTATTATTTTGGTATTATTATAATATAGTATTTCATATGTAATTCTTCGTAATACACGAACCACCAAATTTTCTACTTTTACTCCACTTACTGTCATGGTCTAACACAATACATTATTTATCTAAAAAGAAATACACACACATACAAAACACTATTACATATATATTTATTTGTGAGCATAATATACCATTGCAATATTGAAAACGTATTTATATTAATATTTATTAATACTATGAAAATACCGGGTATCATTCACGTATTTGATGTTACAACCAATAGAGTATAGGTATTATTAATAAAAAGTAATGTATTTATGTAGTACTTTTTTATAATACAATAGTAATATTATGGTATGTGTTTCGTAATACAATAAGGTGTGATATATACGGTTATATAAACAAACATAATTATTAGAGTATACATAAATAATATTATTAAAATAATAATGAGTACTAACTAATAATCATCGTTGTAAACTTATTATAATATAGAAACAATACCTATACAATATAATATGTATTAAAATGATAATCTCCTTAAAAAAAATGATAATCAGAGTATTATGGTGAGATAGTGTTGCAATAAAACTATAAAATGGAAATGAAAAACTGACAAAAGCATTGATGTATTGAGATTAAACGAAGTTTATGGACATTTCTTGATAAGAAATTTTTTTTAAATTATAATGGCGAAAGAGACGATAAGAAATAAAAAGATTTATCGAGAACAACTAGGGGCAAATTCAACTGTTCTAGTTTAAATAGGAAATTAATTAAAGAAATAGACAAAAATCTAAAAGTTTAGATGGCGGTTGGAAAAGGGTTATGATTTTGTGGTGAGATTTCACAAAAAAGAGGGGGAAAATCAGAAATATAATTTTTGTATTTATTTTTAAATTTAAACACAGATTGACAATGAAAATAGGTAGGTTGTTTAAAGGAATTCATAAAATAGGGAAATTCTAAAATGGAGCCGTATAGATTGACCATGAAAATAGGTAGGTTGTTTAAAGATGGAATTTATAAAAAAAGGAAATTCTAAAATGGAATATTAATTATAAATAAAAACTCATAACGGGGCTATTTGGGGATTTAAAATAATTTTAATCAATTTAAAAATAGAAGAAATAAACTTCCAAATAGTTTCAGATTTGGATGGATTTGTAATTAATTTTCAAAATTTGAATATCTAGCAAAATTTCTGTGCAGGTTAATACTACATTATAAATACTCATTAATATAAATATATTGCATAATAAATATTCAATGATATCAATATTATAAGAAATGATGTGACAATACTCATTAATACCGTAATGAGGTGTTACGAGTACATGCATATTAAAATCCTAAAAAATCAATTTAATAACTACATGCATTTTCCAACGAAACCTCATAAAATCATGTAAACAATACTGATAGTTCGAAAAACATATAATACATGGTTTGAGATCTCGATAGTTAAAAAACGAAGACAGTTTAGCAAAGTTGTAAACATAAGTTCGACACTGAGTAAAACAATGCGAAAACAAGAAATAACGACACCGTGTCCATGGTCGATGCAGCTTCCAGCCTAGCGACCTCGGAATGGATCAGTACCTGAAAATGTAAGGGGTGAGTATATCGAAATATACCCAGTAAAGAGCTCCACCATGTGATTAAGCATGCAAACAGAAACAAGTTAGAAGATATGACAGCTGAAGCTAAATGCCTCGCACATGCGTGCCCGACCCTTGGGCCGGTCACGAGCAAACAATGTCAAACAAGAACGTGCAAGCCGTGAGCAAGGATATAGCTAAATGCCAAGAAATCATTCAACCACTGTCAGTGGAGGACAACGAGTGAGGGAAACACACAAGTTCCTTAAACCTCGGGTTGGGACACGTCCCATACCGTGTCCGCAGAGACATATACAAATGTCTCGGGGTAGCATGACCTATGTTAGGGGCCTACCAAACTGCATCAGTAGAGACATACACCAATGCCTCGGGTAGCTTGACCTATCAGGGACCCACTACGCTGTGCTCGTGGAGACATACACAACTGTCTCGGAGTAGCCTGACCTATGTTAGGGACCTGCCAAACTGCAACCGTGGAGACATACGCAAATGTCTTAGGGTAGCCTCCACCATGCTTCTGTTGCACCACTCTAATAGCGTATCAGAAGGGGCAAACACGAGTACCGATAAAAGTCACCCGAGCCAGTCGGAGAAGACCACAAGTGAGGGAACCACACATGATCCCTAAACCCTTGGGTCGGGACACGTTCCATACCATGTCCGCAGAGACATACACAAATGTCTCGAGATAGCCTGACCATCTGTCAAGGACCCACCACGAGTGAGGGAAACACATAAGATCCCTAAACCTTGGGTCAAGATAGCGACACACAAGTCATGTCAGCAATGGCATACTCAAATGCCAATAATGTCATCTGACCCTGTCAGGGAAAGCCACGAGTGAGGAAAACTGCAAGGTCCTTAAACGTCGGGCTAGGGGCGCCATCTACTAACCCCAACATGTGGGGACCGACCTACCTACAAACAACATCCCATAATGCATGCAGGATCACCAACAGGCATTCCTCTACACCTTCATCTGTCCTAGTGTCGGGGTCAAGCAAGGCATTACTGGCTCTCCTTCTCACGCACTGGACAGGTAAACTAGTGGAACCATGCACACAACATATGAGATTCCAAAAGTATAACAAAGAGATATAGCTAGCACTAGAGTCACACGAGATCTAGCCTAGCCTAGGTAAGTGCAACCGCCCCACCCGAGGGTTGGTGCAACCTGAAACGTGTGCTCAACAACCAAGAAACTCGTTGTTTCGCACACAAAGCAACACGGAGATGAGATCCGACCCCTTGGTCGGATGTAAGAGTCAACCTGTAGGTTAGTGTAGCCTAATCACATGTCCCGAAGTAAAGAGTATCCATATCCTCGCTCGGTTCCTAAGGGCACTAGCAAGTCACATTAATAACACGATACTGATCATGTAACACGAGTCCTAACAAGGGTGAGCTAGCTGCTCTTCTAGGCAAAAACATAGAGAAATCGAGCATATCATCATTGCAGCACGTATACAGTTAAACAAAGATGGAAAAACAACATTGAAACATGCATAAACCCAAGGCAATCTAGTCAATCGAAAGCTTATACAGATAAACAGTTTATCACGTATACGAGCAAAAGGTATAATTCGAGGGATGATGATGCAATCACATGGGCACAACAAAATGAGACTTTACAATTAATGAGCTATACCACGATTCCAAGCTATCACCAGTAATAATCAGCTCAAACAGTGAGTCACAACACCAACACAAACATGTGACAAGTCATCCAACGTTCAATTCTCATAAATCCTATCATGCCACTATTCACATGCTTAAGCCACAAACCCGAATCATAATGGAACTCTTTACCTTCCCGATGTTCTCGATCGAACCACCAAGCTAAACTACGAGTCGAAGTGAAGAAACTCGAGAGCACCTAAACATAGAATCACGAGTAAAAGTAAACGAAACGGGCAAACGAAGCCAAACTAGTCAAAATGGAGCTCACCACGAGAACATGATCGAGAAACTCAGCTGGCGGTAAAAGGAGCTCTCTAGCTCTACAAAACTACAAAACAAGAAATGGGTTTAAAACCCTCATCGCCAAAAAGCACCATTAATGGTCGGAAGCAAGCTCTTAGAGAGAGAAACGACTTACGCAACGAGAGAGATGAGCTCCAGTGAGCTCGCACTAGCCACAAATGAACACTCAGTTGCTGGAAACGAGGGAGGAGGTGAGCTCGGGGTGACGGAGCTTGCCTGAAACTTGTGTGCAGCCCGTTCTCACTCAACGACAGTAGGCGTGAAGGCTGGGTTGAAAAAGCTTCTGAGTGAGGCTGGGCCGACGATGGGGCTTGGAATTGCCGAAGAGCTTTCTGGAACAAAGCACTCGCGGCTGTTGAGGCAGTATACGGCGACAGACGATCGAAAACGCAGAACGAAGGGGACAGGCGCGCGCGAACTAGGCTTGGACGCGTGTCGAATGATGATGGGGCTGGGGTTGAAGACGCTGAGATCTAAGGACTGCGAGGCAAGGCTTGCACCAACGGCTTTAATGAACTCCATTGAACGGCTACGATTGCGACACGTGGCCGAAAGGGGGATAGGGTTGAGATGAGGGGCTGGAGACGTGTGAGAGAGAGAGAAAGAGAGGGAATAGGATTTTAGGTTGCTGCTTTGGGATTGGAGAAAGGGAAAGTAAAACAAACCTTATATAATAAATTCTTTTCCATTTTAAGTTATTTTCAAAAACCATTAGAAACCCTAAATTTAATTTCCTTCAATAAATCCATATGCCCAAATTCTATGGAATAAACATTAGTTTATTTTAAATTAAACTAACTCCAATTCAACTATATATATATATATATATATATATATACACATATTTCTTTTAATATTTCCTTTAGGCCCTTAATTGGTAAATTAATTAAACCATCTAAAAGAATATATAAATTTAGGGATGTTTCAAAATATTAACTTTTCAATAAAACGCATAAATATTTTAATTAAAACTAGCATGTTACAAATATTGATCACTACATTTGCTATTTTTTTTTTTAAATGACCATATTTATAATTATTTATAGATTTGATTAACTTTGTAATTTATTTATTTATTTTTTTGGAAATTTGCTTTAGAATTTTATACTTCTTAAAACATGAAAAACATTTTTTTAAGACAAGTTGAGAGAAAATGTTAATTTAAAAAACAAAAAACAAAATAGAAAATAAAATTACTGTAAACGAGATTTAAAATTAATAGAATATAAATATATAAAAAAAAAAAAAAAAAAAAAAAAGCGATGGTCCTATATTTAGACTTCTTCAAAAGAAGTACATTTTTTTTAGTTATTTATTTTGACGTGTTTTTTACTTTCGCGTGTTTTATTTTTATTGTGATTAAAAAAACAGAGAGAATTGAGGGACCGTGTTTGAAAAATAAATAATAAAATGTCGTTTTTAAAAGATTTTTTTTCGTTTCTAAATTTACTTCATAGCTTTGAAAACATTTTTCAAATTTTATAAACAAAAAGGTGAAATTAGTTATCAAACAACTCTGTTTTTAAAAAATGAGAAAAAAAAAAAAAAACAAAAAACGAAATGGTTATCAAACGGGACCTAAGTGATTCAATCATATGGATGATCATAGCGAGGGAATTGCTATTAAGTTTATTATGAGGAAAGGGAAAAGAAAATTGGAACAAAAAATGTTAGAAAGTCATTCAGGCAAAAAAGTGTGCATAGAGATGTCCACGGGGCGGGGTGGAGCCGGGGAATGGCTTACCCGTCCCCGTCCCCTCTACCTAATTTAATCTCTATCCCCAGAAAATTTCTATTTTTTTCTCGGGGATCGGGGTGAGGATTCCCAGGCGGGGTCGAATTCCCCACGGGGATTTTTTCTTTCTTTCTTTTTTATTTACATTTTTTAAATATTTTTTTGGACAATACTTTTAAATAACTAGATTTTCTTAGAAAATATCTATAAATTTCAACTATAATGTTAATTATTAAAAAAAATATTCATATGAATACATAATTTCATCAACAAATATATTTTTATTTGAAAATTAAAGGGGTAAAGATAGAAAAAAAATATTTAAAAAAAAAAAAGTAAACGAGGCGAGGATCGGGGAATTTTTCCCCCCCGTTCCCCGCCTAACCGGGGATTCTTCGCCCCGTTAGGGCGGGTCCCCGCGGGAAAAATGTACATCTCTAAGTGTGCATTGACAAAGTGACAGTTGATTCTTTGGTGGAGGTTGATAATTAGCCACACCTAGCATATGAAAATAATATGTTTGAACATCCGAGGGATCGGAAAACCAAGGGCATTCGCAAATCTAAAGGATGTCATTTGCATCCATCAGCCCATAGCTCTCTTTTTGTCAGAAACCAAATGTTGTTCAGCTAAAATGGCTTCGATGAAGACCCGTTTAAACTTTCAACAATGTTTTGCAGTTGATTGGCCTAAGTGGAGGTATTGCTATTTTGTGGAAGAAGAGTGTTGATTTGGGGATCCGATCATATTCTAGAAATCACATTGATTGTGTCATTTCATGTTTGGGTAAAGATTGGAGGTTTATTGGGATATATGGTTGCCTTTACAGCAAACTCAAAACATTTAACATGGGAACTTATGAGGAGGTTAGATGTTGGAGATAGTTTCCCTTGGTTGTTAGGAGGTGATTTTAATGAGGCATTGCGGGATCATGAGAAAAAAAGGGAGCTATTGATATACCTAACTCAATGGAGCAATTTAGGGAAGTGGTTGATGATCTTCAGTTTCAGGATCTAGGCTTCTTAGGAGACATTTTTACATGGTGCAATAGATGGTCAAATGGTTTTCCTATATTGAAACAGTTGGATATATTTTTTAGCAATGAAGCTTTTTGTAAAATGTTTCCCTATCTACGTGTTTTCCACTTGGATTGGTCTGGATCTGATCATAGACCCATATATAATTTTGGTGATGGGCCTTTATGAATCATTTAAGAATGTGTAAAAGATTCCGGTTTGAAGAATTCTAGATTGATGATCCGAAATGTAGTGATATGGTTAAAAAAGTTTGGGATGGTTTAAATTGTGAAAGTGTTGATCTGTCTGGTTCCCTTGAATGTTGCAAAAATCAACTTTGGGATTGGGGAATACAGATGAAAAAGGAAAAGTGGCAAACAATGGATAGATTGAAATTACTTATTCGTGAAGAATATGCCAGAAAAGGTGGCCCTGGTTTTTATAAAATTTGACTCCTTGAAAATGATCTTGATGATGCCCTTGTTGCAGATGGGAAATACTGGAAATAACGTTCTAGAGAAGAATGGCTTTGTTGGGGGGACCGTAACACCCGATGGTTTCGTAAGAAGGCTTCTATTCGAAGGGCATTTAATACTATTAAAAGGATTTTCAATGAGCAAGGGCATTGGAGTGAGGATTCTAATAGTTTTAAAGAAACTTTTAAGACTTATCTTTCCAACTTATTCACTTCTTCTAATACCAATGAGCTACATGTTGATTCGATTTTATCTCATGTTCCATGCCGAGTTACAGAGGAAATGAATTTAAAGCTTTGTAGCCTTTTACTAAGGAAGAGATTAAAGATGATATGTTCAATATGTCTCTGATAACTCTCGAGAATTGAGAGTTAAAGTAGCTTAAAAGAATATATTTGTAGTAGAATTTGCTATGATATTGTAATTTAATATTGAATTTCGCCCCATCAAACCAAAAGTTATGCTTAAACGAAACATCCCATAGTTTTCTGATTAGGATGCATTTTAGAGGTTTGCTTTAGTGAATATGCTTGATTGTGTGCAAATTTATGTGTTTTAAAAAAAGAATTGATATTTTCTTGTTTGTCTACAGCGAACTTAATGGAGCAAAACATAATGAAGACTTTGCCCATGCGAAGATCATACCCAACAAGCAGCCCGGAACTTGTACCACTATTTTGCAGAATGGAAGAATTAGGATGAAGAAGCGATATGATGGAATATTTATCTTATTCAAAAGGGGCACGTGGCAGAAATCGGATGCTACACGAGTAAATCACAGCCGTTCGTACTTGTCGGTTCTGACCTCGCTACAAAACAGATAGTGGAGCAGAAGAAGGTCAGAGCATCGCATCCGTCGTCAGAGCAGTGATCGTGGAGCAGGATTTCGTAGAGCTTGTCGGGCCTATAAAAGGTGAACGTCTCATCAGAACAGAGGGAGTTCGGATTCTTTTGGAGTTTCTGGAGTTCTTGATTTCAGAGTAGTTCTCTCTAAGATTCCGGCCAAAAACTTACTTTCGATTAGCATTCAAGCCGTTGGAGCGATTTTGCCAGGCTTTAGTTAGTTTAGTTGAGCATCAAGTGTTGAATTTTCTTAGCTTAATCCTTTGTTGGAAGACTGTTTGTAGCCGGAGTTCACCGGAGTTTGACATCTATTAAAGTTTCAGGCATTTTTCTATCTCTTGTTTTTTTTTAGTTTGCACACTCTATTTTTTCGTAATTTTCATTCAAGCATGGCTGTTATATTTTTTGTCGTTTTTAGAGTTCCGACAAACATGAGTAGCTAAATCGGCTATCAGAGGGTTATGGGGAAGTAGGATAGTTTGCCGTGGCGAACGGGTTAGCGAATGGGAACCTTTTATGCATGCTGAACTTATTTAACTCATATACCGTTGACAA